>CM061048.1:0-325000 GCA_030762985.1 Adelphocoris suturalis
TACGCAAAACCATTGAATATCTAGAATCGTATTCGTATTCGACGATAAGATTATGCCCAACACTGCCCCGGGAACGGTCGATCCCTAGCTCGGAAACGAACCTCGGCAAGATGGAAGTAGTCGCACAATGCCCTGAGCTACGAACACCTGTAGGTATACCTGATATAAACTCATCTGTCACACATCTGAGCTTGTATATTCCCTTTATTGGCCTTTATTGCCCGATATTACCCGTTCATTTCACGGATGCCGATGTTACTGGCACTGCCTCGGCCAATGTATGATATTGGACCCCCAGTCCAAAATTAATTGTATAAAGTACAAAGTAATAAATAACAATATTACAAAGGTTCATTATTGAAAATAATAAACCAAAATTAAGAGGAATGAAATAGATGACCCATTTCAAGTTATTGCACCTTAACAAGCTAAAAACGAGCTTACTTTGTCATACTTGAACAGAAAATTCTTGGCCCAACAGTCGCCGTGAGTGATGACGCTCTCTGAGAAACTTGTGATGGTGTGGTGAGGAAATGGAGCTAAATCACGCACTCAACTGCAAGATGGGAGAGCTGGTTAAGTAAGGAAACGACCAAATGAGAGATGTCATGGCCGGTCTGGCCAGGCAAGCATTCAGAGGTGTCATGGTGGAGCCAGTCATTAGAGAAGACATGGTGGAGGAACCTGGACTAGTTGCTGACATCAGAGCTCAAGGAGTTTGGGATGGGGAGAGGGCGTATTTTTATGATCCCCGCGTTGTAGACGTCGCTTCCTATTCCACCCGTGACTGGATGTCAGACACTGAAGAAGCCGCCCGTGCATAGCGCAGAAAATATGATTCCGCTGCAGAAGATCTCCATGGGTCCTTCACTCCGCTCATCACCTCTTATGAAGGTGTCTTTCACAGGGAATTCAAAATTGTCCAAAAGTGAATAGTGGAGAAATTGTTTGATAAACGGGAAAACCATCGATCCGTTGTGGCCAGCTTCGTAAAAATGAAGTTACAGTTTGCCATTTTACGAGCAGTATCATTACGACTAGGAAGTTTGCGCAGAGCAAAAAAGTGTAGAAAATGAACAAACCTAACAACGGGGTCGTTGTCAGCGGAAATCATTCGATAAAGGCACTGTAACACAATTTCGTTACGTGACAGTTTTTTGTGCAATGTGCCAGGGCAAAGACATGAAAATGTCAAATAAGGTTTAATGGAAAGATCAGCAGTTGAAGTGGACCCACAAATCGAACGTGAGGAGGAGGCATTAGGCCTCGAGGACGGAGCACCGCTTCCCCTTTAACAGCCACTCATCCACTTCCATGTGAGATGCCTAATCTACAGAATCACTACTTTATTTCTTTTATAATCGAAACATTTTTGTTCTCCCAGCCGAAATGTCTTGTTTAAAGTTTGCTGCTGAATAAAAAATTTACATGCCTGGAAATTTACATGACTAATAAGTACTTGTTGATACTGGGTAGGCACAACTCACAAGACAGAGTACGGTCCAGATAGATGCACGGCGCAAGCGCGAGTGGCGGCTCCCAGGGCGGCGTTGATTTTTTGGGTTTTGATGTCTTTGGCGGGGTCGTCGTCCGTCCGGAGCATTTCCGTCTCCGTGAACAGCCGGGCGACCGTCATGTACTCTGCCGGGTTGTTGCCCTTCCAGACGAGGGAAGCTGAGTGAAATGACGCTAGGGCCAGTATTGCTGCCTGAAACAGAAAATTTTACATGGATATGTCTATGGCATGGGGGTCATGTTTTTTTTTTAATTCAACCCATTTTTCAGATCAAAACTTGTAACGCAATACCAATAAACAAATTCGGTGACTGTATAGCAAGAATGAAATCAGAAATCATTAGAAATTTTATTGGGAAGTTCCCAAATTGCAAGGGTCCCTGGGACACTAGAGATGATTGCAATTATTGGCTCTTTCCTAAACAGCTGAGTGAGCTAAATTCTCTTATGTTCATCCTGGGAAATTGAAATTAGATAGGGAGACTCCCTGGGATATTAAGAGATTATTGAAATTATTGGGTCATTCCAAATCAACTGAGTGAGCTAAACTCTCTTCTGTTCATTCTAGGAAGTTGAGATTTGATAGGAAGACTCCCTGGGACATTAAGAGACTATCTAAATGATAGGTTCATTCCTAATTAGCTGAGTGAACTAGTAGTAGTAGTAGTAGTAGTAAGTTGTTTATTGTATTAAATCAATGATTATTACAAAAAGTTCAGGTCCACTTACACATCATCATTAGAAAAGTATATAATAGGTAAGAAATAAGTCAAATATCTTCTTCCTAATCTAGTTAACAGGGCATTACAGCTTAATGAAGTACATACAAAATAAACGAGGTCATCGATATGAAATTAATATAATTAATTATAATTATGAATCCATAACATCCACGCTATACCTGTGGTACTCGTACAATTTCCACAACAAGCCTATCCTGTTGTACACTATACAATGCTAAAGCTGTACATTTCAGACACCTATTCGGTGAGCGCAATTGATCGAAGTGCTAGTGCACTAGTAACAAAATGAAATAAATTCAACATTTTCTCCCTATCATCACCAAAATCGAGTAAATTAGCCAGACGATCCTCATCCTCAACCACTGGGAGCCCACAGATGTATTTCGCAATGAATTGCCTTCGGTACGGTTCTAAGATCGGGCAACGTAGACAAAAATGGCAAAGGGTGTCAGCTTCTTTCATATTGCATATATTGCATAAGCTCTCGCTTCTAAACTTATGAGAAGTACCTCTATAATAAACAGTTACGAAAAACTTTGAAGACAGACGCAACTGGCACAACACCCTCTCAATCCTGACATTTTGAATGAGTCCCAAGTACTTCTGCCTACCTGAATAGTCCGCTATCCTCCTATATAACATATTAAATCTGGCACTGTAAACCAGATTGATGTCCTGGCACCAAAAATGGTTGTAGAGTTTTTCGATTAGTGACGGTAGGATCGATTTCAAATTTCGAGGGTCCTCAGCTGTTAGAATATCGTGGGAGCCAAGGACAGCAAGCATGTTAAAAATGCAGGTATACCAGTTGTTATGATCAGTTGAACTGGTTGAAGAATTATGCATATTCTCCAATACCCTAAAACAAATCTTGGGCCACCTACTCTCATCCATAATAGAAATCCTGACCCAGTAATTAATTGCTCTTTCATAAACAATGGCCTTAAGTGCAGGGGACCCAGTCTCAATTCGTAAAAAGTGATTCGGTGTATTACGTGGGAGATAGAGGAGACCTTTCAGAAATTGGGATTCCACTGGCTCAAGCTCGTCGCCATATCATACCCCCCAGACCTCAGCCGAGTACAAAAGCACTGACTCCACCAGCGATCGAAAAAGTGCTCGTTTGGTATCCCATTACGTGACCCTGCCTTTTGCGCAAATATTTCTCAAACAGCCAGCAGCCGATTTTGCTTTGGACACTCGGCGATCCAAATTGGCGCTGAGTGAACTAAACTCTCTACACATCCTAGAAAGTTGAGATTTGATAGGAAGACTCTCTGGCATATTAAGAGATGATTTAAATGATTGGCACATTCCTAACCAGCTGAGTGTGCTGAATTCTCTATTCATCCTAGAAAGTTGAGATTTGATAGGAAGACTCTCTGGGACAATAAAAGACTATTGAAAAGTATGGATCTTTTTTGATCAGCTTTTCAATAATAAACCTTTGTAATTTAACCTCATGTACCTAAACTAATGCAACCTTTGACAGTTTCGAACCAACTGGAAAACCGAATTAGCAAAGTTCACTAACTTGTAATTGCCAAAGGCTGTGCGGTTCACAGTCGTGTTGACGATTTTTACTCCCGATTCTACCAGTGGGATTGTCAGGAATCGTGAGGGTTAGGGTCAAGATAGTCCCCTATAAATTGTAACCCGAACGTCGCAAGTGAAAAAGTAAAATTAAATAAACACTATTCCTTTGATTCATCGTTCAATACAACTGCTATTAAATAACCTATTCATATTTACCTAAGTGAATTACTAAAACCGATATACGATGGAAATTAAGCGGAACAGACCTTGATGTGTTTCTTATCCAAGTTCTGCGGGTTTTCACAAGGCACGTAGTCTTCCAAATCCTCTAGGAGCAAGTACTCTTTCCCGGCCAGAAGATGCGAATCGTAAAGGGTCGGAATTTTCGGCAATATCTTATTTTCCGATCGGTTCCACACCTTGTTATGTGTGCATATTTAATTATCATCATAATATAATTGAAAAGCAAATGAAGGTATCTTTTAGCTGTAAATTATACTCATAATTCCTGAAGGACCTTTGCAATCGAAATTTCTCGAGGTGTTCGAGTATGCAATATAAATCCATCGACTTTAACCAGATTAAAGCTTGGAGTTGGGCTGTTGTGAGCCGGTAGTGAAAATCAATTTATTCGTTTTCAGCTTTGATTTCGGATTTACATGGAACATGCTTTGGCCTTCAACTCCAAGTAAAAATGCGTGTCATGCAGTAAGACCATACGAGCAAATTTCCGTTTTTATATTTACGTTAAATTCTTCTTGAACTTGAGCACTTTAAGTACAGAGAAGTGGTTAACAAGCAGTTTTATTGAACAAAAAAACTCTTTTTCAAAAATATTCTTCAATAACGTCGTGGTTGAGTCTAGTTTGAATGAGAGTTTACGTGACAATGACTCCTTTGCTGATAAAAACCCTAATCAACTTTGGATTCTTCACGAAGCGAAAAGGAGTGAGCTGATTTTCTCTTGCTACTAGGAGTCCCGTTGTACAAATCTAGGTGAGTTCAACCCAATAGTTTGTTACCATCGGAACGAGAATGGATTAGTCCCTGGTACGCTGAGTCGCACCAGGTACGTGTGTGTGTGTGTGTTTGTATGCGTGCTTGCAGGCGTGTGTCTGTGTGTGTGTGCTCTGAATCCCCATTTTCTTCCCAGTGGGTGGAATGGGCTTCAGAGGGCATTGGGGCCCGCGATTACGAACACGGGTGAAGTGTTCGATGAGTAGTCGCGGGACAGTAGACACCCTTTGCCGTACCTGTTGGGGCAAAAATGAGAATCTATATAATGTGGTGCAGCAGTGTCCTCGTACTCACGGTGGCCGCATTCTACGTCATGATGCGGTTGTCAAGCAGATAGCAGGCGCTTTTTCATCCAGCGGTTAGGATGTTGAAAGGGAGAGACTATATCACATGCCAAGTGACCGGGGCAAGAAGCCGGATATCGTTGCCGTCAAGCCAGGTTGTGAGTGGCAGCGTGGACATGGAGCAGACCTGGCGGGCTGAGATAAATAAATATGATAGAAATGATCTGCGGCAAGTGATTTCCGAGCTAAAACAAGTGGCAACCAATAACATCAGGGTCATGGCCGCAACCTTGTCATGGCGCGGGGTGTGGTGCGGGAAAAGCGCCACGGAGTTACTCGAGTTGGGCATCTCGGCAGGACTGCTCCGTGGTATCACCACCCGCATCATGAGGGCTTCCTATTTAAACTGGAGGTCATTTTGTAGGGTAATTCCTTTCATCCCACTCTCCCTTCTCCTCCTTCAGCTTCCTTGATCCCAAGGGCCGGCGTCGAATAAACCTAGGCTTCCTCCCCACTCTCTTTCAATTTAGTTTTTTGTGGACTCCCTCCCACACCTTCCTCTTTGAGAGGAGTTCTAATAAAAAAAAGAAAAGAAAAAATTCATTCCAGAAGATAACTCTCCCAAGGAAATAGATTTTTTAAAAATTCTGTTCATTCCCCAAAACATCAAGCAATTAAAAAAAAAAGATGGAATTTGTTGGACAGCACCTTTTGAGCTTAGTTAATAGCTCAAATTTCAAAAAGTGTGCTGAAAAAAACACACTAAAAATGACAAAAACTGGCTAAAAATTGCATTCATATTTAGTTGATTAGTTAACTCATATTTCATATCTAGTTGATTTAGTTGATGTTTTTGTGTTGGTTGGCTTCTTTTCAATCATAAAAACTATTTCAACTGCGAACGAGAACATGCAAAAATGTGTGCACAAAGTCATGCTGAAACAAGTTTGAATTTAATCAAAATATGGTAAATATCGATTAAAAAAACTGTACAAAATAGAAAAACTATTTTTTCATGAAATTTGTAGTCAACAATATCCTTGCACACAAAGTGCTCAAATTTCAAAACAATTTAACATAAATACTTATTATGAACTTTGCTCATAGCATTATTGATTTTTGTTTGTAGCCTTAAAGTCTACTGGTTTCACAATATTTTCCTGGGTACTGGAATTTAGTGATTGGACATTTACCCTTGTTCTTCCGGCGAACTCCAAGCGGTTGGCGACGTTGCCGTAGAATGTCACTTCATTTCTGAACTTTTTCATCACAAAATGTTTCTCTCTAACATTGGGGTCCTCAACCGCTTGTTTCATAACAAGGTTCAGATCTTCAACAGAAATGTTTTGTCAGACGAATTGTTTTAAGGTTTACAGCGTTTCCATTTTTGGCCAATTTCGAAGCCCTAAAAATCGTCCTAAAAATAATCTCACGAGTTATGGACTATCGGCTTATCTCCGTCAATATACGAGTTAAAAAACAAAAAAGATTAAATCGCCCATCATTTTTGCGAGGAATTCAACCATGACATTTTCGCGCAATTAAGCAACCATTGTTATTTTTTTTGAACGGGAACCAACAGTTTAAATTGCAGATTTGGTTTCTAATCAGAATTTTATGAAAAAATTACCCATCACTTGAATTTTTGAGTACGCACAATCACATGCAAATACAGCACAAATTGTGGAATATCGATTTTTGAAGGATGATACAGATTTTAGGGTATTTTTTCACGCTGAATCACGAAGTGATGTTTATTTACTGATTTTCGTAACACCAACTTGGAAAAATACGGAACAAATCATTGTCGATTTTCTGTTGCAGCCAATAAATAAAAATCATGTATCGTGTTTTCTTTCGTAGTAATGTTGCTAAATACCAAATTTCAACTTCCTCTATCTATTAGGACAGAAATGAGGTCCCGAGCTCACTCAACTGATCTGGGTGGCTCCTTAATTTATCAATCGTACACAGCAGGCCTATAGAGGCTCCATACCGAATTTCTGAGGCCCTAGATCTATATTAGGAGAGAAATGAGCTACCGAGCTAACTCAGCTGATCTGGATGGCTCCTCGCTTTGGCACTCATGCACATCAGGCCTACAGAGGCTCCATACCAAACTTCAGTGTCTTAAGTCAATTAGGAGAGAAATGATCTTTCGAGCTCACTCAGCTGATCTGGGTGGCTCCAAACTCTGTCACTCATGCACATCAGGCCTACAGAAGCTCCATACCAAATTACACGCTCTTAGGTCAATTAGGAGAGAAATGATCTTTCGAGCTCACTCAGCTGATCTGGGTGGCTCCAAACTCTGTCACTCATGCACATTAGGCCTACAGAAGCTCCATACCAAATTACACGCTCTTAGGTCAATTAGGAGAGAAATGATCTTTCGAGCTCACTCAGCTGATCTGGGTGGCTCCAAACTCCGTCACTCATGCACATCAGGCCTACAGAAGCTCCATACCAAATTACACGCTCTTAGGTCAATTAGGAGAGAAATGATCTTTTGAGCTCACTCAGCTGATCTGGGTGGCTCCAAACTCTGTCACTCATGCACATCAGGCCTACAGAAGCTCCATACCAAATTACACGCTCTTAGGTCAATTAGGAGAGAAATGATCTTTCGAGCTCACTCAGCTGATCCGGGTGGCTCCAAACTCTGTCACTCATGCACATCAGGCCTACAGAAGCTCCATACCAAATTACACGCTCTTAGGTCAATTAGGAGAGAAATGATCTTTCGAGCTCACTCAGCTGATCTGGGTGGCTCCAAACTCTGTCACTCATGCACATCAGGCCTACAGAAGCTCCATACCAAATTACACGCTCTTAGGTCAATTAGGAGAGAAATGATCTTTCGAGCTCACTCAGCTGATCTGGGTGGCTCCAAACTCTGTCACTCATGCACATCAGGCCTACAGAAGCTCCATACCAAATTACACGCTCTTAGGTCAATTAGGAGAGAAATGATCTTTCGAGCTCACTCAGCTGATCTGGGTGGCTCCAAACTCTGTCACTCATGCACATCAGGCCTACAGAAGCTCCATACCAAATTACACGCTCTTAGGTCAATTAGGAGAGAAATGATCTTTCGAGCTCACTCAGCTGATCTGGGTGGCTCCAAACTCTGTCACTCATGCACATCAGGCCTACAGAAGCTCCATACCAAATTACACGCTCTTAGGTCAATTAGGAGAGAAATGATCTTTCGAGCTCACTCAGCTGATCTGGGTGGCTCCAAACTCTGTCACTCATGCACATCAGGCCTACAGAAGCTCCATACCAAATTACACGCTCTTAGGTCAATTAGGAGAGAAATGATCTTTCGAGCTCACTCAGCTGATCTGGGTGGCTCCAAACTCTGTCACTCATGCACATCAGGCCTACAGAAGCTCCATACCAAATTACACGCTCTTAGGTCAATTAGGAGAGAAATGATCTTTCGAGCTCACTCAGCTGATCTGGGTGGCTCCAAACTCTGTCACTCATGCACATCAGGCCTACAGAAGCTCCATACCAAATTACACGCTCTTAGGTCATTTAGGAGAGAAATGATCTTTCGAGCTCACTCAGCTGATCTGGATGGCTCCAAACTCTGTCACTCATGCACATCAGGCCTACAGAAGCTCCATACCAAATTACACGCTCTTAGGTCATTTAGGAGAGAAATGATCTTTCGAGCTCACTCAGCTGATCTGGGTGGCTCCTCAATTTATCAATCGTACACAGCAGCCCTATAGATGATCAATTCCAAATTTCAGCCTCCTATTACAAAATTATCGCCTCATATTACAAGTCTATTACAACTTCCTGGCTGCTGCTTTTGGACTGTATGCCATCAAGTTCAATGCAAAGAAGTGTCTAATGTCCCTAGTGGATGAACCTGGCGTGATATAGAAAGTCTGTTTACTATCAATGGTAGTTTTAATTTCTCAAATATCTTCAACACATCATGTGATGTAGAAATACGCTTCACATTTCTTCTTTATTTTCGATGGTCAATAGGCGCAGTTTAAAGTTTTAGCTTCATAGGACGAATAACATTGAAATAAGGAACCTCAATAGATTAGGGTGGTTCAGCACTATGAAATTCTATTCTACCTGTTTTAAAGAGGCTGTTTCAAATTTCAGCTTCATAGATTAAACGGCATAGATATTAGCTTAGGAGCCAATCAGCTAGTCAGAGGTCTTGCATCATCTCCTAGGTACCTACCTACTGCTTACAAGTACCTACTACTCAATAGTAGGGCCCATGTAGTGCTTTCTTTTCGCATTATTAGTTCATTAAGATTACTTAGCAGTATCAGTTTATAATGTATCGTAATAAATCAGCTTTCCTTGACACTGCAGAAGCTTAGGGATCATGAGATGTTGTGATAAAATGAGAGCATTCCAAAAAGTGGTGAAAGATTTTCTTTGCAATGAAAACTAGGGGAGTTACACTTCCCTAGTAACACACTGGTTGTACGTGAAAAATCAATAAAAAACATGCCGGCTCGTGCTGAATTGACCTTAATTTTTGAGCACAAAACCGAGCGGTAAAGCATGATAAATAATGTTAAAACGGTCAGAATCTTGCACACTGTGCAAATCGTTCCTACTAAAATTTTGTTATTTCAGGGTTTTTCCAAGTTGGTGTGACGAATAGCAATACAAAATAAACATCACTACCAAAAAAACAATCTTTTTTGAATTGCAGAATATTATTTAGAAATCAGTTTTTTACAATAAAATTGGTAGTTGTTAATAATTTCTTTGCTCTCAAAGTGCTCTAATTTCAAAACAATGTAACATATTATGGCACAATAATTTAAAGTACTTGTGCATTATAGGGCCGGAAGGTTCGATTATCGAGATAATCGAAAGATGCGTTTATGTATCGAAATGGGGGGGAAAAAACGGTAGAAAAAGAGCTGGAAAACGGCAGGATGTCGAATGTGCACGAATCGGTAGATAATCGCATCTTTCGATTATATCGAAAATCGAACCTTCCGGCCCTGTAATGCACTACTTAGTGCCTAATTTACGAAAATTCCTCATACCATCATGCTGCATGACTGGAACTTTATGGCCTCTTTTTTTAGTTACTTTTCGACTTATTGATGGTTTTTACTCGTAGTTTGTGACCAAAATGCAGTCTACAAATGATGCATAGCTTGCAGATTAGAACAGAGTTCTAACTTTCATGATGTTTGTCTTTGATGGTGATCCTTTTGATGACGGATTCGTAGCCTGAGGTGCCGTAGTCCTTCCTTCGAAGAATCTCGAAAGACGCATCGTCGACGATGAAACCCTCTCGCTTAGCCAATCTGGTGGCGACAGTTTCATAGAATTCCACCTTAGGAGCTTCCAACTCCTCTTTTTCCACTTTTTTCGGTTTATGTTTATGATGACTCTGAGAGATCCACATTCTGCTGTAAACCCTCTAACAACAACGGAACAACCGAAAGCTTCTCAAGTACCAAAGTGGAGAACTCAGCAATAATTTTTCGTTTTCTTCGGAAAAACAGAGAAACAATGAAGATGGTAAACAACATGGAAGCCTAGGCAACAAGGTTATTGCTGGGTAGCCAAGCCGTTATTGGAAAACAAGTTCAGTAGCTTTCAACAATAAATTATAAACCCCCACAAAAAGACGCTCCGCGAAGAAAAGATACCTTGCCACAAAATGGATAATATCATCCGATTTAGGCAAAGCCAATAGTTCGATTCTCTCACTCTTTTAGCGAATTTTTGAAGAAAATTAAGCTATTTATTGCTCTCGCCTCAAAATTTGAAGAATGTGAATTTTTGAAAAAAATTTATGCAGAAATCCGTTTCAGGCTATTCTGAATCATATTCTGAAGTTTAACGCATTTTTTTATGTATGTATGTATGTATGTATGTGTCATTCCAGACGATAACTGTCCGTAGAATTGTGCTAGAAACTTCAAACAAATTTTAAAATTTTAAGGACACAAAACGAAAGTTCAAGTTCTTTGGCCAGCATGATCGGATTACATCTTCGGGTTGAAATTTTCTAAAATGTTGTCAAAATTTTCAAAATAGCCTGTTTTTTGCGATTTGTTGTGCGAAATAAATTTTTCAGCATACTAACATGTGGTATATTCGGAATCAGCGTAAAATTTCCTATAAGAATATGTACCAAGTTTTCAAAAATTTCAAAGTTGAAAAATCAGTCAAAAATCGGAATAATGCCGTTCGCTAGTTGTAAAAATCGGTAATATGGGATAGGTATGTACCTCAATAACCAATATGTTCGATATTGGATATAATAATCAAATAGTAGAGTGAAGAAATAACATGAAGCAGTTAAAATTCAAGAATTTACCTAATCGAATCGTTGATAAATCAACAATAGTTGGGATTTAATGCTAGTGGGTATTAAATATTTTCAATTTCTTTCTTGTTGCTACGGAAAAGCCAAGTGACACTTCCCCATAATTTAGGCTGTCAATAGATGCACAGAGACTACAGTTTGTCTGTCAATTTCTTGCTGTAGGATACTAGATTCGAATGCAACTGACTTTATATCACTCGTAATATAAAGCATCATCATCGATTGGCTGTGGAAATACGTTTCTTTCAAATGAAGTAGGTATGTTATTTTATTTTATGTCAAGATTTGATGATGTTATGATAGGATACTGTTAAGATTTCAACTGCCTTCAATACTGACCACATTGGACATCGAAATCTATGAATATTTACCTACATTTGTCTTTAAATCTACAAGATTAGTTTAATAATAATAAAATATGAGTACCTCCTAATTATTTTTAATAATTCGATTCCATGTTTGTCTATCCAAATCATAAACTAAAATTTCTCTACACGATCAATAGCGACTAAAATGTCGAAGATTTCTTCAAAAATTAGCTCATGGGGTCATGACTGGACTTTTTTATTTATTTATTCGCGGCTAGAGCCAATTGCAAAAAATTCAATAATATATTACATAATATAGATTAAGTTATTTGAAATAAGACATACCTAATTTACGATAAAAGATTAACTGCATCCCCCCCCCCCCCCCCCCCCCCCCCCCGATATATGCAAAGAAAATTAGGTTTGAGCCGGTTTGGTGAGGTCAGGTGGGGGCCAATGTTGAGCCGAAGTTCTACTTTGTTACTTAGCTCGGCGCGTCTCCTTGCAATGGTTTATGGGAAGCTTGGCAATGCGAGACTAGCGTCTCGCTTAATATTGGACAAAATCGACCTAGGCAGCGGTCTGGTGCCAAATATGTTACGGTAGATCGATTCTATGTAAGCTAGAATAAGGTCAATATGCATGTTTTCGGACTTTCTTCGTATTGGTCTATTATTTTCACTAACGAACCTATACAGGGTGATTCCCTCGCAGATGCAAAACAAAATTTGGGTGAAACTATATCAAAAATGGAGTAAAATGCCGCCAATTGCATATTTTTATCTCAAACCGTTCTCGAGATATGATTTTTTAAAGGTTTTTTCAGGAAAACCGTGTTTTTTTCCTTTTAAACTCAAATTTCTCCACTTTACTTCATTTAACTTTAACGTTTAACCACATTTTCGGAATCAACATTAAATTTACTATAAGAATAGTGTGATTAAGTTCTTAAAAAGTACCATCCGAAGACCCTCACCTCAGCTCAAACATTGACGATTTTGAAAAAATATATTTCTGAAAATCTTTAAAACTTTACTACTCTTTTAAAAAGAATCCTGGAAACTGGCAAATCTCATGAAAACTGCTTCATCTAATATTCTTTCCAACGGTATTATCAATTTTACTTTTATTTTGTTATTTAGGGAAGAAAATAATGTTTTAATGTTAAAAAATGTGGGTTTTTCAATGAAATTGTTGGTTTTCTCGAAAGATGACCCTCCATGAACCAACGAGTATGGGGTCGGTTTCTATGTACTTTTTCTCGCTGGATCGAATGGAAACTCTTGCAGATCTCTCAACTACGTTATAATCGAGTTTTACACTTTAATTAACTAGTTTTACCCCGTAACACACATACATTTAATCGTAACAAAACAAACTAACCATTTGCGATTTTAAGTGTAAAACTCGGTTATAACGGAGTTGGAGAGATCTAAAAATGTTACCATTCGATACAGCGTGAAAAAATACATAGAAACCGACCCCATACTCGTAGGTTCATGGAGGGTCATCTTTCGAGAAAACAAACAATTTCATTGAAAACCCCACATTTTTTAACATTAAAACATAATTTTCTCCGCTAAATAACAAAATAAAAGTAAACTTGATTATACCGTTGGAAAGAGTATTAGACGAAGCAGTTTTCATAAGATTTGCCAGTTTCCAGGATTCGTTTTGGAAGAGAAGTAAAGTTTTAAAAATTTTCAGAAATATTCTTTATTCAAAATCGTCAATGTTTGAGCTGATGTGAGGGTCTTCGGATGGTACTTTTTAAGAACCCAATTACACTATTCTTATAGTAAATTTAATGCTGATTCCGAAAAGGTGGTCAAACGTTAAAATTAAATGGAGTAAAGTGGAGAAATTTGGGTTTAAAAGGAAAAAAACATGCTTTTCATGAAAAAACCTTTAAAAAATCATATCTCGAGAATGGATTGAGATAAAAATATGCAGTTGGCGGCATTTCACTTCATTTTTGATGCAGTTTCATCCAATTTTTTTTTTTTACATCTGCGAGGGAATCACCCTGTATAATGGACCAAGAAAAATATGTTTTAACCCCCCCCTCAAAATTTGTTGGTATGCGTTTCAAGATGCGTAGAATCCAAAAATCGAATAAAAAAACGCATCAAATTATTATACAAAGGTTTATTATTTCTGTGTGCTTATGCCCTTCGACGCAGATCATCGTTCTATAATAAATTAATAAATCTCGTATAATTATATTAATATACCTATGATTAGAACATGGCGCATCAAAAAGTAATCAGAGAAGAAGAATATTGTGTTACTAACAAAGTAGAACTTCAACCCAACTTTGGCCCCCTGACGACCCCACCCTGTCTGCTCAAACTCACTTTTCTTTGCATACCCTGGGAGGGGCATGCCCCCTGAGTCGCCTGATGCTGAATATGTAACAGTAGATCAATTCTACATAACTTACACTAGATAAAATAATGCGTAATTTATGTGAATGAAGTATCTAGATAGCTACCTGTATAATATTTCAGATGTAACTAGTAGGTATATTAACAAATAAACGCTTTAACAAAATCAAAATCACCAAAACAGATTGATATCTTGTCTCTAAAATGGAAAATTTGCCAAGAACATCTTTATCGTTGTCAAGTGAAAAAATGTAAAATGTAGCTATAAAAGAAAAACTGTTGTCTTGATTTCCATGTATCTTGACGTTTCTGGTGTTCATTATTCTTAGTTAGTCTTAATTTTATTCTTAGTTAGTCTTGATTTTATTCTTTCATTCTCTACAACTCTAGAATTATTGATTGATACCTTAAACCTCAAAAAAGTAATTTTTTTGACATGTCACATCTCAAAATGACATAAAATTCTTATTTTCTATTGTTTTGGCCTGTTCTTGGTGATCAATTGACGCAAAATTTAATTTTCTATAACTTTTCTGTGTTACGAAAAATAGTTTGATAGGCGATTATGGGCAAAAATTGAAGATATACGTTTTAAAAAAAGCCCTATTTTTGGTTGTTTACTGGCCAAAACTACCAGAAACATCCAATTTTGGAATAGGAACATGGGGTATATTCGGAATCAACTTGAAATTTCCTACAAGAATAGCTCATGAAACCAAAAGTGTGCGCCAGATATCGAATCTGGCCCTCTGCGCGTTCCTTCGAAATATAGAAAATAGCAGGATGACCAATGCGTAGCCGCCTTAGAAAAAAATTAGGTACCTTCAGGTGAAGGTTATATTCGCATAATGCATCTGGCTGGACGTGTTTCTCAGAAGAGGGAAGTAGTTCAAGGGACGAGGGCGGCTTCCCCTAAAATATTATAGGGGGAACCACGGTTACTTTACTAGACGGTACCTGTCAACGCCGGGGGCTCCTGGCCTATGACGTAGGTCAGGGGTGCTCGACCAGTCGATCGCGAGTGCTTTTTGAGTAGATCTCGAGAAGAAAAAATTTTTAATGACTAGGTAACTAAACTACAAAATGTGGAGATGACACTGAGATGTTGAAAAACGAAAAATGGCTGACTGATTTGGCATTTTTGACTGACATCACAATGCACTTAAATTCCTGTAAGGAATGTGGGCGAATCCGCCAAGGTCAACTTGCTCGGCGGGATGAACTGAGAGGTAGTTCGTGTCGCAGCCGCGTGGAGCACTGGGCTCGCATAGTGGGTGCTGGGTTCGATCAGTTTGGTACGGAGCCGTTTTGTAATATTCCGGCCTAAGATTTATATCTGTAGGAGGAATATGTTGAGCTTGGTTGAGGTACTGAAAAGTATCCTTCGTTTTTTGTACATTCGGAGTGTATTTGACACTCGGATCGGCCGGGTAGGCTTGTGTCGAATATCGTGGGTATTCGGACAGCTTGGTCGAATCGTAATGATTGACTTCAGAGCGGGTCTGAAAGGTATCCTCGATCTTTTGTATAGGCGAGGCTTGATCTAACGTTTCCTTAGCGAATACGTTAGGTGAGAAGGCGATCTCGTCGTGAGGATCGGGCCTTGCGCCGTCGCTGGGGCCGGCAGATTGGCCGAGTAGCCTGTAGGTAGCGCTACGGGGGCTAAGGGGCCCGGCTTCGCCGTCGTCTGCCTCCCCTTGCATGAGGAAATAAGACGGCCGACGTTCCATCGAAATAGCTGAATTATTAGCTCGTTTCGATGCCTCTATGTACAGAAATAGAGGGTTTAGGAAGGTGGACTCGCTTGACAGAGCTTCTTTCCTTTGCTCGTATGTCAGGGTCCTACCTTGTAGTCTTGAAAAAGACTTCCTTGGACGGTAAATTAGAGCGGATGAGCAGAGTAATTTACCGGCGTATCCCGGCGGTCGGTGACGAGCCTAATGCTACGAAACCCGGGTGATACGGCTCGGAACGTCCCTCGGGCGTACGATCTAAAGAGAATATCGATAGATGTACCGGGTGGCGTCCTGACAGATGAACTACGTTGGGCAATGAGCAGGATGAATAATCACTGGACTCGTAGATGCCAATGCGAGATCTGTGTGGAGAGAAGGTAGGCCTTGTAGAAAGCAGTAGGAAGCCGTTCTTGAGATGAACTCGGGATGCAGAAGGTTCGTCAGCGTAGAGCGTGTAGAAATCTTCGTACTTCGAGGTGTCGTCGTCGAGAGCGGAGAGTAGAATGAATTTCGGAGGCTCCGAGCGGGGTATTTATAGGGAGGTGGCCGCCCCCTGCCGCCTCCTGATTGGTCCGCTTAATTTCATTAATTCGACTGTGTAATCTCATTGGCTCGCACATTGTTTTCTCAGTATCTGCGAGTATGATAGCTGAGCTGGTCCTCCGGGGTGCTTACGAGCGTCCGTCGCGGAGCCGACGACCTTGAGTTTAGCTGGGGACCTCAGGTGCTTTCTCTGCGTCAGTTGTTCAGACGGGGTCCCCGGGGAGGCTGCTGGACCAGAGGTGGTTGCTTGCCGCCTCTTGGTTGGTTCGCCTATTGTCTCTCGTGTAATCAGTGTTTCTGATTGGCGAGTAGGCTTGTTTGAATTGTCCTTGCTAGTTTTAGAGGACGTTTGATTTTCTGTTTGAGTTTTCTCGTTCAAGGCGACTTGGTTCGAGATACTTGTCGCATCTCTCTCGCCCAGTAAGTGTCTAGGGAGGTCGCCTTGTGTGTTATTAGTTAATATTTCACTTTTGAGAGAGAAATTCGTATTTTCTCTCTGGTGAAATATTTTGTTTGACGGAGTTATAACTCGACGTCTTGTAAATATTTTTGTGTTGTGTCTACCTCTTTTTGGTAGCCCTGAAAAGGGCTGTTGACAAGAGGGGGTGGTTTTCACCACAACCATTAACTTGGAGCTTCAAGGTAAAGGAAAAACTAGTATTGAGATGATTAGCGCAGTAAACGCATTCAAAAGTAAATTGCAACTTATGATAGATCAACTGAAAAGAAAGGATCTGAAATATTTTCCGTCTTTGAAAGCAAGGATTCCTCAGTTGAATTATGATACGTATGAGGCTGAATTATCAAATATTTTGGGACAATTCGAAATGCGTTTTTATGATTGCAGTAAATTGGCAAATATAGCATCATTTATGAGCTATCCTTTTTCATGTAAAAACATTGAGGAATTAGCTACTGAAGTAGCAAGTCAGTTTAATATGAACTCATGTTCTGTTGAAAATGAGTTGGTGCAGATTATATCAGATATACATCTCAAAGCTACAGCATCTGATACAAATTTCTGGTGTTTTATATCTGAAGATAAATATCCGAATCTAAGGCATATCGCCCTTCAACTGACGGCAATGTTTGGGTCAACTTACTTGTGCGAGTCTGCATTTTCTGAAATGAAGATAATTAAGTCAAAATATCGCAATCGACTAACTGACGATCATATGTCATCATGCTTGCGATTGGCACTCAGTGGTTACGCACCATCTTATGAAAAGTATGCTGAGGACATGCAGTGCCACGCTTCAACATCCAAAGTCACTCCTTAGATGAGTTTAACACCATATGTAACTCTTTTGTTTTGTAATAACGAATAAACTCGCAATTTTGAATAACTAGGAGTTTTTTCATTGATATTGTAGAGAAGAACTTAAGTAAACCTAACCCAAACCTTGACTAAAATAATGTAAATTGTGCGGAAAGCTAATATCTATATATGCTACGGTACACCCTACCTAGGTAGGTAGGGTGTATCGTGTATGTACGACAACCCTGCATCACACATACTTGCAGCCTCTCAGAGTCGATCGTAAGTAGTCTAAAAATATTGAGGTAGATCGCCAGCAGTTCAAGTTTGAGCACCCCTGACGTAGGTGGTCCCTTCACCATTGCGGGAGCCTCTCGAATACGCACGGAATCAGTGCAAAACAAACGTTTTAAGTAACTATACTGATAACTTCATCAACTATTCTTCGATAGATTGTTAATGAAAGCTATCTTCTGTTAGGATGACGTATTATACCTAGTTTAAAATTTTGTGTTTTAGAAATTAGAAGGGGAAAAAAACAGAAAGATAATCTTTTCCTCATTTATCTACGCAGAAAAGAACAGATATATGTTACTTTGAGGCAAACGAGTTTGCAATGTAGGTATCTAGGATAAAAATGAGAATATTCAAGAATAATGAATGAAATAAAAATATTTAATTACAGATAGGTAATTACATTAATTCTACGTAAGTTATTTACTTCATTTTCAAAAAATTCGAAGTAAAATATAACAATCCCTTGGTAAACTTTGATTGTAGACGGTACATAATAGGTAGGTGATAATAATAACAACTCAAAAATAAAAATTTATCCAACTAGTTTCTTCATTTTCTTGATTTTTTTTCTGCCTTCACAGGCACTCCGTTTTCTTGATTTCGAAAGTTTTTTTTCCTTTCGTAACTTATTTATATTCTTCATTCTGATAAATGTTCGAGTCCTAACAAAGCACGAAACTACGAAATCATCAATCTCGGGATTCTTGTTTTACGACTTCAATTAGACGAGAAAAAACTCCTGCGTTCTGGCAAATAGAATTCGCGTGAAATTTTTGAAATTCGTCTTCCATTTCCCGTACACAGTTCATGAATTTTTTGGATTTTCATGGATTTTCAACAAGTTTTAAATCGGTCTCCGTTTCGGAACTCAGAACAGACTGTGCGAATGGATCGTTTTTGCGATCATCGTTAGGAGAAGCTGTCGATATGGTTTTTGTCGCAGATTTACCCAAAAGCAGGTGTGGTACTGTGCCCGGTTTCAAATCAAATTTCGGAGGAAGTTTTTGTAACTCAGCTCTCAAATCACGCTTATGATCACTCTGATCAAAATGAGTAGAACATACCCGAGCTTTGTCTATCTTGAAAGAGTCTGCACGCTTACACGCCACAATCTACTTAGATCTCGTCTCCTTATCCTTCGGAAACCGGTGAAAATGGAGTCCAGGATTTTTCTCACCGTCTTTGTTCGAACAAGTCGCTATGGCACAGCAAACCAATTTTAAAAACTTCACTCACCAATAAATTAGAAACGTGAATGTGGGTATAAGCGCAATGCACAGGGCAAGTGGCGCTCCTTGGGTTTTCCCTAAGCGCCTTCAGATTGACAGGTACCGTCTAGTAAAGTAACCGTGGGGGGAACTTTGAGACAGGACAGGTGTGCAGTTGTGATTTCGATTTTGGAAAAAAAAAAAAAAAAAAAAAAAAAAAGCCACAGTTCCTTTGAGCCTGACGGCTAAAATTAAAAAACATGAATATGCTTTAGCCGTACACGACTCACTCCTCGTCGATTCTCTGAACCCGACCCCCCATCGGCCTCTGAACTCTATTTATCATTCAAAACAAAAAAATGTTTTAGCTCCTCGCTCTCACTTTATTATAGAAATGATCACGACCATTGAGCTCTTGTGAGATGATGATCTCCTAATAGAAACTCGCGAGTAAACATTCACTTTATTATAGAAATGATCACGACGATTGAGCTCTTGTGAGATGATGATCTCCTAATAGAAACTCGCGAGTAAACATTCACTTTATTATAGAAAGAGGCTAAAGAGGCTACATACGAAATTACAGCTTCCTATAGTGTAAAGTATAGAAATTACCTATTAAAATAATTTAACCACCGCTTCACAAATCTAACCGTTCTCGCAATATTCGGATCACCTGCTATGAATCACATAATCGAAACACCAGCTCAATGAAATCATCAGAAATTAACAAGCGGTTGCAATCATGTTCACAATATCAATAATTGAGAATGATCACCTGTGTGTAAACAATTATTCATATAACCATGCTCATAACTCAGCTTGTTGGCCACGCACTTCGCAGTAGTTAATATAGTATGGTTGGATAAATCGAGAGCTTTCGAACGAATGGTCAACGAATTTTGTGGGATGAAAAACGACGAAGTATCATATCCCTAGCAACGACTCGGTTGTAAGCGGAAATCATCACAATTATTGGCGCTACTTTCGTTGCACTCTCGTGGGACATTTTTCGGTAGTTAGGTCACGGCTAAAGCATATTCATGCTAAAAAATTCTAAGTTTGTACTGTGTACAACGGTATTTTCAGAATCAAAATCGGGCGAAATCTAGAGTCGTAGTTTGTAATTTAAATTTAGCTAATTTTGAAGCACAACGTGGTGGTCTTTTCCGAAACTATGTCAAGTATGAATGGCCTTGAGATGTTTACTCCGCTGCACGTTTGGGTAGGTTTCTAATCAATGAAAGTAATAAGAATCCGTCCCTTTGGACACTACTCTGGTAACAGGAAGCCATGACTCACGCTTCAACAACGACGTCATTTCGCCATCCTGGGTGTCAGCGGAATTATGGAGTCGGGAATTGATGCGGATCAAATCGAAAATGAAATCTACAAGGCGAACGATAAAAAGTCCCATGAGACGTTGAATAGAATTGCAGGAAGCAGGTAGGGAACTTTAATTTTATCAGATCTGAGGGATATCCGCTGTAACATGGGGGAATCTGAATGCTCCAGAAATCGCCGAAGAAAAAACTTCCTACGCTTTTTCCGGTGTGGCATTGGACATCTTATAAATGGACGTGGGTACGTGCACACGTATTTTTCGTACAGGTAGTAAGTACTTACTTTACAGGGTAATCACAAAACAGGTTTGCCAAACTGCAGGAGTCAATTTTGGAGCTCATTTCTGATCGAAAGTTCCTCGTAGAGATGTTTTGTTAAGCGCTTAGTTTTCGAGTAATTTAATTGTTACGATTTGTTTCGTGTTTTCAACCTTTGGTCACTAAAACGATCCCTGGAATGTCCCGGCTAAATTTCCAACACTTAACTCCCCGGTGGGGTGTGTCAAACCCCAACTTGGAAAAATGTTAGAAAATTCAAAAATAAGTTACACTTGAATCAAATTTTATTTTTATTCTGTTATCAAGAGTGTAAAGAAACATGAAGTAGGTACCTAAGCTCATGAAGAAAAAAGTAATAGTAAGGCAAACCTCACGCTCTGAAGAAAAAAATAATAGCAGAAAGGTACCTCATTGAAACAAAATTTCAATATAAAATTAGCACATTTTCATTTAAAAACAAAAATAAATAAATAAATAAAATCTACAAAACAATCTGAGATTAGTTTGATACCACTTACAAAACCCAAGAACTAAAATGAAAAGGTAACATACAATTTTCCCCAAGCAATTGGATCAACATTCTCAACACTTTGAAGATCTCCAAAACTGTCACTTTTGACGTTTCTTCATCGGAGGCAACTTCTTGTAACTCGACATTATCTCCCGTGTTTGAATTTTCTCCGCCAAAATATACATCTTCTTCCTCCAACTGTTCCAAAATGGATCTAATGTCTTCAGGATCCGAAAATTTGCGTTTTTCAGCCATTTCTAACGATGAGCCAATAAGAACACTTGCTATAGAGAAAATCGCTTGCGGTTAACGCCCCGGTGGTATTTGTCAAACCCCAGGAACAAGAAAGTACTACACTCCACAGAAGTTTTGAACGTACTAAACTGGAAAAAGGCTGAAGCCTTTAGGGAAGAAGTGGGGGGTGATATAGAATGGGGCGAGAAGAGCCAGACGTGCGGGATTCAACATGATAAACTGACTTTAAATCGCGATTGGGGTTTGACAAACCCCACGGGGCATTCCAGGGTTAATTTGCTGTGTGGATTCAAATTTGAGGGTACCGTTAGAAAGAGCATTAAATTTCCTATCGGATAGATGCCTGGCCTTTTTTTTTTTTTTTTTTAATTAAGTTTCGAGACATGAAAAAGCCCTTTGGAAATCAAATTTTACCTGATTTGGGAAACCTCGTGTTTTTTCAATTGAGAATTAAACTATGGGAACTAATATTTTCAAAATCTCACGTTTTCAACGATGATTTTCCTTTTATGTTGCTAATAAGCAGCGATTTTAGCTCACTCAGCTGATCAGGATTCACTGTGTTTGTCCTTTGTCGTCCCAGACCCCCCCCCCATTCATTCATTCATTCTTATTTGTAGTTTTGAAAAAGGCATTACTAAGCCGAAATATAAAAATTAGTTTTCTGTCGCACGTTTTGTTTTTCTAAAAACTGTGTGTATATACAGGGTGATTCCCTCGCAGATGCAAAAAAAAATCTGGGTAAAACTACATCAAAAATGGAGTAAAATGCCGCCAACTGCATATTTTTATCTCAATCCGTTCTCGAGATATGATTTTTTAAAGTTTTTTTTTTTTTTTTTTCAGGAAAACCGTGTTTTTTTTCCTTTTATACTCAAATTTATCCACTTTACTTCATTCAATTTTAACTTTTGACCACATTTTCGGAATCAGCACTAAATTTACTATAAGAATAGAGTACTTGGGTTCTTAAAAAGTACCATCCAAAGGCCCTCACATCAGCTCAAACATTGACGATTTTGAAAAAATAATATTTCTGAAAATCTTAAAACTTTACTACTCTTTTAAAAAGAATCCTGGAAACTGGCAAATCTCATGAAAACTGCTTCGTCTAATAATATTTCCAACGGTATAATGAAGTTTACTTTTATTTTGGTATTTAGGGGAGAAAATAATATTTTAATGTTAAAAAATGTGGGTTTTTCAATGAAATTGTTGGTTTTCTCGAAAGATGACACTCCATGAACCAACCAGTATGGGATCGGTTTCTATGTATTTTTTCTCGCTGGATCAAATGGAAACTCTTGCAGATCTCTCAACTACGTTATAATCGAGTTTTACACTTTAATTAACTAGTTTTACCCCATAACACACATACATTTAATCGTAACAAACAAACTAAACATTTGCGATTTTAAGTTAAAACTCGGTTATAACGGAGTTGGAGAGATCTACAAATGTTACCATTCGATACAGCGTGAAAAAATACATAGAAACCGACCCCATACTCGTAGGTTCATGGAGGGTCATCTTTCGAGAAAACCAACAATTTCATTGAAAAACTCACATTTTTTAACATTAAAACATAATTTTCTCCACTAAATAACAAAATAAAAGTAAACTTGATTATACCGTTGGAAAGAGTATTAGACGAAGCAGTTTTCATGAGATTTGCCAGTTTCCAGGATTCGTTTTGGAAGAGTAGAAAAGTTTTAAAGATTTTCAGAAATATTCTTTTTTCAAAATCGTCAATGTTTGAGCTGATGTGAGGGCCTTTGGATGGTACTTTTTAAGAACCCAAGTACACTAGTCTTATAGTAAATTTAATGTTGATTCCGAAAGTGTGGTTAAAAGTTAAAATTGAATTAAGTGGAGAAATTTAAGTTTAAAAGAAAAAAACACGGTTTTCCTGAAAAAACCTTTAAAAAATCATATCTCGAGAACGGATTGAGATAAAAATATGCAGTTGGCGGCATTTTACTCCATTTTTGATGCAGTTTCACCCAAATTTTTTTTGCATCTGCGAGGGAATCACCCTGTATATATGTGTTTGTGTGTATAATACACGTAATATAATACAACATGTACAGTATAATATCAGTGATGTAATAATAGTAATCTAATAAATAAAATATAATATAAAAAAAGTAATAATATACAGTGTGTAATGTAATACATGTGTTCTACATCCTCTGAAATGTAAAGAAAATGCATCTCCAACCCCAAGTGACGCCTTGCTGACGGATGTAATACCCCCTTTAATACGAAAAGTTGGGTAAAACTTTTTTGTACCAGTTTACAGTGATTCTAAGGGGAGTTATGGCGGTTTCAATATCGTCAGGTACAATACACGAAAATAATATTCAAAATTGAATAACTCGAAAACAAAGCTTATTAAAAACGCTGCAAATTATTTCACAAAGTTTTATTATTTTTTTAATTGAGTATGATCGTAGTTTTAGTTGGCTTGCGTACGTCATAAGGACTCCTCGGCGTGTCCTATTTCGAGTTGCCACAACCTACACTTCTATAATTATATACGCATGTTTATATTTCTCGATTTGAGCTCCTTTCTATTCAAATAGTTATTGTCTTAATAATATCATTATCTAAGTAAGTACGAAAAGTCGAGAGGATATGTTATTAAATATGCGTAGGAAAAGCATTGATATTAACACACAAATATGACCTAGAAAAAAACATATATTCATGCCTCGAAGGAACGCCGTACCCACCTCATGGTGCCGCGGTGTATTATCAGACACCACAAGGTGCCGCGGCGCCTCTTCTTACTCCACCCCCCGCTCACCACCCACCGTGACCCCCTGCCAAGCGTGCCAGGCGTGCGTGCGTGCGTAAGTCTAACACTCAAAGCCTTGAAAAAGACACTTTTTCGCCCGTTTTTGGCCCATAGCATCTATGCGAGTAAAAGCGATTGGGATGGTTAAATGTTAAGACCAACTAGACCTCCAATGGAGTCTATGTGCGAAAGAACGGGTTTTTTAAGTCAATTCTTAGGCCTTTTATGGCCCGGACGGCGGACGGCGAACGGCGGACGGCGGACGGACATTTCAAATTTGGATTCTACGCACCTTGAAACGTAAAGTGACAAAGTTTGAGGTGGGGTTATAAAAATTTTTTGCTACACGATCACATAGGCTTATTTATTGGAAATAATAAACCAAAAATCTCTAAGTGGAACTTACGATCAGAAACGAGCTCTACAATTGGCCCTTGATTTTTGCCCAAATTTGGTGTAAGACACCATGTTTTAAAATACATAGGGTTTCTCATGTTAAAAAAGGCTTCACCAAACTCGCTCACCTTTAAATGAAATTTATCCAGATTTTCCAAGTTTTTCACGTTAAGATACTCGGGCCCGATGTCCTCGATGGCGAGCCACTCTTGGCCCTCCTTGAGGTCGTGGCCGTAGTAGGAGGGGACGAGCACGGGAACTTCTTTTGGCGGGTCATCGTTCAGCCATTTGTCCAAAATCGGCCGGATTTTCGGAACGCACTGAGAGTAGAAATGCACCTGCGATATCCACGGATAATTACAATCTAATTACTTATAACAGAATTCATAGATCATGAACATATTTTGTCTTGCAGCCAGGACCTCACGAATTTTCGTTATTTGTCTCGAATTATATAGATTGTTCTTTCAAAAATTTCAGCCCTTGATGAACACCCAAATCGTGCATTCTCATAGGCATTTAAGGTTAAAAACATGCGTGATTTTTCAAGGATTGTGCGGTTTAGCAATTAGACGTTCCCATATAAATTTCATTGCTGTTGGATTGTAGTCTGTGCGTATGCGCAAACATTAATTTCTTAAAACGTTGATTTATCAATCATTTCGACTCGTACTTTGTTCTTCAACTAATTCTATACGTCCATGTTACAATATGTGAGGAAGGTATACTGCCCACCCAACTTGGCAGACGTTTTTAATATAGAATGGTAGAGAGAGTTTTGGGTTCTGAGTACCGGCAACCCTCCACTGCGACCTAAAAGATGTACTGTGGATGAGAATATTGTAGTGTACGAATGCCATATGGTCGGATTTACCTCATTCAACAATTTTTGTCTGACGAAGAATTTCGCCCGCAAATCAGGGTCCTGTTGGGCAGCCTTGACCAAAATGCCGAGTTGCTTGTTT
Organism: Adelphocoris suturalis; assembly: GCA_030762985.1. Taxonomy (NCBI): domain Eukaryota; kingdom Metazoa; phylum Arthropoda; class Insecta; order Hemiptera; family Miridae; genus Adelphocoris; species Adelphocoris suturalis. Next base: position 25,725 of record CM061048.1, read on the forward strand.
TCACCGGTTACATCGAACCTACAAGAAGAATCGTCTCTAGAGGTTCGCTTATTACCATAGCAGATCTTATCGTGACTTATGACTCGCATAAATTTCTCGAAATCTAGAAAGTCTGGTGTCTAGAAGGTCTTGCTCCCAGGCGAGGCGCGGAGCACCGAGTTTTGTATCTGAATCCCGAAAAGTTTTGAAGAATATTCAATTGGCTATCCGGGGCTCTATGAATGATATGAATTCAAATAACGTGGGCTGTGAGTGGTTAAAGTCAACCTAGGTCTTGGAGCAATGACATTTCCTACAGATATATATCGAGTTGTATACGTATTCGAACACTGAGTAATTACTATATCAGGATGCTTATGGTATTGTAGTAGTAGATTTATAACATAGAGTTGTCTGATCGTAAAAACCTTGTCAATATCAAATAATTCGTTTGATAGAGTTCTCCATAGCATAATTTTCAAGGTTATTTTTGCCGAACCTGAAGTTTATGTATCTGTATGAGAAGTATAGGTACCACCCCAAGCGTTCCCATATTGCAATAACAATTGTACCATACTATAGTATATCAGTTTTATTTTGTCTTTCGGCAGTAAATGGCTATGTTATAGAACACATAAACGTACTTTTCAATTTTATCATATGTGTAGTCAATATGTGCTTTCCAGTTTAGCTCGTCATTGAGAAATGAACCCAGGTACTTATATAATAATAATATATAATAATATACTGATAAGCGCTCTAACACGCGCCTTATCAGCTTTTGTTCTTCGACTAAGTACTATTTTGTTACTACCGTATACGATTAATTTAGTGTTTCTCCAATGAGGCAACTCTAATAAAGTCATTCGCTTATAGCAGGGGTGCTCAAACTTGAACTGCTGGCGATCTACCTCAATATTTTTAGACTACTTACGATCGACTCTGAGAGGCTGCAAGTATGTGTGATGCAGGGTTGTCGTACATACACGATACACCCTACCTACCTAGGTAGGGTGTACCGTAGCATATATAGATATTAGCTTTCCGCACAATTTACATTATTTTAGAAATTTAACATGTTTAATGTTTTAGGGCTGGGGGTCGTTCTGTGAATTCCGACACGACACGCAAATCTGCAACGTTTTTTTTCTGATGATTTCCGCTTACAACCGAGTCGTTGCTAGGGAAATGGTACTTCGTCGTTTTTCATCCCACAAAATTCGTTGACCATTCGTTCGAAAGCTCTCGATTTATCCAACCATATTATGTTAACTACTGCGAAGTGCGTGGCCAACAAGCTGAGTTATGAGCATGATTATTTGAATAATTGTGTACACTCAGGTGATCATTCTCAATAATTGATATTGTGAACATGATTGCAACCGCTTGTTAATTTCTGATGATTTCATTGAGTTGGTGTTTCGATGATTTGATTCATAGCAGGTGATCCGAATATTGCGAGAACGGTTTGATTTGTGAAGCGGTGGTTAAATCATTTTAATAGGTAATTTCTATACTTTACACTCTAGGAAGCTGTAATTTTGTATGTACAGCCTCTTCAGGACATTTACTTGACGATGCCCAGGGTCCGGATCAGATGAGTGGCTCTTAAAGCTATTTTTTATGCTTTACACTCTAGGAAGCTGTAATTTCGTATGTAGCCTCTTTGGGACATTTACTTGACGATGCCCAGGGTCCGGATCAGATGAGTGGCTCTTAAAGCTAATTTCTATGCATTACGCTCTAGGAAGCTGTAATTTCGTATATAGCGTATTTAGGACATTTACTTGATGATGCCCGGGATCCGGATCAGCTGATTGGCTCTTAAGCTACCATTATACTAGGATGCTAGCATCCGGGATGCTGGCATCTGGGAGGTTAGCGGGGCATTAAATCAAATGGGAGCGATTAGACTAAGGATGCCAGCATCGGATGCTAAAACAGCCTCCCGGACGCTCGATTCTGTGCATCCCAGTCGGGATGCTGAAATTCGAGCAGCCGGACGCTTTTTGCCTCCCGGGATGCACAAAATCGGTTGTGGGGCATTGGTTCAAATGCGGCGCATTATACTAGGCTGCTAGCATCCGAGGATGCTAGCAGCCTTCTCTTTTCAGATATGCGTGCGCTCAGAGTTATGTTACCTCAGAGTTATGACTAGTTTCTCTTCGGGTGAAATTGGTCTGAGGAATCTTGTATCTTGTTTAGAGATGTCGCTTTGGATGTAGCCTAGAAGCTCTTTGAAAGAAGGAAGTGACATTCTAAAGTAATTAAAAAATCTTGTTTCACTCACACAATTCACTCGCACAGTTCATCAAACAATGTAAAATACAGGCTTTTAATAGAAAGGACAGCTAAAAAGGGGTCCACACTAAACTTTCTTTTTGCACGACGCCTTCTTTTCTTAATTAGTAACATCAGCAACAACATCTCTTCATTCGTTGGGGCCATATTGACGACTGACCAAAAATTAAAATAAAATAGCAGTCCGGGAGGCTAGCATCCCAACACAAATTCGACTCGAAGTGGGATGCTAGCATCCCGGACGCTTGCGTCCGGGATGCTAGCATCCTAGTATAATGGTAGCCTTAGAGCTTGCATACGAGTCTGCAACTAAAGACATAAAATGTCCCAATGTGTTGCAGACTCGTATGCAAGCGTACTTTGGTATGAGTCCCATCGGAAATATCTAATGGTAAAATAAAAATGTATATAAATATAATAAATTGTTTTGATTAATTAGAATCTTTTCTTTTTTCTTGACCTTAAAAAATTATATCTAATTTCTCCCTTGCGAGGGAAAAACATTAAACATGATTTAATGTTTTTCCCTCTCAAGGGAGAAATTATGAAATCGTTGTAGTTTATCAATCACATCACCTAGACGTTTACTTACATGGTACGGGAGTACCCAATTTTCCAAAGACCCCCGATAAGAAAACATTCACAGAAATCGAAACTGCTTTGATAAATTATTCCCCGGCTAAGACAAATAAATACAGAAAAGTCATTAAATTCCGCAAAATAAGACCCGATGGAAAATATCACAGCTTTGCTAGAAGTCTGAAAGCCGCCTCACGCGATTGCGAGTTCGGGAATTTCCTTGATTATTTCTCAATTATTGTATAATTTATTCATGGGGTGAAAGATGATTGTATAAGCGACGCGATCGTGTTGAAAAGACCAGAAAAGTTTACTGAAGCCCTAGAAACGGCGGTTAATTTAGAAGCTACGAAGTCAGGCGCATCTGAAATAAAACATCAACCTGTTATTGGAAAAGTACCTACATGAATTTGCGCTCACCAGCTGGCCTCGGGAACGATCTAGATCTCTTTTGTAGTTTAGTTATCTACTTATTAAAAAAATTTTTCTTCTCGAGATCTACTCAAAAAGCACTCGCGATCGACCGTTTGAGCACCCCTGGCTTATAGACTTCATCGATTGGTTAGCTGGGTAACACATCTTCTCTCGTGGTCCCTTCAACTAGTAAGGCCGTGTGGTCCGCAAATAAATATACTTTAGCGTTAGTTAGGACTAAGTTTGATGAATCATTTATGTAAATTAAGAACAGCAAAGGACCTAGAGTGCTCTTAAATGACCCAAATTGAATTACTCCAAAATTGTTGGAACATTCATCGCTTGTAGTGTCTAAAGTTGATACACTTTGTTTTCTTTCGGATAATAAATAGCTCCTAAACCACAATAAGTTAGAGCCTAAGATTCCAATTTCCTGCAATTTTAGCATGATTGTTTCCCTAGGAATTGCATCAAAAGCTTTCGCAATATCTACAAGTATGAGAGCACCTTTATTATTTTTGTTGTGAAGATTATAAAGGTCTGAAGTCAGCAAGTCAGCAAAAATACTGCTTCATTTACAACTTTTTTTTACGGAAACCAAATTGGTTGGAATTTAATATATATATAATAAATGTAAACATCGGCATATATAGCAGGGAAATAAGAAATTCAATCACGACAATCACTAAGATTGTCACATACCTTAGGAAAGTGAAATATGTAGTCGCTGGGTAGGTTTCTGACCTCAGGTTGACCATGACGACTCCTTCAACACCTTCAGCGACCGCAATTTCGTGGAGGGCTACCTCTATCGGCGACAAGGGTTTCTCAGCGGCAACACTTTTCTTCATGACGTCACTATCGTTGGGCCGTGAGGCCTCAACTAAAACACAATTTTCTTCGATAAGTAGGTACTCTTAGTTACAATAGCCAGGATTTGCAGTTTAAAAAGTTCTAACCATGGAGCATGATCGTACCTATCAGCAATTTTCGTAATTTTAGCAAATTTTTGTAAAAAACGCTGCAAATTATTACATAATGGTTTATTATTTCTGAATCAGATAGCCAGCTGTAGTAACCACCATGCTCTGGGGCTTTCGCCAGTCTCTTTTCTAGTATACACCTCTGTTCTTTCTCTCACTCCACCGCCCGCTCACCCCCCTCACCACCCACCTGCCAAGCGTGCGCGCGTGCTTAAGTCTAACACTCAAAGCTCAAAAAAGACACTTTTTCGCCCGTTTTTGGCCCATAGCATCTATGCGAGTAAAGCGATCGGGATGATTAAACGTTAGGACCAACTAGACCCCAAATGTACGAAAGAACGGGTTTTTAAAGTCAATTCTTAGGCCTTTTATGGCCCGGACGGAGGACGGCGAACGGCAGACGGACATTTCAAATTTGGATTCCTTGACACGTAAAGTGACAAAGTTTGAGGGGGGGTTATACAAATTTTTTGCTATACGATCACATAGGCTTATTATTGGAAATAATAAACCAAAATGAAGCTATTGTATAAGCATACATACATGGTGTATCAGACGCGACTCGCCAAAGTTCAAGGATCGATTCTTCAACTAATTTGCAACAAAAAGTGCCTCCTAGACCTTTTTTCGGAGGCTTCGTTTCCAAGTAATTTCACTTTCAAGATTTATTTCGTGTTTTTTACCTTATTTCACTAAAATGGACGTATCTCCCTTAATTTATTTCATTCACCCCCCTAGTCTGTTTGGTTGATACCCATTTCGCACCACAGATGGTGAGTTTTGTGAAAATGTTTGCTGAGCGACAGTGTTGGGCATAATCTTATCGTTGAATACGAATACGATTGTAATCGTGATAATTATTCGTTGATTCTGAGTCAACGCGATTATATTCGTATTGGTGTAATTGTATTCTTCTGTCGGCGATTACACGAATACAACCCATAAAAATCCGTCACGGTCATCAATTTCAATAGGGCGTCCCTCCTATAATATGCCAAGCCTTGCTAATATTACCTAGCTTCAGAAGGACGTCCTAAAAGCGAATTCAACGATTGGAGCTCAGCCTATTTGTCTCAAATCTATTTCAATAGCACGTACCTCTGAAGCTAGGTACCTAATATTAGCAAGGCTTTTCATGTTATAGGAAGGACGCCCTATTGAAATTGATGAACGTGACGCATTTTTATGGGTTGTATTCGTGTAGTCGCCGACAGACGTATACGATTACAGCAATACGAATATAATCGCAGTTGACTCAGAATCAACGAATAATTATCGCGATTACAATCGTGTTCGTATTCGACGATGAGATTATGCCCAACACTGAACTCAATAAACTATATATTCAAAAATTGTAAGTAATTAGGTACCTATTTTGGGTATTAATTTTGACTCACCGCTGTTGAGGTAAACGATTTTCGCACTGCAGGTGCCTCTCTACCCACATGGCGAGTCAAGTTCGTCCGGCAATCGTGTTGTCACTCATGACTTGTAAGTGTTTCTACTGAGACATCGTTTGGTGTTGCCATCACAGAGTAGGTAGACACGTAGATAAGATGTTCACAATAATAATAATCGTTGGCAGACGCATTTTATCCTAAAATGTCATAATTTCACGTTAAAAAACAAACTGAATTCACCTTGCTTTACAGTACCGTCCCTATTAATGGATTGCATATAATTTTGGTCAGAGTTAAAATAAGAGAAAAAACAAAATTATCATGACTTCTCGGAACCCCCCCCCCCCACTTCCCCCATTTCCCCCTCCACCAACAGTGAATTTTCATAATAAAACTTCAGCATGAAATTTGAAACTCCTGACATGTTTTCCAAAACTAGACCAAATTCATAATTGAACGAAAAAATTATCAAGAAAATCTGACGAGAATAGTTAAAACACCATGATTTGTTATCATTACCCCCTCCATTCACCCCCTTCCATAATGAAATTTGAAACTCTTGATATACGATCCATCCAAACTAGACCGAATTCACAGTTGAACAAAAAAATAATCATCAAGAAAATCGGACAAGAATTGATAAAACACCATGATTTAACAGTATTACCCCCTCCCACGATGAAATTTAAAGCTCCTGACATACGTTCCAAAACTGTGTCGAATTCGTAGCCGAACAAAATAAGTATCAAGAAAATCGGTCGAGATTTGTAGCTTGGGCAGCGCTTGAAAGAATAGGTAATTATCCCCTCTACCCCCGACCTCGACAGCAAATCCGAATTCCCAAGATTTTTTGCACAACTAGACTAAAATTGGGATCGAACCAAATAAGAATCGCGAAAATCGGCTGAAAATTGTAGCCTGGGTGACGCCAAACAAAATTTGTCGAAAAAAACACGTTTCTTCGGCTTTACCCCCTCTATTTCCCCTCTTACATCTTGAAATTCAAAATTTCCGAAGTTTGTTTCACAACTAAACTAAAACTGGGATCGAACAAAGAAAAAATCTCGAAAATCGGTCGGGAATTATTGTGGCCTGGGCAGCGCCGACAAAATTTATGTCACACACTACACACATGGTGGTTCATTGGTCTTAGAATGGTCTGAAACTGATTTGTATTGGTTATTTTCTTCCTCATGCTTGGGTTGTCCCCCAGCCCCCTGGATCAATTCCAATAGGCGTCCCTCTTATTAACGAAGCCTTGTTTATAAGACATAGCTTCAGAGGGATGTCCTAAAAAACGGATCGTGTTTCATGCCTACAAATCCCAGCTTTATATATTGAATACCAAACCAATTCGCTACGGAGCTCATTCAGATGATAGAGAGTTCCGAGTAGATCCGTCGGTCTCAATACGGCGTGCGGTAACGAGAAACATTTACCGCACCTTAAAGTCACATCAAATCCTTAACGAATCTAGTTGTGACGGTAAATTCATGGAAGGAGGAAATTATCCCTAGGAGGTTATTTGATTCCTTTGAAGGAGGTTATTTTAGACCAGTTACGTTTTTTACGGATTGCAATCCGTTAACGTATCTGTACGGAAGGATGCGTCACCGTAACTCATTGCGTCAGAGTTACGGCGCCGTACTGTCGATACCGCACTACGTATTGTGTTTTACGGATCTCCTAGGAAATAACTCTCTGATAATTAAAACTTCGACTACCATGACTACGTTCGCTCGCACCCTCGCGGTCCTGCAAAAATTCAATTCACGGGTCATCCTAAAGACATGAAACACGTCAAAATACAAACAGAATTCACCAATAAGACCAACTTGTAAGTAAAGAGAGCAACAATTTAATATAACCAGATGGACGATGGAGTGACGACTGACGATAAGTCAGAAAACAAACACACTTCCGACAGAAGGGAGAGACATGAGACAGACCTACCTCGATAGCCTTGCGTGCAGAGTAAGTTAGCAGGACATCCTGCGATTTGCTTGTCCCAATGGGAATGTTGTTGGTAATCAGTTGGTATTGTTCCACTGAAAATTTAATAAGTCCGAAATAAGTATTTTCGGAATTTTTTGGATAAGGCCCCATTGTGCAGTATGACCTTATCACAACGACTTTGTAATATTTATCAATCGATTATGAAATTTAAAAGAACCAGTCATGCAGCACGGTCGTACACGCGATCCGACTATTGGCTTGGCCGCATAGTCGATTAAATTGAAATGATCAACACTAAGAACACCTTTTGAAGAAAAAGGGCATTAATCGAATTTAAACGTAAGCTATACATTTCAATTAGAATAATAATATTTACGAGAAAAATACTTGGTTTGAACATCATGTCGTGGTAACTAGGAAAGTATAAAACTGCGTTTTGAATCATCTCAGGGAGCCTCTCATGGGCATTGAGAAACGAATAAAAAGAAGGTCTCTTTCCATGAACCATCACTTACAGCGTTGGACATATCTTTCAACGCGTCCGAAAGGTTAGACAGTACATCATAAGTCACTAATTCAAATACCTACGCCTAATATAAATGACATAATAACGTATATTAAAAGGGCATTGGAAGAAACTGAATGAATAGCTTGGAAGATACAAAATTAATTGCACCATTTTGAATCAAAATTATAATCCCTTACACTCACGTATTCACCCTTCATACTTTATTATTTATTTTCAAAGTTTTCTTTGCTTTGCTTTAGTATCTAGCATGCAAAAAACTAAATTTGATTGATAAGTACAGGCAAAAATCCGAGACTGAATGGCCGAGTCTGATGACATTTTCAGGTATTGTGCGGGTTAGATCCTAGATGGTTTACGACGCAGTTCATTGCTGTTAGATCATTAGTAGTAGCGTGAGGGTGGAAACCATTTTTTGCTTCCTCACTACCAAAAGTAGCTCCTAGCTGTAATTATTAAAGTAAGATAATTATTCTCTCCCCTTCGAAATTCACCTATCTACAATTAACACTCGATCAACGTTCGCCAACGGCCATACCACGTTGAATACACCGGTTCTCGTCCGATCACCGAAGTTAAGCAACGTCGGGCGTGGTTAGTACTTGGATGGGTGACCGCCTGGGAACACCGCGTGCCGTTGGCATCTTTTTAAATCTGGAATTTGAAAATTCAATTTTTTTAACACAGAATGTGTTTTAGCCATGGACTAACTAGCCGAAAATGGAACGCGGGATGGTAACGAAATGTGTGACGGATGATTTTCACGTACAACCGAGTCGTTGCTAGGGATATGGTACTTCGTCGTTTTTCATCCCACAAAATTCGTTGACCATTCGTTCGAAAGCTCTCGATTTATCCAACAATATTATGTTAACTACTGCGAAGTGCGTGTCCAACAAACTGAGTTATGAGCATGGTTATATAAATAATTGTTTACACACAGGTGATCATTCTCAATAATTGATATTGTGAACATGATTGCAACCGCTTGTTAATTTCTGATGATTTCATTGAGCTTGTGTTTCGATGATTTGATTCATAGCAGGTGATCTGAGTATTACGAAAATGGTTTGATTTGTGAAGCGGAGGTTAAATAATTTGAATAGGTAATTTCTATACTTTACACTCTAGGAAGCTGTAATTTCGTTTGTAGCCTCTTTAGGACATTTACTTGACGATGCTCAGGGTCCGGATCAGATGTGTGGCTCTTAAAGCTAATTTCTATGCTTTACACTCTAGGAAGCTGTAATTTCGTATGTAGCCTCTTTAGGACATTTACTTGACGATGCTCAGGGTCCGGATCAGATGTGTGGCTCTTAAAGCTAATTTCTATGCTTTACATTCTAGGAAGCTGTAATTTCGTATGTAGCCTCTTTAGGACATTTACTTGACGATGTCCAGGGTCCGGATCAGATGAGTGGCTTTTAAAGCTAATTTCTATACTTTACACTCTAGGAAGCTGTAATTTCGTATGTAGCCTCTTTAGGACATTTACTTGATAAATCGCTCTTGATTTATCACGAATTTATTTCGTATTTTTTTTCGTAGTTTCATACTATAACTATATAAATTGATGTTATAAATGAATAGTAAACCATGACGCTTGTTTGGTTGTCACTTGGTTGCGCGACAACGCAAACACATTCTGTGTTTCAATAATTTCGTCCGAAGTATGTAAATAGAGGTAACCGGGGGTCCAGGGGGCTTGCCCCCTGGCGAGGCGCGGAGCGCCGAGTTTTCCTTCCGGAACAAGTCCCTTTCTCTCCTGCATTTCAATTTCAACGACAGCAGTCAAAATTTTCATTTCTTTTTGCCTTCCACAGCTTTCTAGAAATAACGATTTATTGGATTTATCATTATTAGTAAGGATACTACTAGTTTTGTTGCCTTGATAAATTTAGGATACCTACTTTTTTTTAATTAATTTTTTCTCTTCTATTAGATCTCGAGCGGCTGTAATTATTGTTAAGTTAATACTTGTACATAATGGAAATAATATTTCTCCGTACAATAAAGTTTATTTGATTTGATTTGATACTCATCAGGCCAAACAACCATCACTATACTTTGTTAGGCAACAACGAAATAAGCCACTGTGACATGTGCTATGTATACTCAATTAAATAACAAATTTTAATAAATGAATTATTGTTATTTGTAACCATGATTGTACTAATAATATATTAGGCGGGACAAAGTCCGCCGGGTCAGCTAGTAGATTTATATAATCATACATATTCCACATTTTCACGACTGGTTGGATTTACAATGCACTGTAGTAATGAGAGGGGTGAGGAGGTTAACTCAAGCGAGACCGCAGACCGGAAAATATAACTATACAATGAATCAATTTAGTGTATCTACTCTACCTTAACATTGGCGTGCCGCTCACAAAGCCACAGCCGATCTGACAACGTCAAAACTTAATCCATCCAATCGTAAAGTCGTAATTGTGACAAGTTAATCGCTGCTTTTGTCGTTATATGAAACACAAAACTGAATAAAATAGGGAAGTGAATTAGCCGGACCGACCGACATTCATTAGGAAGACATTCGGAGTAGGTTGGTAAAATACCTACCGATTGATATCCCTTCTCTGTGTCATGACTTATCTGTGGTTCTATATAACTAGGTACTGAACTTGACTGGGCAGATCAGGAGACTGTGCAGGTAACCACTTCCAGCCACGTACCACGGAGTGACAACACACTAAAATCTCAACTGCCATTTGGATTTGTGGATGTGGACGTAATGGCTATTCGTTTTGGATTCATCATAGCGTGCTTAGCAATTTTCAGCGTTGCAAATGCCGTAAGTAAACGCCGAAAGTGTAAACTTTGTTTTTCCAGCTAAATCCATCTTCGAGATATGTTAGCGAATTTTCGTAGAAAATGAAGCTATTGCAATGGCTCCAAAATGTTAGAAAAATGTCTTCATTGAAATCCGTTTTGAGACATTCTGGAAAGAATTCTAGAGTTTAACGGTTTTTCATATGTGTATATTTGTCATTCCAGACGATAATTCTCCATAGGATTGAGATAAAAATTCCGTTCTTGAGCCAAAAAAATCAACCTTTCCAAACGAAATAATGAGTTCGTTGGCCAACACATTCTGAGCACATTAAATAAATTGGTCAAATTTCAAAAAGTGTACTAAAAAAATCATTAAAAATGGCTTAAAATTGCCTATGTTTATATATTTTAGTAGAGTTTTAGCCAAAAAAAAGTTGATCAACAACGAACTAGAACATTATAAAATTTACGCTCATATTTATGCAGAAAACTGTAATCAAATTTCATTAATATTGGCTGAAGAGCTCCCAAAAAGAGCTTTACTTTCCAAATCTTCTTTGAATTGCTGAATATTATTCTTAGTCAACTATTTCTATCCACTCAAAATACTCGAATTTCAAAACAGTACAACAAGTTTCTAAACAATGAATTAAAAACAATATGTTTTATCATATAATAAATTATGATAATTTAGGAAAATTCGCTCATACGATCATGCTGCATGACTGGAACTTTTTTAAATTTTATTTGTCCGATGGTGTTCTGGCTACTCCAGAGAATCAACCTGCATCTTTCTATGATATGATAGTAGATGTCGATAGGGTTTGGGTTCTACCACGTTCCAATTTTTCTAATTCCAATTTTCATTCTCAACTCGCTTGATTCACATATGTAGCTGGACTTTCTTTTCGCCAGACTCACTTGACTCGATTTTTAATTTCTCTCGCAAGCAATGTTGTGTACTCTCGATGCAAACTGGAAAGTCTTCAACTCTGAGTGGATTGAACTTTGCAGACTTCAATCAAACCAATGTTGAGGTCGCTGGGTGATATTGAAGGGCCAAAGTTTGGACAGGGGAGGAGAGAACCCACCCAAATTTCCCCTAGTAGGAAGTAATTTGTAGTTCTTGGGACATCAAATCGCTTCGTAATTTGTATGCTCAACAACTTTGGTGCTTACGAATATTTGGGTAGGATGCACGGTGTAGGAATTATCAGAAAAAAACTTGAAAATGTGCAATGTTACCAATCTTTGTGGGGCCGCCATTTTTTATTCCATCAATTTTGAGAAGGTAGATAAGAACTTTGCTCTCAGAATGGACTTAATTTTCAAAATATAACCTTGAACATTTTCTACCAATCAGTCGATATTTTCCTTGCAGGCCCCTAGACTATACGTGTACGTACTTATTATTCCTACTGATAATATTCTAATAATATTGCATTTCAGATTAGTAAGGAGTACTCGGCAAGAATGATAGTAGCCAAAGAGAAATGTCAGAAGGAATTCAATGTTACTGACAGTGAGTTACACAGGTCCCTCTTATGCAGTCATCTAACTTTTTTTTTGTCAATATTATAATTATGTTATAAATTAAAACTCCTCTCATTTAGAATATGTGGAAAACCGCAGCTTTTAGCGATTTCTTGGACTTTTTTGTCAAACGACTCACAAGCTTGGTATAAAGATAAGTTCAAATTGTATCGGAAAGCTGTCTTAAGTAGAGGAAATCGGTGATACGTGGACATTTGTTTCCGAATGCAAAATTTTAAACATATTTTGGAGTAGTGGGCAGAGGACTGTAAAAATTTTTGCATGGTAGGTATCAATTTTAATCGAATAGTTCCCTATACCTATTACTTCGACCTTTGTATCCCATCCGAGACACAGTGGTTGGTATAAGTTGCTGTCTAGATCAATCTGTTTCCAAAATTTGACATCTTGGGTTGTTTGTCCTACAGATTCTTTCATATCAGGCATCAGCATCAACCAACCGATCATTGGTCTCTTAGAAAAGTCCCCTGAACTGGCATAATTTTGCCAATTTTAACTTTATTTTAAGTATATCCCTTGCACCTCGTTGAATTAAGTTGTTCAATCGATCGCATTTCCGATCGATACACTTTTCAAGCCAGATTCCTGGGGCATGTTTCATAAAACAACAAGTTACAAATGTACAAGTTAACAAGTACAGGTACTTGTAATGCGCGGTAAACTAGAACAAGGGTTTCGCCAAAACAAAGAGTACAAGTGCAGAAAAGTTGAACTTTTAGAAGCTATGTTTACAAGTGTAGCAGAAAAGAAAAATGGCGTGTGGGGACAAACGAAATGAACAACGTCAAGCGGGATGCCGAAATTGAAGTTTTGTCAGCGAATCATACTCGTAATATAAAAACGGTGTTAAGTACACGATAGGATGTTTATCATACATGACAAGTTGTAATGATTGGAAGACAGACAAATTATAAACTGAAAAGTAGAGAAAGTGTATTTGATTTCAACTTATTCTGATAGCTGGCATAACCGAATTTTTCTCCTTCATTCAGCGGAAATGATTAATCAGTTCATCAAGTCTTAATGCTACTGGGTTAGGAATGTCATCTGTAACTTAGAGATGATCTTCACACTTCACTTTGTTGTTCAATGATGGGGAGATCCTCGATACCCGATTAGGAAAAACTGCAAAGGGACACGCACCATTTGAATCTTTCAAATGTCTCGGAAGACATCCTAAAATCTCTCATTAAACTCAAAAATACCCACGAAATGAACGTTTATTCGTGGACGAAAAAAATATTTGGCGTCTTCTACGCTGAATGCTTCTTGTCTGTATTCTTCAGCAGAAGATGATTCCCACATATTAAACACTGAAAAATTGTCAACTCACAATGCTGGAAAATAACAAGTTTGCAGGTGAATGGACGTAGGTTAAAAATCACCCTTTTTTACAACTCTAAAACAGCGACTTGTTCCAAATGAATGGACTTGTCCAAATTCGACTGGACACTTGTTAATTTTCACAGTGCATTACAAGTCTACATTTGCATCTTTATGAAAGGCTTGCAAGCTCATTTTTTACAACTTGTACATTCATAAAATTGGCTTGTCACTTGTTACTTTATGAAATAGTAGGCCCCTGGAAAGATCCCGAATCGGGTACTGCGAAACAGCTTCAACAACTTTGTTTTGCTCATCTGATAACCGCTATGGCCACCCAATCTGCAAATTATTACAAAACCCCTCGCTACCACCAAACTTTGTGAGTTATTTACTTAGGATATTCGCATGACCTTTAACAATTAGAGAAGAAGCACCAAAGAATTTTATCACGATTGATTTAGTAATAACTATGGCGCATTTGCAAAACTAAATCTGGTTGGCATGTGTGAAAGAGACTAATGGATGGATGTTGATGAATATTTCATATCTGATAACGTCAATTTGGTCGTAATTGGTTTCTTTCAACTAATTCTATACTTCTTTGTTACTATAAGTGAGGAAGCTAGGTATATTAACCACTCAACTTGGCTGATATTTTTTGCCTGAGGGTGTAATATTGGTATCCGTTGCTACTTTATTTTCCTTGGAATTGTGTTGCTTTGTATATGATGAAGTGACTGATCTCGAAGTTTCCGTCATCCATAGCTTGGGATGTTCAGCCGCCATTTTGTGAGGCTATTTATTATTTTACTAATATTTAATTCGCTCCAATTAAGTTTTAGTAATTTAAATAAAGAAGTTTCTTCGTACCATTATTAATTTACAGGTGTCGTGGAAGATTTCATGATGAGGAACATCAAGCCAGAATCAAAGTCGGGGAAATGTATGGTTCATTGCATCATGGAAGAGATGGGCATGGTATTTCTCTCAATACTACCGTTTAGAAAATTTTTCTCAAGTACCTTCTTAAAATGTTTTAAATGCACTTTTTATAATCGGCGTAACAGAATAGGTTATCTATATCCTATCTACACATGGAAATCCTTCTTTCAGATTGACGATCACAAAATAAACACCGAACAAGTGAAGTTGGGTAACAAAGAGAAGTGGGATGACTCCGCTCTCGTGGAGTTGGCAAATCAGGTGACAGACACATGCGATCAAGAAGGTAACCATATAGTGAGAGGCTTCACACTACTTTTCCTACTCGCATTCAATTTTCATTGTTTCTTGGTGTTCTATGTCAAAGACGCGTAAATTATTGTGAACGATAGTGTAAGAATTTCCCGATTTTGCTTCCTCACTACCGAAGGTAGGGTAGCTTTGTGTTTGTGATTGAGGTCGAAAAAATTTGTGTCCGCCAAAATCAAAATTTCCACTTGCTATTTGCGTTTCAGAGCTTGCTGATCAATTTCGGTTCCGTGTCTGTCTGTCTGTGGTAAATCCTTGTCATGCCCAAAAATATACAAAGTTTTAGTCTGATTCTGATAAAATTGAAATGATGAGCCATTATATTTCCAGCACAACAAATACCGGAGAGAAAGTTTGGTAATCTGAAAAAGTTCCAGTCAGATACAGAGATACAGATTGCAGGAACAAATTTTCGTAAATTATCGTATTTTATTGTAATAATTGTTTCAAAATTTGGGCTTTTTAATTTTATGGTAAAAAACTTATTCTAAATAATGATCTGCTGTACAAAAAGAGGTTGGATTTTTATATTCTTTGCAGTTTTCATCAATTTTTTAGCAGATTTTAATGAAATTTGAGCATATTATTCAGCATAATTTTGAACATAAATTTTTGAATGTTCTATTTTATGGTTAATAAACTTTATTTGAGCCATATTCTGCTAAAAAATATAAATTTAACAATGTTTAGCCATTTTTAGTGATTTTTTCAGCACATTTTTTGAAATTGAACAATTTAATGTGCTCAAAAAGTGCTGACACACTAAATCATCCTTTCATTTAGAAAGTTTGATTTTTTGGCTTAAGAAGGAAATTTTTATCTCAATCCTAAGGAGTTATCGTCGGGAATGGTATACATATGAAAAACCGTTACACTCTAGGATTCGTTTCAGAATGCCTCAAAATGGAGTTCAACGAAGAACATTTTCGAAAATTTTGATTTTAAAATAAATCAGTGGTTTCAGAGAAGAAAGAACATTTGCAGAGAAATTTGTAGTATCCAAGTTAAGAAATCTAGTCAGCATACCAAAGTACCGAAACTCGTAAACGAGTTCCACTATCTGCTTTACAAGCAGATACCATGTTACATGGATATGTCTTCGATTGGGGATTTCATAACGGTCGTCCTCGAGAGTTGTAAACAAATCCTCTAACTTTGGACTGTAGGCGACGAAATGTAGGATAAAGAATTTATTTTATCATTCTTGGAGGCACAAAAAGCATACTATAAATTAAAGTTATTTCTCCAATACAGACGCAATGAGTTGTTGTTAACAGTCGACTGTTGACAGGGGATGAAAATGTTTCCTATGGAGTGGAGTAAATGATGCTATTGCTTTACGTTAAGAATATTGTAACCGGCTTATTAAAATTGTTTATAGTCCAATCAACTTAGTTTAGGAATGTAGCCAGGTACGTAAGGAGGGGGAAACTGGTAGCTTGAGATGTGAACATTTATCACATAAATCAAGCGCTTTCCAACGAGTGGCGAAAGATTTCTGTGCGATGAAAACTGCGGAAGTTCCATTCCCCTAGCAACGGCTGGGTTGTACGTGAAAAACACTGAAATTGTGACATCAATTTTGCGTCACGGAAATTTTTGGTTGACCCCCCAGAGCAAAGACATATCCATGTCAAAATGTTGGAGCCAAACGCAATAGCTTCATTTTTTACGGAAGTCCGCCAAAACAGCTGAACCTTCAATATTGAATGCCAGAACTAAAAACATTTTTTCAGGGATTGATTGGTTTTCTTTCAACATCATTCAAAACATTTCAATGATCTGACGGATATGAGAAAACTATAATATACCACACACAACTTGGCAGGTATTTTTTTTTTTTTTTAAATTATTTAATTAATTAATTAATTTGTTGCAGTTTCTACGGAAGGGAGGTGTAAGTGCCTTGTGGCTGTTGAATACATGATGTGTTTGGTCACTCATGGGGATGAGGTAACTGATATTTTTTCAACTACCTATACGTCTTGTACATCATCTGAATCCAAATCTTAATTAGGATTTTCATATTTACGTTAATTAAATAGCTCCAGTCATGCAGCATGATCGAGTGAGCGAATTTTCGTACTACATTAGTGTGGTGAAATCCACCACCTCTTTTCAACAGCCCTTTTCAGGGCTACCAAAAAGAGGTAGGCACACCACAAAAATATTTATAAGACGTCGAGTTACAACTCCGTCAAACAAAATATTTCACCAGAGAGAAAATACTAAATTCTCTCCCAAAAGTGAAATATTAAAGAATAACACGCAAGGCGACCTCCCCAAACATTTACTGGGCGAGAGAGATGCGACAAACATCTCGAAACAAGTCGCCTTGAATGAGAACACGCAAGGCGACCTCCCCAAACATTTACTGGGCGAGAGAGATGCGACAAACATCTCGAAACAAGTCACCTTGAATGAGAACACGCAAGGCGACCTCCCCAAACATTTACTGGGCGAGAGAGATGCGACAAAAATCTCGAAACAAGTCGCCTTGAATGAGAAACCTCAATCAGGAAAACTCAAGGTCGTTCAGCCACCCCCGGGGACCCCGTCAAAGCAACGGACGCAGGGAAACCACCTCGGAAGACCAACTCAGCTATCATATGCACAGATACTGAGAAAACACTGTGCGAACCAATGAGATTGCACAGTCGAATTTACGAAATTGAGCGAGCCAATCCGAAGCTAGTTTGATCGTACCAAATTAGTTGACGAAACTAATTTGCATACTAACCATAAAGTGGACACCACTTTTTGTTATAAATACCTCGTTCAGAGCCTGGCATTTCATTCCACTCTCCGCTCTCGACGACGACACACTCTGAAGTACGAAGAATTCTACACGCACCAAGCTGACGAACCTTCTGCTACACGAAGTCATCTCAAGAACGATTTTCTACTGCTTTCTACAAGCCAGTACTTCTCTCCACGCAGATCTCGCATTGGCATCTACGAGTCCAGTGATTATTCATCCTGCTCATTGCCCAACGTAGTTCATCTGTTAGGACGCCACCCGGTGCAGCTATCGATATTCTCTTTAGCTCGCACGCCCGAGGGACGTTCCGAGCCGTGTCGCCCGGATTACATAGCCTTAAGCTCGTAATCGACCGCTGTGGGCACGCCGGTAAATTACTCAGCTCCTCCGCTCTAATTTACCGTCTAAGGAAGCTTTTTTCAAGGCTACGAGGTAGGACCCTGCCATCCGAGCATTGGAAAGACGCTCTGGCAAGCGAGTCCACCTCCAAAACCCTCTATTTTTCACACATAGAGGCATCGAAACGAGCTAAAACTCGATCAATTCGATGGAACGCCGGCCTTCCTACTTCCCCTTGCAAGGGGAGGAAGGCGACGGCGAAGCTGGGCCGAGTAGCCCACGTAGTGCACCCTACCGGCCACACGGCGAGTCCGCTGAACCCAGCGACAACGCAAGGCGCGGCCCTCACGTCCGGATCGCCTTCTCGCCCGACGTATCCGTTCGAGAAACTTTCGAACAAGCCTCGCCTATACAAAAGATCGAGGAAACTTTTCAGACTCGCTCTGAAGCCGAGCTTTACGATTCGACCAAGCTGTCCGAATACCCACGATATTCAACGCAGGCTTACTCGGCCGATCCGAGTGTCAAATACACTCCAAATGCACAAAAAGCAAAGGATACTTTTCAGTACCTCAACCAAGCTCAACATATTCCCCTTTCAGATATAAATCTAAGGCCGGAATATTACAAAACGGCTCAGTACCAAACTGATCGAACCCAGCACTTGCGACACGAGCCTAGCGCTCCACGCGGCTGCGACACGGACTATCCCCCCTTTCAGTCCGCGAAACCAATTGACCTTGGCGGCTCCGCCCGCATTCCTCGCGGGGGTGGCACAGAGACCAACCCGCATAACCGGGATATAAATGTCCGACTTGGCCTACCTACGCCAAGTCAAACCTATATAAATCCACTACAATTAGGTTACATTGTTTCGAAAATTGAGGACTTTATGTGAAAATAAATAGTTACCTATCAATTTTATGGCACAAAGAAACTCGTTCTAAATAATAATCTGCTATTTAAAAAGAGATTTTGGATTTTTAACTTTTTTTGCAGTATATATACCTAGATTTTTTTAGCACATTGTAATGAAAGTTAAGCAGCATGTTTATTCAGCATGATTTTGCACATAAATTTGTTCATGTTCTTTTTTATAGTTAATAAACTTTATTTGAGTAATATTCTGCTAAAAAATGTAAATTTAACAATTTTTTGCTATTTTTAGAGATTTTTCAGCCCTTTTTTGAAATTTGATCAATTTAATGTGCTCAAAAAATACTGGCCAACGAACTCGTTCTTTCGTTGATAAGATTGATTTTTTGGCGCAGGAACGGAATTTGTATCTCACTCCTAAGGAGAGTTATCGCCTGGAAGTATATATATATATATATATATATATATATATATATATATATATATATATATATATATATATATATATATATATATACTCGGCGATTCGCCCCTCGCCGGATCTTTTCTCTTTTCTACTGCGTAGAAAACAAGGATAATTTGCTATGCAATTCTTTGCCTGAAAAAATTTGGATATAAAAAAATGTTCAAGCATGGCTGGGATTTGATCCCACATCCATCGTCTCACGAGAAAAAAAAATATATAAAAAAACTTTCAAGCCTGGCTGGGATTCGAACCCACGAACTCGCGCTTCGCGTCACGGACGTTACAAAAAAAATTGGGACGTTACAAAAAATATTATTGGGGGTCGGAATTGCATATGAAAAAGCGGTAAACGAGATCAAATCAAATAAACTTTAAAGTACAAGGAAATAATAATTTCTAGGAAGTTTAAGTAATAAAGTCTAGGAAGGAATCGTGAAGTCGAGAGCCCCCCTACCAAATCAGCTGAGTAAGATCCGGAGCTAATTTCTTTGCTATCCCACCTAGAAAGCGCAATATTTTACATAGAATATGTAAAAACGTATTCTACACTCATTTCTGTAAACTTAAGGCACAAGGAGTTATTTATTTATTTTATTTTATCATTATCATTTTTATTCATTTATTGATTTTTTAAAATAATGTATGGAAGGTAATTATAAAGTGTCATCGTTTTTGTGCAACCTATTCGTGTATTATGTTCCAGGTCGGCCTACCTCACGTGGATTCTGAAGACTCTCAAGACAGTTGAAATTCTCATCTCATCCTACATCCACTTTTACCTTCAATGTTTTCAGAATTTAAGTTCTTATTTAGAATACTGTACAGGACTTAAAGAACACACTCACCGAACGATTGGATCAGATAGTTACCTAACTATAAAAGTTTGATTGTCATAGTTAATAAACAAGTACATACATTTAAAATTATATACCTATTTGTTACATTAGTCTTATAACAATAACTGTTGATGATTTTCTTTTCTTTGGAAACGTGTACCTTTGTAAACTCTCCGAGTGTTTTCATTCGATTTATTGGACTCCTATCTAAATTAAACAAAAAGTTCTTTAAATTTGTAAGATTTATTTTAGGGCGGTATTGGCTGCTAAGCGCCCTTTCAATTTTGGGGTCAACAGGTGGAAAACATGCAACAACAACTGTTTTATAAACCAATAATATAGCTCTTTATTTGCACTTGTTTTACTGATCTTAAGGGTCCCTACCTAACTCCTACTGCCAAGCATTACAATTGTTGTATAAAGTATCTTAAGATTTTACTGTTTCTCTGTGGATGTTGACTCCTGATGTCTTCTATCGTCCCCGGTTTTCGCGGGTGGCTAATTCCGTGGCCAGGGATCGGTTGAGGTGTACTGTGAACACTCAAAGACTCGAAGTGTGCACAGGATTCAGCCGCAATAATGTCCAGAAAACACAGTTCTCAAAACACCACTTTGACACCTTGTTACTGGTTCTTACATGAACGGTGCGAGGGTCTAGGCTTGAATGAATCTCTTCTTTCCACAATTTTGGAAGTTCCTTAGTTGCTCTACTGCGCATGACAGGAGGCGTGGAAATTCGGGAAGTTTTGAAATGATTGTCTGTTGTTATGGAAACCACGATTCAGAATACAGGGGGTTGTTTTTATGCCACTTTTTGAGTGATCCTGTCGTATTTTGGGGATCCAATTAGATTCGGCTTCGACGTCCTGGAGGGGTATGCTGACAGCGTTGATTTTGGCCGCTCGTCGCAAGTTGCTGATATTCGGCTTTCCCAGACACTCTAACTTTTCGAGGCTGCGGGGCTGCTGATTGTGAATATAGAGTTTTTGGTGACCACTAACGTAGGTACCCTTAACGTCACCCTAACGTACCCAAGAGTACGTGACCTTGAGGGGACGTTAGCAACGTCATACGTTAGAATGGCTCATTTAACGTCACCCGTTTGGGGACCTAAAGGCACACGACACCAGCCTAACCTTCCTGTAAATGTAGCCCTACTGCTCACCTCAAAATTACTCGAATACTGCTGAAGTAAATATATTAGTTTTTCTTTTCTTCAAAAGCCTCATTACCAACTCATTATGTTGATGTAGAGGGTAGGTTTTTGAACACCCCTCAAACTTGGTTATTTTACGTTTCAAGTCGCGTAGAAACCGAATGTGCCATCTGAAGTCCGCCTCCGCTGTCCAGCTTTACTAGCCTTCAACTCGATCGAAAAGTTCCGTTCTTTTGCGCTCAGGCTCTATTTGGTCGATTAGAGCCTTGTTTCTATTATTATTTCACATATTTTAAATGAGAAAACTGAGTTTTAAGACACTACTTCTTCGCAGTATTGTTCTTAGTTTACCTGAACTCTCAGCTATTTTCTCGTGAACATTGCGTAAAGTGCTGCCTTCACTGATGATTTTGTCAGGTAAAATCCTGTTTCATTGTCATAGAGATAAATACTTTTTCATACTTGTTGATAATTTGCCCAACGGGAAACCAAAATAATCTAAAGTGCCGGAGCGTTGCATTTTGTGTGGAGAAATTCTACAACGATTTCATAATTTCTCCCTTGAGAGGGAAAAACATTAAATCATGTTTAATGTTTTTCCCTCGCAAGGGAGAAATTAGATATAGTTTTTTAAGGTCAAGAAAAAAGAAAAGATTCTAATTAACCAAAACAATTTATTATATTTATATACATTTTTATTTTACCATTAGATATTTCCGATGGGACTCATACCAAAGTACGCTTGCATACGAGTCTGCAACACATTGGGACATTTTATGTCTTTAGTTGCAGACTCGTATGCAAGCTCTAAGAGCCACTCATCTGATCCGGACCCTGGGCATCGTCAAGTAAATGTCCTAAAGAGGCTACATACGAAATTACAGCTTCCTAGAGTGTAAAGCATAGAAATTACCTCTAAGAGCCACTCATCTGATCCGGACCCTGGGCATCGTCAATTAAATGTCCTAAAGAGGCTACATACGAAATTACAGCTTCCTAGAGCGTAAAGCATAGAAATTAGCTCTAAGAGCCACTCATCTGATCCGGACCCTGGGCATCGTCAAGTAAATGTCCTAAAGAGGCTACATACGAAATTACAGCTTCCTAGAGTGTAAAGCATAGAAATTAGCTCTAAGAGCCACTCATCTGATCCGGACCCTGGGCATCGTCAAGTAAATGTCCTAAAGAGGCTACATACGAAATTACAGCTTCCTAGAGTGTAAAGCATAGAAATTAGCTCTAAGAGCCACTCATCTGATCCGGACCCTGGGCATCGTCAAGTAAATGTCCTAAAGAGGCTACATACGAAATTACAGCTTCCTAGAGTGTAAAGCATAAAAAATAGCTTTAAGAGCCACACATCTGATCCGGACCCTGGGCATCGTCAAGTAAATGTCCCAAAGAGGTTACACACGAAATTACAGCTTCCTAGAGCGTAATGCATAGAAATTAGCTTTAAGAGCCACTCATCTGATCCGGACCCTGGGCATCGTCAAGTAAATGTCCTAAAGAGGCTACATACGAAATTACAGCTTCCTAGAGTGTAAAGCATAAAAAATAGCTTTAAGAGCCACTCATCTGATCCGGACCCTGGGCATCGTTAAGTAAATGTCCTAAAGAGGCTACATACAAAATTACAGCTTCCTAGAGTGTAGAGTATAGAAATTACCTATTAAAATGATTTAACCACCGCTTCACAAATCAAACCGTTCTCGCAATATTCGGATCACCTGCTATGAATCAAATCATCGAAACACCAACTCAATGAAATCATCAGAAATTAACAAGCGGTTGCAATCATGTTTCACAATATCAATTATTGAGAATGATCACCTGAGTGTACACAATTATTCAAATAACCATGCTCATAACTCAGCTTGTTGGCCACGCACTTCGCAGTAGTTAACATAATATGGTTGGATAAATCGAGAGCTTTCGAACGAATGGTCAACGAATTTTGTGGGATGAAAAACGACGAAGTACCATTTCCCTAGCAACGACTCGGTTGTAAGCGGAAATCATCAGAAAAAAAACGTTGCAGATTTGCGTGTCGGAATTCACAGAACGACCCCCAGCCCTAAAACATTAAACATGTTAAAAACATTAAGTTCGTAACGACTAATGACCTACAAGTGCAACTAAACCGCGGTGTTGCACACTTGAGGCTTACCTACTATCCATCCCCTGTTTACGAATTGAAAACTAAAAATGAGAAATTAGCCCGTTTTGTATTGAAACTAACATGAAATTCGAATTCAGGATTGAAAATCGGCCTTTCATATCGAAATGAAGAAATTGATTAGTCAACCAGTAGACAACAAGACAGCTGGGGGGAAAATATCGCGTTACCCAACCACCGTTAACGTGACATCAAAAAGGCAACCGTTCTCCCGGTTCCATCTGGGTTAGCATCTTCGTTTGCTCCCTCAAGAAAACGGTAACGGGTGACGTTAAGTTGAAGTCACCAAAAACTCTCTAATAAGCCACCATTTTTCCCGCCTAAAAGTAATAAAATCAGAACAGGTATCTTAGCTCATCTTCCACCAGAAAGGTATTGGCTTAACAGAAAACGTTAAATCAATGAGATGGAAGGAACGTATCATTACTTAGGTATATGGGTTTTAAGGTAATTAAACAATGGATTCCCGAGTTACCCCGGTGTTCCTAAATAGCCACTCTTGACGGCCCCATTTGATTTTTTTTTTTTTTTTTGACCAATTTAATGTACTCAAAAAAGTGCTGGCCAACGAACTTTTCTTTTGGAATGTTTGATTTGTCGGCGCAAGAACTCGTGTCAGAAATTTTTCAAGTTTGATTTTTAAAAAGTGGGAGGGGGGGGAGGGGGCATGGCACCCCTCCAAATCCTCCTGGTGCGATGGCCCTGCGTATATACACAGTCATCATAGTAACAGCTCATAAAATACTTAAGGAGAAGGTAGTAGATCGTAGTGAGCTTGTCATTGGGTAGGTGATTCGGATCTCAATTATTGTTCCATTATAATTTCTTCCAGGTAAGAATTCAACGTTCGTGGCCAGCCAGTAAGGTCACGGCAGTCAGATAATCACCGGAAAAGAGAACTAAAGTCCAATCAGAACCCAACTAGTTAAATATCTGGATAATTTACCATAAGCAGTGGAATGCTCCACGAAGACAAGAGGAAAATGGGGGTAACTGGTTGTATCCCTTCCTTGAGTGACGGTTGGGTGTGGGAACGTATAGGTATTATAAGTATTCGTGGTCATGCAAAGGCTCCAATCTGCAGCCATCTGCGATATCCAATTCATCACCTTCATAGGTTTACGCCAACTATTCGCAATTCTGCTATCGAAGGATTATTCTTACCTAGGTAGCACACTATGGACACACATTTCGGGTTGTTAATTGCGTCGCTGGCGATCCTTCACACCGCTAATGCCGTGGTGAGTCTTTTCAACGCATTATGTAAAGGCAGGTCACGCATGTCCAACTAATTTATAATGGTGTTTGATTTTGTCCAACACCAACTTTAATAATGGATTTAGTTAAGTAGGGTAGGGGAGGGGGGAAGTGCGTACCTGTTTTTCATAAATCTGACTTTGTGATGCTACTATTTCCCTCAAACTAAAAGTTGAATAATGACTACAGTTTTATTGCATTCCCCAGATCTTTCTACGTCGAAAAACGTGTGGATCTAATGAATTGAAGTTAGTACCTAATTCATTAAGAATTAGAAAAAAACTAGAAGCATTCAAACAACGCACTTGCTTCATGTTGGGCGGCAAGTGCGTACGTATAGTGGGGAAAGTGGGTTTTCAACTTTCTACCCTTAGAATAATGAAAATAAAATGAACCAATGTAGGTAGATTTTAGGTATAATTCAAAATCAATTGTTAATGAAAAATAAAACGCCGCGAAATTGATAACTGTAGTGGATTTATATATGTTTTACTTGGTGTCGGTAGACCAAGTGGGACATTTATATTCTGATTATGCGGGTTAGTCCCCGTGTTATTCCTGTAAGGAATGTGAGCGAATCCGTCAAGGTCAGCTTGCTTGGCGGGATGAACTGAGAGATAGTTCGTGTCGCAGCCGCGTGGAGCACTGGGCTCGCATAGTGGGTGCTGGGTTCGATCAGTTTGGTACTGAGCCGTTTTGTAATATTCCGGCCTAAGATTTATATCTGTAGGAGGAATATGTTGAGCTTGGTTGAGGTACTGAAAAGTATCCTTCGTTTTTTGTACATTTGGAGTGTATTTGACACTCGGATCGGCCGGGTAGGCTTGTGTCGAATATCGTGGGTATTCGGACAGCTTGGTCGAATCATAATGATTGACTTCAGAGCGGGTCTGAAAGGTATCCTCGATCTTTTGTATAGGCGAGGCTTGATCTAACGTTTCCTTCGTGAATACGTTAGGTGAGAAGGCGATCTCGTCGTGAGGATCGAGCCTTGCGCCGTCGCTGGGACCGGCGGATTGGCCGGGTAGCGTGTAGGTAGCGCTACGGGGGCTAAGAGGCCCGGCTTTGCCGTCGTCTGCCTCCCCTTGCATGAGGAAATAAGACGGCCGACGTTCCATCGAAATAGCCGAGTTATTAGCTCGTTTCGATGCCTCTATGTATAGAAATAGAGGTTTTAGGAAGGTGGACTCGCTTGACAGAGCTTCTTTCCTTTGCTCGTATGTCAGGGTCCTACCTTGTAGTCTTGAAAAAGACTTCCTTGGACGGTAAATTAGAGCGGATGAGCAGAGTAATTTACCGGCGTGCCCCAGTGGTCGGTGACGAGCCTAGTGCTACGAAACCCGGGTGACACGGCTAGGAACGTCCCTCGGGCGTACGATCTAAAGAGAATGTCGATAGATGTACCGGGTGGCGTCCTGACAGATGAACTACGTTGGGCAATGAGCAGGATGAATAATCACTGGACTCGTAGATGCCAATGCGAGATCTGTGTGGAGAGAAGGTAGGCCTTGTAGAAAGCAGTAGGAAGCCGTTCTTGAGATGAACTCGGGATGCAGAAGGTTCGTCAGCGTAGAGCGTGTAGAAATCTTCGTACTTCGAGGTGTCGTCGTCGAGAGCGGAGAGTAGAATGAAATTCGGAGGCTCCGAGCGGGGTATTTATAGGGAGGTGGCCGCCTCCTGCCGCCTCCTGATTGGTCCGCTTAATTTCATTAATTCGACTGTGTAATCTCATTGGCTCGCGCATTGTTTTCTCAGTATCTGCGAGTATGATAGCTGAGCTGGTCCTCCGGGTTGGTTTCCCCACGTCCGTCGCTGCGACGGGGTCCCCGGGGGTGGCTTACGAGCGTCCGTCGCGGAGCCGACGACCTTGAGTTTAGACGGGGACCTCGGGTGCTTTCTCTGCGTCAGTTGTTCAGACGGGGTCCCCGGGGTGGCTGCTGGACCAGAGGTGGTTGCTTGCCGCCTCTTGGTTGGTTCGCCTATTGTCTCTCGTGTAATCAGTGTTTCTGATTGGCGAGTAGGCTTGTTTGAATTGTCCTTGTTAGTTTTAGAGGACGTTTGATTTTCTGTTTGAGTTTTCTCATTCAAGGCGACTTGGTTCGAGATACTTGTCGCGTCTCTCTCGCCCAGTAAGTGTCTAGGGAGGTCGCCTTGTATGTTATTAGTTAATATTTCACTTTTGAGAGAGAATTTCGTATTTTCTCTCTGGTGAAATATTTTGTTTGACGGAGTTATAACTCGACGTCTTGTAAATATTTTTGTGTTGTGTCTACCTCTTTTTGGTAGCCCTGAAAAGGGCTGTTGACAAGAGGGGGTTTTAGCAACTCAACATGAATTCCTGAGTTGATAAAATGGTCAATAAACTCAGCCACTTGTTGGCTGATTCGCTGTCGATTGGGGAATGAGGTTTGCGTGAGAGAGAATTTGAAAACTACAGAGTTTTGTAGAATCAGATAGGACTGGGGTTTGGGAGAAGCGTGCGGTTGTGCGTGGGGGTTGAGGAAGAGGTTCTGAATGGAAACTAGGCTTGATTTTCTTATTTTTCCTGGTAATTTCATGCGGTTTTTTATGAAACGCACTTGCCCTTTATTTGAAAACGCACTTGCCCCACTGTAAAAAAAATAGGGGCAAGAACGTTTTATTAATTTACTGCAGCAATTTTTGTAGCCTTGAAGTCATCAAGTGCAAAAGGTTGAAAGATAAACAGTGGAATAAACAGGAAAGGAAGGGTTTTATACAAGAAAACTATTGAAAAATGTACCTCTCTCAGATTCACACTCTGATATTGGTCTGGACGAAGGCTTCGCGGAAAATGGTTCCAATTAGGCTCATTTGTTCAATGAGGAGGTTAAAATTCTTATCAGGTGATCATAAACACCTATTTTATAATTTATTAGAAGACCTACGTTTATCCTACGTGTTATCTCTGTAATAATTTTACTTTATAAGATCATTTGCTAAGAAACTTATTAAAATAGAGTGGCCTCATAGCGAAATAAAACGAAGAGACGCTTTTGCCTAGAAAAGCGGTTTTATTTATTCGTAGGAAATAGTAGTTTTCGTACTCAAGTTTTGAAAACGATATTGCTAAGATGACGTGAACTGCAGGAATCGTTGTGAGGAAATGATTCAGCGCATCCCTCCAAGAGGAAATTTATCAGTAGTGTGCACGTTGTCACCTTTGTGGAACAGTGAATAAGCAACATTTCCGGTGCTGGGCTGCAGTTAATCTCGTCAATTCCATGAAAGACCACTCCACTCACCTAAAGTCACAGTTTGGTGTGCAGTGTCTCCATTCGGAAGTGATAGGCCCTCATTTTTTCGAGGAGGAATATGTCACCGTCACAGTAACTTCCAAGCGTTACGTTTCGATATTGGAAACCTTCCTATAGCCTGAATTGGAAGAACTTGCTGAAGATCACGATCTGGGTGACATCTGGTTCCAGCAGGATCTCAGGTTCTAATAAATTGAGATACATTTTTCGTTTCGGTCTAAGAACACTCAGTGAATCATACCCTTTTCATTTGAGATAGGTAGCATATGTTAGTTGACTGGTTGTTATGGTTGCCAACACGCAGTTCGAGGCCTTTCTTCGCGTAGATATCTTTGGTTTTGACGATTTCGATCAGCTGAGTGAGCTAAATTTTCTCCTGTTCACCCTAGGAAGCTGAAATTTGATTGGGTGACTCTTTGGGACATTGAGAGACGATTAAAATAATGGACTCTTTTCTAATCAGCTGAGTAAGCTAAATTCTATCCTATGAACCCCAGGAAGTTGAAATTCAGTAGGGTGACTCTTTGGGACAATAAGAGAAGATTGAAATTATGGGTTCTTTCCTGATCAGTGAAGCAAAATCGAAGCACAATTCTATGCGATTCCTTGCTTTCCAGGATCACTGTCATCATTTAGATGAGAAATTTAACTGGAAATTAAAATTTGGTGATTGAAATCAAACAGTAAAAACTATAAGTAAGTACCTTCCTGTATATTTCAGATCAATAAGGACTATTTAGAGAAAGTGGTGACAGCCAAGGACAAATGTCTCAAGGAATTCAACGTAGATGATAGTGAGTAAATATTTCTGTATCTACATGAATATTTTGTAAGGCTAGAGTCAATCAGGAATTGGTATATTCAGGGTTCGTAAAGATAACTAACTAGTTTTTAGTTCACTTGATAATCTCAATTTTATGTGTTTTTAAGGGTAAAACTTGTTATTTAAAGTGTAAAACGGAGTTGGGGAGATCTGAGAGTTTTATCATTCGATTCAGCCTGAAAAAATACGTGGAAACCGGCCCCAAACTCGTATTTTCTTGGGGGGTCATTTTCCACGAAAATCCTTGATTTCATAGAAAAAAACTCATGTTTTTCCACATACAAACATAAATACTTTTCTTCCCCAAGGAGCAAAGTAAAATAAAAATTGATCATACCGGGGGGAAGCGAGATTTTGGGCAAGTTTTTCCTGCAACCCGTATGTTTTTTTTTTTTTTTTTTTTTTTAAATTTTGTTTCAATAGGTACTTAACGGACCTAAAAAAAAAAACAGTAATTTATAAAAAGTGAGAAATTCTCGTGTTTAGTTCGTTTTTTTTCGCCTACGTGACTTATACTGTAAAAAGAATTCAAATATCTGAGTGAGATGGGAAATTTAACGCTCTTTCCAACGATATACCTACTTAATTTTAAGTTTACTTTGTAAATTCGGGGAGATATGGCCATTTGAAGGCCGAAAACACTAAAGGAAAAATTCCGAAAATCAAGGGTTTGAAAAAATTGCAAGGAGGAAATTTTTGTTGAAAATAAGTTGTACAATCGATCCCTACGAGGTTAGGTATCTCAAGTATGAACATAAATACCTATGCACTTTGTGACTAGGCACCTTTTGTACCTGGAGTGACTTTTTGGGGGGATCCTATTAAACCATGATGAGGAATAGCCGTCTACATAATTCCTCCCCTCAAACCACACCCCCTTTGGGGAGATAGAGCATTTACAAGATAGAACGTTAGACAGTGAGAGGTGATGGATATAAAGTAGTTAACGGATTGAATAATCTCCAGAATACTCATATCCATCACACTACCGGGGCTTTCAAGAACCAGGGGAGGGGGAGGGGATGTAAGGGTTGCTCCAAGCAGTGTTGGGCATAATCTTTTCGTCGAATACGAATACAATTGTAATCGCAATAATTATTCGTTGATTCTAAGTCAACTGCGATTATATTCGTATTCGTGTAATCGTATTCTTCTGTCGGCGATTACACGAATACAACCTATAAAAACTCTGCAAATTATTACACAAAGGTTTATTATTTATGTATTAGACAGCCCTTCTACGTAGATCTCTGGTCCATAATTATTAAACGCCGCTTATAGTATATGCCCACCCAACTTGGCAGACGTTTTTTTCTGTTGGAAATTCTTACAAACAAATTAAATCTTATAAAACTGCGTGGAACCACGAAAAGTTTATTAGGAACAGCTGTATATGTATAGGAAAAAACCCGTATTTATTCTTTTGAAATGTCTCTAACGGAAAAGTTCCCCCCATCGCTTCGCCTCGCATTCCTATGTGGTAAACCTGTGTGTACCTGCTAACATTGTGAAACACCTGAGTCATCGAACCCCAAACACGTCTTCCGAGAGCCTTCTCGCGTCCACGGCACATATAATTTTTCATTTTAATAGCTTCGTCTCGCTTCCACTCGCAATTTGACCGAGTTCTCGTCACTTTTTTCGATATCCGATTTCGGATTCAGATTCGGCGGGATCAAAGCTGTATTTCGCCCGCCAAAACCGTTCCGAAAAACGTACCTTTACGGGGTATATTTTAATGGGAAAAAACGTAGTTTTTCGTCGGACTTTTCGAGAAAACGGGTCCGTACTCTCGCATTTTTTTGACGCATTTCCCGATACTTTTTTCGCGATCCGATCGCACCGTCGTCTTCCTCGTTCAAAAACCTATGAAACCGGTATTTTTCCGGAATTTTCGACGGCCGTTTAGAGGGGTAGAGGAAGCGGGGAAGTCCAAAAAGTGCACATTAATTCTTACTTCGACCCCCCTCCTTCCCTACGGCCCATGGTTCGGCTGGGATTAGAAAATTTTAAATTCGCTCGTTCCCCCTATCGGGAAATCCCAAGAAGATCCCCCCACTCGTAGACTCCCCCCACTCAGCCGTTTGGCCGTGCATAGACACGACAGACAGACAGACAGACAGACGGAGTTTCATTCTTATAAATAGTATAGATTTAGTATCGGAACTCGGAGCTTCGGACCTCACAAATGGGTTCAATCCATTACAGCAGCGGAATCTCACAATTTTACGCTTTTTAATATAGTTGATAAACAAAACAATTTATTACCAAGTCATATTTCCAACACATAAAAGTGTAACCTATACTGTATATTGATATCATCTAATTGGTCAAATTTCAAAAAATGTGCTGACAAAATCACTGAAAATGGCTAAGAATTGTTAAATTGATATTTTTTAGCATACGATTGGTCAAATGAAGTTTATCAACTATGAAATAGAACATTCAAAAATTTATGTACGAAATTATGATAAAAACTTAAACTTCATTAAATTTTGTTTTAAAAAATCTATAAAATTGCAAAAAATAGCCTAAAATCCAAAATCTCTTTTTGAATAGAAGAGTATCATTTAGAATACTTTTTTTCCATAAAATGAATAGCTAACATTTTCTTTTCACTCATAAATCTCCAATTTCTATACAACTTGAAATATACAAAAAAAAAAAGACACTTTTTCACCTATTTTTGGCTCATAGCACCCATGTGAGTGGAGCGATCGAGCTGGCGAGAAGTTAGGACCAACTAGACCCCAAGTGAAGTCTATGTGCGAAAGAACAGATTTTTTAAGTCAATTCTAAGGCCTTTTATGGTTCGGACGGCGGACGGCGAACAGCGGACGGTGGATGGCGAACGGCGGACGGCAAACGGCGAACGGACATTTCAAATTTGGATTCTACGCACCTTGAAACGTAAAGTGACAAAGTTTGAGGGGGGTTATAAAAATTTTTTGCTATACGATCACATAGTCTTATTATTGGAAATAATAAACCAAAATGCGTCACGGTCATCAATTTCAATAGGGCGTCTCTCATATAATATGCGAAGCCTTGCTAATAATACCTAGCTTCAGAGGGACTCCCTATTGAAATAGATTTGAGACAAATAGGCTGGGCTCCAATCGTTGAATTCGTTTTAAGGACGTCCCTCTGAAGCTAGGTAATATTAGCAAGCAATCGCATATTATAGGAGGGACGCCCTATTGAAATTGATGACCGTGACGCATTTTAATGGGTTGTATTCGTGTAATCGCCGACAGAAGAACACGATTACATGAATATGAATATAATCGCAGTTGACTCAGAATCAGCAAATAATTATCGCGATTACAATCGTATTTGTATTCGAAGATAATATTAAATGCCCAACACTGGGAAAATGGTTTTCTTTTCAGCGGCGATGCCTGCAAACGATTGTATGCGATGACCCACAAAGACACAAATACAAAGACCAGGCTCATTATTTATTGTTGTTTTTAACATAGTTTATTAATTAAATAAAGTGATAATGTACTTACTATTATATTTTTAAACAAATTCTTTTAAGTAAAAATCAAATTTTAAAATGACTATATTTTTTAATCATTAATTTACAGGTGTCGTTGAGGATTTTATCGTGAGGTACAACAAGCCACAATCTGAATCTGGAAAGTGTATGGTCGCATGTTATATGGAAGAAAGGGGCATGGTAGGTTTTTCATCATAAAAATAATCACTTACCATTATTCCGTAATGGTTAGTAGTTCGACGTCCCTCCATTTCGAAGGACAGTCGGGGGAATACCATTTAATCATTCGATATCAATCAATGTCATCATGACCGTATCAGTCGTGACTGCTGTGGATGCCTCAAGTCCTTGTAACAAGCATTATGTACAAGCATGATGTGCCTAGGTACATCTATAATGTATTTTCGTTCAATTTCGATGACATTCTCTGGGCATGTGAGAGCCCTCTATCAATTTCATCACTCAAAAAATAATTTGAGTTTCTCACATAAACTTTCATTTTAAGTTTTTGAATGTCAAAATCCATATACGAATTGGAACCCCCCTCCCCCTCCCCCCAAAGTAGTGAATGAAAACTGTAAGGTAAGGGATTTTCTATCACATCTTTTATGCTTTTGGCTTTTCCTTGATCCTATCCCGTTTTTTTATTAGTGCTGTTTTCTCAAATATAATTCTATTTATTTAACTTGATCGCTCTTAACTTTTTGTTACTGTTTGTTAAGTTTGTGTCACAGCCTTTGGGGAGTAACTTAGGCAGGTACCTATCTTAACTGCAATAAAAAATTGAAGTTCAAGGACGTTGTCTAATTCCACGAAAATAAAGAGTTACAATGTTAAATTGATTTCGACGGTTAGGTCATTATCAGTAACAAACAATAACTCTATGTAACTCAATAAAATGTGTGTGGGGGGGGGAGGGGGGACGTAGGTGGAGGGCTTCTCCAAGTGGTCTCGTTGTAACTATGAGTAATAAACCGATCCGGAACCGT
Source organism: Adelphocoris suturalis (assembly GCA_030762985.1). Classification (NCBI taxonomy): domain Eukaryota; kingdom Metazoa; phylum Arthropoda; class Insecta; order Hemiptera; family Miridae; genus Adelphocoris; species Adelphocoris suturalis. Next base: position 59,248 of record CM061048.1, read on the forward strand.
TTAACACATTAGGGAGTTTTTTCAACGTTAAGTCGAAGTCGAGTGGGAGGAACTACGAATAGAAATGGAGCGTATCTAACATTGCTGGGGCATAGCTAACAGCGGTTAGCGGTCCATTCGTTATACAAATAGAAATACACTGCCAAGGAAATGGCACATGAGCTTCCTCGTGACCTTCACAGTACGTCACCATTAAATTCCAGAAAACTAGAAACGACCGGTTCTGGCATCAGGGAATTAATAAGGTGGGAAATTGGAAGCTGAATGGTACATATAATAAATGAAATTAATAAGGAAAATTTTGATTTTAATATGGGACCATCCAGGATGTAGTCCGCATGTTCCCTGAAAATTTCGTCTAAAATCGGATCATCTCTGAAAATTTGAACAAAATCCGATAAAATTAACTAAGCTGTGACCGTAACAAAAACATCACTTTCGCGCATGCGCCTAGCGTACCGCTGCTGATGATCGCGAAGAATGTGATACGGGACCTCAAGAAACCTTGACCGAAATTTTTGAACAAGAAAATTTTGTTTGCGCCTGCGCAGAGGCTACCGTTGATTCGATCATGACGGAACTGATAGGGGACCATGTAGAGCTATACCCGCACAATCCCTAAAAATTTTAAGAAAATCGCATCAAAATTGTGGAAATTACGGCTGTTGCAAGGACCGTAACAAGAATATTTCGTTCACGCATGCGCAGAGCGTACCGCTAATGCAATTATGATGATTGTCTTATGGGACCTCAAGGGACCTTACCCACATCATCCCTGAAAATCTGACCGAAATCCGTTCAACATTGACCGAGTTATGACCGTCACAAGGAATTCACGTTAGCGCCTGCGCAGAAGCTACCGTTGATTCGATCATGATGAAGTTGATAGGGGACCATTTAGAGCTTGACCCGCACGATCCCTGAAAATTTGGTTAAAATCGGATCAAAATTGTGGAAGTTATGGCTGTTACAAGGAAATGTGGACGGACAGACAGACAGACACGGAACCAAATTTGTTCAGGAGGCTCTGAAACGCAAAATGCTAGTGGAAATTTTGATTTTGGAGCAAAAAATTTTTCTTCATTTCGAAAGTGAAAACAAAGCTTCCGCTGCCTTGCAGTCTCGGAAGCAAAATCCTGTGTTGCCTCTTACCATCCTTCCCCTTGTCTAAGAGGCAGAGGTGTATCATCTTCCACCGTTTTTCCTGTTAGGTAGGTACTAGACAGCCATCGTACATCTGTAGTACTAAGAGCAGGAATCCCATTGTGGCTGTTTCAAAACTCAATAACATTGTAATTCTTTCGTGGAATGAGACAACGTTCTTTAACTTCCGTTTTTTATAGAAATAGGTTTTCACAACTTCATCGTGAGTGTTTTAGATCGTCCACACTTTAGATCGAGAGATTAACCATCTAACTATCTAACTGATAGTTCGCGACTATCTAACTATCTAACTGATAGTTCGTGACTATCTAACTATCTAACTGATAGTTCGTGACTATCTAACTATCTAACTGATAGTTCGTGAGATTAACTATCTAACAATCTAACTGCTCTACGATTATATAATTCACGATCAATGACATACCTACTCTGTACTACCTGTATCTATGATCGCTGTCTTATTCTTTTCAGATGAAGGATGGTAAAACCATAACTGAACAAGTTATGTTGGATAACCAGGAAAAATGGATAGCTGATACCCACGTGAATATGGGAAAGGAGGTCATCGACACGTGTGATAAAGAAGGTCAGTTCTTAATGAATTTTGCCACCAAGATATTAAGTACCAATCAATTATTATACAAGGGTGATCAATATTATCGATTGCTCGGTTCTAGAACTTACTTTCAACAAAAGTTCTTCTTAGAGATTTTTTTAAACGATCTGCTAGCGAATTTTCGTAGGAAATGAAACTATTACATTTGCTCCAAAAATTTTAAAATCAAAATTTTCGAAAATCTGCTTAATTGAAATCCGTTTTGAGTCATTCTGAAACGAATCCTATAGTTATTTTCTCTTAGGATTAAGATAAAAATATATATATATGCTCAACTTTCAAAAAAGTGCTGAAAAAATCACTAAAAATATAAATATATTTTTATAGAATATTATATATATATATCCATATATATATTATATATATATATATATAATATATATATATATAAATATATATATATTTACAAGGACTAGAAGCTCATATATATATATATATATTTATATATATATATACTCGGCCCGATTGGTAGTTAACAATTTCTATTTCCTCAAAGTTCTTAATTTTTAAAACAATGTAACATAAAATAGTACGACAATTTAAGAAAATTCGCTCATACAATCATGCTGCAAGGCTGGAACTTTTGTTTCAGTAATTTACCTTTTAAGATTTCTTCCGAGTTTCCAACCTAACCTAATAACATTTGAAACGGGTATAACTCCCTTTAGGATCAAATTGTTGCAAAATCAATAATAGTTGAAAAAAAATAATAATAAGTAAAATCAAACATATAAGGACACCATTGGATGGAGGGATAAATTTTCGGGTGTTACCCGGTTGACTCCTGGAGGACTAGAAGCGGGAGGGTACAGTCAAGAAGCAAGCAGTCCCGCTGACTCGGTTGACTCCTGGGAAAATGACTCTCTTCTGAGGGCCCCCTCGCAGCTGGGTATATTCGAGTGCCGGCTGTATGTAGTAGTTCACAGAAAAAGACAATGTAATTTCTCTTGCACATCCAAAGTGAAACCTTCTCAAAATTATTTCCTGTGACGGTGGTGAGACTCACCAGCCACGGCCTGACGTACTCTGGCACTGAAACTGGATACTAAGATACACCAAAAGGCGAATACAAGAGGGTTAACCCTTGTACGAATTCGTCAAAATGTTTTCAACCAAAATGCCTATTGTGTGTGAAGTGGGAACGGAAATTTGAGGAAAACATCATGTTCATGCAATGTAGCCATTGGGAGTCAAATGGGTCATGACATCGGTTAGAATTTTTTGGGAGTCAACCGCCCTTGGACCATGGTTGCCCTTCCTATGGAGACTCAAACAGGAATTTCTGTTTTGTTTCCTTCAGGAGTCAACAGGGCCAAAAGGCGTCCCTCGGGGAGTCAACTGGGAAACTCCCAAACTCCAAACTCTCTGGTGCCAAACCAATCTTGTTTTAGCAATCTTGATATGTAACACTATCTGCTTTACAAGCAGATACCATGTTACATGGACATGTCTTTGATTGGGGATTTCATAACGGTTGTCCTCGAGAGTTGTAAACAAATCCTTTAACTTTAAACAAATCCCTGGGCCGCATCCCGACTAATTCCAACAAAACAACGGTTTACTTATAGAAATGTTGAAAATAACTGTGGAGAGAATCCACTACAATGAGTTGTTGTTAACAGTCGACTGTTGTCAAGAGGATGAAAATGTTTCCTTTGGAGTGGAGTAAATTATGCTATTGCTTTACAGTAAGAATATTGTAACCGGCTTATTAAAATTGTTTATAGTCCAATCAACTTAGTTTTGGAATGTAGCCAGGTACGTAAGGAAGGGGAAATTGGTAGCTTGAGATGTGATCATTTATCCCATAAGTCAAGCGCTTTCCAACAAGTGGCGAACGATTTTTGTGCGATGAAAACTGCGGAAGTTCCATTCCCTTAGCAACGGCTGGGTTGTACGTGAAAAACACTGAAATTGTGACACAAATTTTGCCCCCCAGAGCAAAGACATATCCATGTCAAAAAAAAAAAGGCTAAAATGGAGTGCCAAAATCAAAATTACCACTCGCATTTTACATTTTAGACCATTCTGAACAATTTCGTTCCATATCTGTATGTCGTGTGTCTGCAAGTCCTTGTTACAAGCTGTGGATAGTCCCCCCTCAGTCCCTATCAGTTTCATTGTTTCCAAATAAATATTTCACTCAGTGAATGCGCAAATGTAAATTCCATCAAGCATCATTTTCTAATGCCGAGTTGTCTGAGAATATACTTCATCTTAACTGTAATAGATAAATCTTTTTTGATAACATTTAGCTAAAAGTAATCACTAGAGCCATTTTTAGTGATTTTGTAGCAATTTTTTTGATCAATTTTCATTGTACTCGAATATTGATATCCAACGAACTCATATCCTGTATTTTGGAATGCTTGCTTTTTTTTTTAAAGCTAAATTTACTATGTTTTGATGTTTTTATAGTTCCTAATGAGGAAAATGACAAGTGTGTCCTCGCTGTTGACTACATGATGTGCTTGGTCAAACGAGGTGATGAGGTAAGTAATCATAATCAACATCATCTTCATAATCTCGAAATATTGGTACCATGTATTTTAAAATTTTTTTTTTTTTTTTTCTGAAGGTAGGTGACCACCTTTCATTTACGTACCTATAGGTCGACCAGAGATGGTCTGCGTTCCAAGGGCGAATTCTGGAGAAAAAGGAACAACTTATCTCCTATCATTTAAAAACTGTTGGCACGTACGATATTTTTTCAAAAAATTTTCCCTCACGAATCTTTGGTCGACCTATAGATACCTACCTAAATGCCAGTAAACCTTGTATAAATCACCATTTCTTCACATTCGACTAATATCATATTGACACCTTATAAACAGCCACTGAATATGGTACTTATAATAAAAATACTGTACCTACTATTATCCTGTTAAAAGTACCTAATGTTACATTCCAAAATGTTATGTACCTACCTATAATAAATCTAACACCCTCATGTTTCAGGCTGGACTACCTAAAATGGATGTTGCACAGCTCAAGCACTGATGAAATCCCGTTGCTATCACTTTTATGTTTTAATACTACGTATTATTTTAATACTACGTATATGTAACTACCTACCTACGTTTTTACGATGTAGTTAGGCACTATCATGATAAGCTATTTTGTTACCATGTTGTTGATAAACCTTCCTACTAATAAAATGAAATAACTGTGATTCTAATAATGTATTATGTTTTCATTGAATATGTTCCAAAACATAAGTAGATTACCTACTTATTACTTTATAACTTCTGACCTTTTGCCTTAAGAAAGAGGCTGATGTAATGTAAACAGTGGTTGTTAGCAGTATTGTGTTACTTACCAGGAGATATCCCACCCGCGTTTCGAGAGGCACCAGAGTCAATTGCAGCGCCTCTAGTGAGAGACGCATACCCTAGACTTGAAAGTCATGGCCACCTCAGAGACCATTCTCTTAGTTAGGGCTCCACCTCCATGGACTCTTCATGTCAAAAATGAAACATAGTGAGCTATATATGCTAACCACATCTTGCAGAATATAAATTATAATGCTGATGTCTTTTTGTACTTTCAATTTTATTTTTCCAATTTTCAATGAAAATCCACTACTATTAATTACCGATTTATTAGCACCAACATTGCTTACAATTTAGGCCTGGTAACACTGGCAGATGCAGAAGGGTGAGAAGAGAATCGGGAAAACCATAAATCGTGAGCAGGGAGTACCAACCAAAAATTGCTGTGCCAAGAGAGGTTCCTTCTTCTACTTTTGATCTATGTGATGTAACAGCTCTTATCTAGTGATGGCAATATTTCATGAAAAATCGATTTTTGGAAACATCGATGTATCGAGCTCATTAAATCGATGGGATAAAAAAAATCGAGCACAAAATATCGATTTTTAAAAACATCGATGTTTTAACATCGAAGAAGACAAATTTTGTTAAAAGAAATATAAAGTACTTGAATTTAATATAAAGAAAGTAAGGTAATAGGCTACAAAATAGTAGTTTCTGAAAACGAACATTTAAGGGTTTAAATAAAACAATCATTTCATTTTGTTGCTGTATTTGTTAGCATTGAAAATACTAAAGTAATAGATTAATCAAAGTTATATAATAACGATAATAAGTACAATAACTTATTTTAGACCCAACACACTATGTTATGTGTTTAAGGTAATATAATAAACCTAAAATGTAATAAAAAAATAAAAACAATAGTTTAGTATAGTAAAAAAAATAATATTATTCAAATTTACGATACTTAAATATTCTCGAGACAAAATTTTAAGAGTCCTCTCTACCCCTGGGTGTTTTGAAACATAACAGGCAGACAGACAGACAATTACCATGCAACAGAGGTAGAATCAGTGTGTATTTTGCGTTGTATGGTTTCGCGCGGTCCCATTTTGAGCGTGTATTTTTCAACATATCAATGCAATACGATATTATTTAAATAAATCATAGTCTAAATTACTGTGATTGCTTTTTTATTTTTTTAAAAAAGGTCATAAAACACGTTCTATTGATGATGAGATGAGAGGAATAATCTATGGTGAGGGGGTGGGGAGGAGATGGTGCAGACCGTTCCCATTTGTATCTTGATGCAGTCAGCTGGATATTTTAATAGACAATTTCTTTCAAAACAAAATATAGAGCTTGTATATCTGAATTTCCTGTTCGAGATGGTCGGTAAAGCTACAGAAGTAAAAGCTTTATTCCGGCGAGTTAAAAAATCGATGGTTTGGGATGAAAACATCGATGTTAGATAAATATCGTACAGCAAAAATCGATGTCTAAACATCGATGTTTGAAACTAAAAAAATCGATTTTTCGAAAACATCGATTTTCTTTTGCCATCACTACTCTTATCTGTTGTCATGTGGGATTTGGGTGGACCCATAGAAAACTAATGTCAACACTGGATGGACCACTCAGTAGAGAGTTCCAAGTTCCAACGTTCCTAGTAGATCCGTAAAACACAATACACCGTGCGACATTGACAATCCAGCACTGAAACTCTGACGCAATTAGTTACTTTGACGCATCCTTATACGTTATATATATATATGAATCGCAATCCATTAAAAAACGTAATCGTCTAAAATAAACTCCTTCCGTCGACTCAATAACCTCCTACGGATAATTTCCTCCTTCAATGGATTCAGGGTTACATCTAGATCCTTTAAAAGACATGACGTGACTTCAAGGTGCGGCAATGTGTTTCTCGTTACCGCATGCCACGGTCAGACAGACGGATCTACTAGGAACTCTCCAGTTATGGTGACGCATCCTTCCTTCGAGATACATTAGAGAGTTCCTAAATGAGGATCGGGATAAGGTGCTTGGGGATTTTATCATCTGGGGCGAGCCACGGCGGATGGTAACCTGATAAACTCAAGAAGGTCGAATATTTCATTTGTTAGAATTATTGTATTTGGTACGTACTGCATAAATTTACCGACCGTATCAGGCCAGAGTAACGGAGGGAAAAACACTATTTAGTCAATGTTGATGATAAAACTGGATAGAACATATTATCATTGTACTGGATTTAAATATGTTTTACTTGGTGTAGGTAGACCAAGTGGGACATTTATATTCTGATTATGCGGGTTAGTCCCTGTGTTATTCCTGTAAGGAATGTGAGCGAAACCGTCAAGGTCAGCTTGCTTGGCGGGATGAACTGAGAGATAGTTCGTGTCGCAGCCGCGTGGAGCACTGGGCTCGCATAGTGGGTGCTGGGTTCGATCAGTTTGGTACTGGGCCGTTTTGTAATATTCCGGCCAAAGATTTATATCTGTAGGAGGAATATGTTGAGCTTGGTTGAGGTACTGAAAAGTATCCTTTGTTTTTTGTACATTTGGAGTGTATTTGACACTCGGATCGGCCGGGTAGCCTTGTGTCGAATATCGTGGGTATTCGGAAAGCTTTGTCGAATCATAATGATTGACTTCAGAGCGGGTCTGAAAGGTATCCTCGATCTTTTGTATAGGTGAGGCTTGCTCTAACGTTTCCTTCGTGAATACGTTAGGTGAGAAGGCGATCTCGTCGTGAGGATCGAGCCTTGAGCCGTCGCTGGGACCGGCGGATTGGCCGGGCAGCGTGTAGGTAGCGCTGCGTGGACTAAGAGGCCCGGCCGCGTCGTGGCCTACCTCCCCTTGCATGAGGAAATAGGACGGCCGACGTTCCATCGAAATATCCGAGTTATTAGCTCGTTTTTCGATGCCTCTATGTATAGAAATAGAGGGTTTAGAAGGTGGACTCGCTTGACAGAGCTTCTTTCCTTTGCTCGTATGTCAGGGTCCTACCTTGTAGTCTTGAAAAAGACTTCCTTGGACGGTAAATTAGAGCGTATGAGCTGAGTAATTTACCGGCGTGCCCACAGCGGTCGGTGACGAGCCTAGTGCTACGAAACCCGGGCGACACGACTAGGAACGTCCCAGCGGGCGTACGATCTAAAGAGAATATCGATAGATGTACCGGGTGGCGTCCTGACAGATGAACTACGTTGGGCAATGAGCAGGATGAATAATCACTGGACTCGTAGATGCCAATGCGAGATCTGTGTGGAGAGAAGGTAGGCCTTGTAGAAAGCAGTAGGAAGCCGTTCTTGAGATGAACTCGGGATGCAGAAGGTTCGTCAGCGTAGAGCGTGTAGAAATCTTCGTACTTCTGAGTGTAGTCGTCGAGAGCGGAGAGTGGAATGAATTCGGAGGGCTCCGAGCGGGGTAATTATAGGGAGGTGGCCGCCTCCTGCCGCCTCCTGATTGGTCCGCTTAATTTCGTTAATTCGACTGTGTAATCTCATTGGCTCGCACATTGTTTTCTCAGTATCTGCGAGTATGATAGCTGAGCTGTTCCTCCGGGGTGGTTTCCCCACGTCCGTCGCTGCGACGGGGTCCCCGGGGGTGGCTTACGAGCGTCCGTCGCGGAGCCGACGACCTTGAGTTTAGACGGGGACCTCGGGTGGTTTCCCTGCGTCCGTTGTTCAGACGGGGTCCCCGAGGTGGCTGCTGGACCAGAGGTGGTTGCTTGCCGCCTCCTGGTTGGTTCGCCTATTGTCTCTCGTGTAATCAGTGTTTCTGATTGGCGAGTAGGCTTGTTTGAATTGTCCTTGTTAGTTTTAGAGGACGTTTGATTTTCTGTTTGAGTTTTCTCATTCAAGGCGACTTGGTTCGAGATACTTGTCGCGTCTCTCTCGCCCAGTAAGTGTCTAGGGAGGTCGCCTTGTATGTTATTAGTTACTATTTCACTTTTGAGAGAGAATTTCGTATTTTCTCTCTGGTGAAATATTTTGTTTGACGGAGTTATAACTCGACGTCTTGTAAATATTTTTGTGTTGTGTCTACCTCTTTTTGGTAGCCCTGAAAAGGGCTGTTGACAAGAGGGGGTGGTTTTCACCACAGGCGCCCCCCCAAGACGTCGTGTTATTAACGACGACGCCGGCTGGGGTGTTTCGAGCGCCGTCACCCACCTCTCGTCGAATTTGGTAGAGGGGACGTGCCTTCTGGCAGATTTTCGGGGAGTCTCCTCCTTATTTTCTGCCTGATTTTTGTTTAGTGACACAGCTTCGTCTGTTTTTAGAGTGTAAGCTGGTTTTATTTGCTGTTTGGGAACTTTTTTCGTATGTTCGCCAATTTGCACTGTAACCGAAAACTTATCTCTTTTAACCACTTTGAATGGTCCCGTGTAAGGACATTGCAGAGAGGTGAGCTGTGTGGGCACTCTGATATAGACATGTGTACATGTATCCAAATTTTTGGGCATGTTTACGGCATATTTCGTATTATTATGTTTAATATGCGTAGGCCGGAAGAAGAGAGGCTCCGAAAGGTTTGTAGAAGTTACGAAAATGTCTCCTGGGAGTGGTACGTCAATTCGGTAAACTTTTTGGAACGGTGTAGTTTCCGTTGCTGGGTCTACTGCCGTACGCATGGCGAGTAGTACTTTTGGTAGGGCGTCGAGCCAATTTTCGTTTTGTGCTTTGAGAGCCTCTTTCAGAGATCTATTTCTGCGTTCTACCATTCCGTTTGTTGACGGTTTGTATGGTAACGTGTGGGTATGTTTTACTCCGAGACGTTCCATAATGGAATTAAATAGATCTGATTCGAATTGTGTGCCTTGATCACTTGTGATGTATTTAGGTACGCCTTTTGAAGCTACCCAAATATTGATAAAGGCGTTTGTGATCGTGGCTGTTTCGATGTTGTTAAGAGGGACTGCCTCTAGCCAACCCGTTGCTCTATCGACCATCATTAGAATGTAACGTTTCCCTCCTTTAGCTAAAGGTAAAGGTCCGGTAATGTCAACGTGTACACGTGAAAATTTGTTAGCCGTTTCAAATTCGGAGTAAGGGAGCTTCACGGAGCGAGTGATTTTTGCTCGTTGGCAAGTCTCGCACGCTCGGACCCAGTTGGAGACATCTGCACGGAGTCCGTGCCAAAAATATCTTTGTTTAACTTTATACACTGTAGAGTGTATACCTGGGTGTCCCAAATTGTGAATTTGGCTGATTATTTCTTGTCTTATTTCGTTTGGAATATAAGGTCTTGGGTGTCCTAGGTCTAGGTTACACCAAATTTCTCCTTGAGGAAATTCGACTCGTGTGAGTTTCAATTTGTCCTCTGCGTTAGGAGGAGAACGAATTTGTGCATTTGAAATGTGCAGTAGAAGATTGCACTCTATTGCAGCCGTAATTTGCGAAATTTCGGCTATGGGTGGACCCTCGTCAGTTTGGGTTGAAATCGATTTTGTTTGAATTTCAACTGGATCGAAGGGTCTGGAGAGTGCGTCGGCGACGACGTTGTTCTCTCCGGGTATATGACGAATGTCACTTGTCATTTGCGAGATGTATGTTAGCCATCTCAATCTCATTTTAGAAAAATGTGCATTTTTCTTAAGCATCGTGCCTAGCAGAGGCTTGTGATCTGAACAAATATGAAAAGATCGGCCGTCCAAGTCATTGTGCCAGTGAATGCAAGCTTGGTAAGCGGCGAACATCTCTTTGTCGAATGATGCTTTATTCTTCCATTGTTCCGGAATTTCTTTACTGAAAAATCCCAATGGTTGGTAAGATTTCGAGCCGTGTTTGTCTGTAATTTCCTGCTCCAGTGCCGCTCCGATGTGTGTGTCGGATGCGTCGCAGACTATTCTCCACTCTGCTGTAGGGTGTGGATGAGCGATATTATGCAATGTAGCTTTAATCATTGCTTGTTTTAAGCTGTTGAAAGCTTTTTCTCTCTCTGATGTCCATTCGATAGGTGTTTTGTCATTTTTTTTTTGTTTGACTGAATGGAGTCATACAGAGGTTGTGCCGTGTGAGCGAATTTACTTGAGCAAGCTCGGTAGAAACCACACATACCTAGGAATCTGCGTAGACTTCGTACGTCTATTGGCCTAGGAAATTGTTCTATGGCTTCTATTTTATCTCGTTTGGGAATTATCCCTTCTTTCGAGATAGTGAAACCTAGGAAATCGACGGTAGGTTTTGAAAAAATGCATTTATCAAAACCTACTCGAAGTCCGTGTTCCCCTAGCTTGTCGAAAATTTGTTTGAGGTGGTTCATGTGTTCTTTATAATTTTTAGAAGCCACCAGGATGTCATCTAGGTATACAAATGCGAAATCAAATTTTCGCATGATGCTGTCCATGTATCTTTGCCATGTTTGAGCCGCTCCGGCCAAACCCATGCTCATTTTCTTAAACTCATAAAGACCGAAAGGTGTAATAATTGCAGTTTTATGAGCGTCATCTGGGTGCATCGGAATATGGTAATATGCCGATTTTAAATCTATTGTCGAATAGATTCGTGTATCATGTAAATTCGCTTGGAAAGAGCGAATGTGAGGAGGGGGGTAGGCGTCTTTCTTCGTTTTCGCGTTCAGGAAACGGTAGTCGCCGGTGATTCTCCATGACCCGTCTTTTTTTGGCACACAGTGTAACGGGGATGCCCATTCGGAATCTGATGGTGCAATTATGCCTTCGGAAAGCATTTTGTCAAAAGTACTTTTGACTTGAGCCCGTTTTTCGCCCGCCATGGGTCTTGCTCGGAAGTGTACTGGTGTTCCTTCCGTGGTTATACGGTGGTAAACCCCGTTGTTTTTCCACTTTCCTTGAAGTTTGCTCATTTTATCATTGTATTTTTCAATGATAGAGCGAATGTTTTCGTCCTCCGTGATTTGCACGTCCTCTGGTTGAGGGCTGTTGTCACGATGAGGGATAGTAGCTGCTATTTGTTCGTCAGTGAATTTTTTGTTCATGACTGCAGCTATTTTTTGATCGGCATAGCTTTTTATTTTATCTTTATAAATGTATTTGTGTTTGACCCGTATTCCGATATCCCAAGACTCGAGGAATGGTATACCGAGGATCGCTAGATCAACTTTCGTGATCATAAAATCGGTGGTCATGTCTCCGAGGCCGATGTTAATTGTCGTGTCAGCCCGCCCCAGTGTGTCTATAGGGGCTCCGTTAGCTGCTGTGAGCTTTACGTTGGACTTACGAATTTTTAAGCCCAATTTTTTGGTGACATTGTGGGGCAGAATGTTCACTTCTGCTCCCGTGTCGATGAGAAATTCAGTGCCATTTAGTTTGCACTTGAAAAAAAGCCTTTTATACTCAGTAGACTGCCGGTGTATAGGCTCAGATACACTGGCAGTTATTCGTTTTCCGAACTCTCTACGTCGGAGGTTGGAACGGTACTTTCTTGTACCGATCTCTGAGTATTTTCGTTTGAAACCCAGGTTTTAGGCTGGCTTATAGTCGCTGCCTTTTTGCTAGTTTTGGAAGCAGTGTTTGCCTTCCAAGTGCAGTGTTCTGGGTCTGCACATTTGCGAGTTTCGCTACCGAAACGTGCGTGGTTTCGACAGACATAGGCCGTCGGTTTGTGAGGCCTACTCTCTACTGGTTGGGGTTTGAACTCAGCTTGTTGTGAGAGGGCCTTTTTGAAACCAGTTTTCATGGGTTTCGGAGTAGATTCTACTCCTCGTATGTTGAGAGAGGTATTCTCTGTTTTGTACGCGTGTAGCGTATCAGCTAGGTCGAGCCGGGCGGTCGTGGTAGGCTGAGCTGTGACCATACCTCGTGCTTCGATAGGTAGAGTTTCGATCCACTTTTGAGTGATCAGAGCCTCTGAGAAGTACCCAACAGCTTTAGAGTACATTTCGTGGTACTTGGTGCTGGGTTTTTTGGCGAGAGATGCGGGGTCCTCGAGTGCGAGGAGCCTGTCCTGTAAGGACAACCCGTATTCTCGCTGTAGGCGCTGTTTGGCCTCTTCATAAGGTGCGTGGGGTGCCGTGAGGTAAGCTGAGTCGATAGCTTCCCTCATTTCTTCTGGTACCCACTTGTATATAGCTGAGAAGCATTCGTTCTGCGTTCTCAGGTGTTTTCGCACGCAGTATTGATCGAACTCGGCGAGTGCACGATCGATATTCTTCTTTTGGAAGATTGGTTTTTGATAATCTCCCATCTCCTCTAAAAGTGCTCGAAAGCCACTTTGTGTAGAGGGTTGTTGAGTGAGATGTGGGGCGTAGAGGCCCGGCGGGGGTCGCACGCCCGCAGTGGTTCCCTGAAATCCACTAGCTTCATAAGAGGGAACGAAATGCTCCGTGTTAAGCCTGTTCAAAGGCGGGGTCACCATTTGTAGTGGATTTAAATATGTTTTACTTGGTGTAGGTAGACCAAGTGGGACATTTATATTCTGATTATGCGGGTTAGTCCCTGTGTTATTCCCGTAAGGAATGTGAGCGAAACCGTCAAGGTCAGCTTGCTTGGCGGGATGAACTGAGAGATAGTTCGTGTCGCAGCCGCGTGGAGCACTGGGCTCGCATAGTGGGTGCTGGGTTCGATCAGTTTGGTACTGAGCCGTTTTGTAATATTCCGGCCTAAGATTTATATCTGTAGGAGGAATATGTTGAGCTTGGTTGAGGTACTGAAAAGTATCCTTTGTTTTTTGTACATTTGGAGTGTATTTGACACTCGGATCGGCCGGGTAGCCTTGTGTCGAATATCGTGGGTATTCGGAAAGCTTTGTCGAATCATAATGATTGACTTCAGAGCGGGTCTGAAAGGTATCCTCGATCTTTTGTATAGGTGAGGCTTGCTCTAACGTTTCCTTCGTGAATACGTTAGGTGAGAAGGCGATCTCGTCGTGAGGATCGAGCCTTGAGCCGTCGCTGGGACCGGCGGATTGGCCGGGCAGCGTGTAGGTAGCGCTGCGTGGACTAAGAGGCCCGGCCGCGTCGTGGCCTACCTCCCCTTGCATGAGGAAATAGGACGGCCGACGTTCCATCGAAATATCCGAGTTATTAGCTCGTTTTTCGATGCCTCTATGTATAGAAATAGAGGGTTTAGAAGGTGGACTCGCTTGACAGAGCTTCTTTCCTTTGCTCGTATGTCAGGGTCCTACCTTGTAGTCTTGAAAAAGACTTCCTTGGACGGTAAATTAGAGCGTATGAGCTGAGTAATTTACCGGCGTGCCCACAGCGGTCGGTGACGAGCCTAGTGCTACGAAACCCGGGCGACACGACTAGGAACGTCCCAGCGGGCGTACGATCTAAAGAGAATATCGATAGATGTACCGGGTGGCGTCCTGACAGATGAACTACGTTGGGCAATGAGCAGGATGAATAATCACTGGACTCGTAGATGCCAATGCGAGATCTGTGTGGAGAGAAGGTAGGCCTTGTAGAAAGCAGTAGGAAGCCGTTCTTGAGATGAACTCGGGATGCAGAAGGTTCGTCAGCGTAGAGCGTGTAGAAATCTTCGTACTTCTGAGTGTAGTCGTCGAGAGCGGAGAGTGGAATGAATTCGGAGGGCTCCGAGCGGGGTAATTATAGGGAGGTGGCCGCCTCCTGCCGCCTCCTGATTGGTCCGCTTAATTTCGTTAATTCGACTGTGTAATCTCATTGGCTCGCACATTGTTTTCTCAGTATCTGCGAGTATGATAGCTGAGCTGTTCCTCCGGGGTGGTTTCCCCACGTCCGTCGCTGCGACGGGGTCCCCGGGGGTGGCTTACGAGCGTCCGTCGCGGAGCCGACGACCTTGAGTTTAGACGGGGACCTCGGGTGGTTTCCCTGCGTCCGTTGTTCAGACGGGGTCCCCGAGGTGGCTGCTGGACCAGAGGTGGTTGCTTGCCGCCTCCTGGTTGGTTCGCCTATTGTCTCTCGTGTAATCAGTGTTTCTGATTGGCGAGTAGGCTTGTTTGAATTGTCCTTGTTAGTTTTAGAGGACGTTTGATTTTCTGTTTGAGTTTTCTCATTCAAGGCGACTTGGTTCGAGATACTTGTCGCGTCTCTCTCGCCCAGTAAGTGTCTAGGGAGGTCGCCTTGTATGTTATTAGTTACTATTTCACTTTTGAGAGAGAATTTCGTATTTTCTCTCTGGTGAAATATTTTGTTTGACGGAGTTATAACTCGACGTCTTGTAAATATTTTTGTGTTGTGTCTACCTCTTTTTGGTAGCCCTGAAAAGGGCTGTTGACAAGAGGGGGTGGTTTTCACCACAATCATGAACTGAGGTGCAAGAGTGACGCAACTTATCTAACCAAGGGGATTTTCCCGTCTATCCCTTGTGTTTATTTTCTAGCATTTCTAAGTTTCCTAGTTCTTTTCTTTTTCAAGAAAAGGGTTTGCAATGGCAGATTTTTAAAATTATTAACATCTCTATCTCTCTATTGCTTTAGGAACTCTCCAATACCCCTAAGTACCTAATTTATTTATTACGCGTGGCAATTGAGTTCTTACCTATCAACAAAAACTAAGTTACTATTTCTCAATTTTCGCACTTTTAAAGCTGAGTTGCGAATTTTTACAGCGGAATTGCCCCCATTTAAGCGCACTAAAAAAATCAAGTGATGGGTCATTTGTTCATGAAATTCTAAGTAAAATCCAAATCTGCAATAGTAAAATGGGGGTTCCGTGTAAAATACGAAGTTGATGCAGATTGGTGCACATTTGAGCAATTTTGTCATTTTCATATCCTTACAAAAAATATTGATTAAAGAAAAAAATTTCTTTTTTGACCCACAAATAAATAGCTATTTTATTTAGCAGGTAGGAGAACTTTTTGGGGGACACCCTTAGGTACCTAGCGTGAACCTGCGGTTCCTCATCCTGAATTACACCGAATGGTGACAAGGAACTGTTTCAAGTCGTTCCACGAACGGATATATCAGCGCTACTAACGGATTCTTCTGAAAACAGCTCAAGATTAGTGGTTTTTCCGATCCTCTTCTCAAAACACAGAACGCAGTTTCAGTATTTCCAACAGTACAGTAATTACCGTAAGCATACAGTAATTTTGATGTACGAAATGTGTACAGTACAGTACCTATTCTGTGGTACAGTAACAATCTCATCACCGCACGCGAAAATACGGTAAAATGGAAAAACCTAGGTGAATACCTCATTATAAATATATTTACCTATCACTTTAGCATTAGTTCATCTAGAGATGATAACAGGTTTAGAAGAAGGAAAATTACTAATAGTCCGGTACATCTAGAAAGTCAAAGTCATCTAGTCCGGTAAAATAGAAAGTCAATTCCTTTTGCATTCAACATTATAAGGTTTTTTTTTTTTTTTAATTAAGTTTTATTGAAGTAACATATTTGGTTTTTCCAGTTGATTGAAAAATGTACTGTTTCGTTATAAAAGATGTAGGTACTAAGTTACCCAGGCCCTCAGGCCCTGACTGGCCAAACACAGGGGGAAAGCCACTCCACACCGAAAAACGGCACAGGAAATAATATTGGGGACAGAAGCAGAAGATAACATAACAGATACCTAACAGAATAAAACAAGATCACAGCAAACTATACGGATGACATCAAACAAAGAAAAATTTTCAAGATACACACCATTCCCATTTCAGTTCTGGTACATGTACAAAACCAATAAATGAATTTAAAAAAAAAATTACCCAAATGCATATGATGAACATCTAAATTTTGTTGATATATGTGTATGGTGGAAGGGGTGGTAAGTTTAAGGATTGATGTTCGAGAATGTACGGTAATTTGGATGAGATTGGTACGGTAATGAATGACACTGAGTTGGCAACCCTGCGCAGATTTTTCTACTTTCAATTGAGCAGCAGAAAGCAGAACCCAGCACGGATCGTATGATAAATGATAAGCCTGGCCACTTCGCCATTTTTTCTTAACGGTGTCCATTTCATCCTCTGGTCAGTGTTTTTGATGCGGTCTGTTATGAATCACGTGTTACCGGTTCTATTAGGTACTGCCTAAAAGACTATTAGATATCTATGTAGTTTCATAACGATGTTGCTTTCAGAACTTCGAAAAACAATTTACCATCTGTTATTTCAATTCTCCTGTTGGAGCTGAAGTTGAAAATTACCCATCAGAGTGAGCGCTAAACTCGGTGTTCGACACGTCTACATTCTGAAGCCGAGATGGGTTCTAAACATTTCACGGCTTTGTCAAGCTATAAGCGGTTTTTCATAGGATTGTTCGCAGTTTTGATAGTATCCTTCCTTGCAATTGTTGGTGGACTCGTCAACTTGTTTCCTCGAGGACTCGTTTACAGGTAAAAAAAACTTACATAAATTCTTATATTTATGATAGATATTTTCATCTAGTTCCATTAGATGTAGAAATCCTGAGTTATTTTCAACATAACACAAGAAGTTTAGTTGTGTAGTTTCAATGTGTACCTAATTATCGGTGGCGGTCTGGTGATTCAGGCTGCAGTTACAATGGAACCGACATTTTTTTCGGCCGTTGGTTGCTGAGATCTATTTTGACTCGATTTGTGGTTATGATATTGGAGCCAGCAAGGGAACACTCTGTAAAATGTCACAAAACGGTTTATTTCTGTAATTTTCTATTGCGCAGCAAAATGATTCTGTTGATAACAGAAAAGTCTGGCCCATTTCTCTTCGCCATTTTTTCTTATCGGTACCTATTCATTTCTCCTTTGTTTGATCCTCACGGGAGGCATGGGTGGGGGTAATGATCCCAAGTCTGAAGGTTTGTTCCAGCGTGGTCAAGAGAACATGAATAGAACACGACAAATTCTGAACGAGAACCGTGAAGGTGGGTTCACATCCATCCTGAAATGCGGCAATGCGTCTGCGGTTGGAACTAGTGGAGGGGAGTGCGGAATTGCGGCAGGCAGTCCATAACCATCCGGTTGTGTTATTATTGCTATATCATGTTATCAAATCATGAGGGCATACAACAGAAATTGATACGTCTGTACATTAAAACTGCAAAGGCGAAGTCGTTTTGAAATGAGACTGTTGGGTAATTATTCAGTCCTTTCATCAACTGCTTATCCCAAGATAAAATTATAGTTGTACCCAAAAATCTTTTGTAGGTTGGCGCCTTACATTGTATGGCGCATTTATGCATTGATGGACCATAAGAAGTACTTACTTAACGTAGGTAATCTTTCCATTTCGTAAGGACAAGTAGTATTTCTATACTTCCTCTTCGTTTTACAAAAGTGTTATCTCTTCTCAAATCCCAACTTATTCGGAAAGTCGAAAATTGACAATCTATAATCAAAGAATGTCTCAAAACACAAATGAAATAGGATCTTTAGGAGGGTAGGTTGTTTGTGAGATCGCAAAATCGGTACCTCCTACACCTAGGTATTTTTAACCCTGCTCGGCCTAATCTGCATAAAACCTTGTTCAATTTGTGTGTTTTTTTTTTGTTTATTATTGTTATTTTTATACACAAGTGCTACAGAAATATATATATTTTCTATAAATGAAATCAAAATTCGAAGATGGTAAAAATGTGGATTTGCACTAGACCACAGCCATAAAACGAAGATAACACAACCAACAACAGCTCCTGACGGATGACGTAATTGCGGCAATCCGGTAAAATATCTAATTTTTCAGATTTGGACAGTCCGTCTCAAGAGTGCTTGTCCGGCAAGATTTACCCCACTCTTCTGACTGGCTTTAGCCAATCAGAAGGCCGAAAGCATTTACGGATTGCCGCATTTCCACACTTCCGGATGGGTGTGAACCCACCTTCAGAACGAGAACCGTGAAGGTGGGGATGAGTTCATGAACTTTTCAGTAGAGCAGCCCATTCACGATCCTAAAATTTTGATTTAATTTTTTTCCAAAAAGTACATAATTTAAAATTTTCAAAATATTCCTATAAATACTTAGTACTGTTGTAAACAATGTGACAAAATATAAATATGGGATGATGATGGGTTCATTGTTAAAAAAAAAATTCCTGACACTAGTTTTCCACTAATAGCCCGGTTTTGACTAAATAATAAACATATTACGTACTTTTACCTAAGAGGTGAGCTATTTAATTAAATATATTAAGGAATACTATGTATAAACGTAAAAAAATATCAGAAATATTAATTCAAAATACTATCTTGTTAAAACAAAACCAATAACCATAGATATACTCCAATAAAAATTAAGTTATTTAGGTTGTTTACTTTAATTTTATACAATTTAAACCAAGTTAAACAAAGCCTATTAATTAGTAAAACAATAATCTTGAACATTTCTAAAACAATAAATTTGAAAAAGGTATGAAAATAGTCTACTTAAATAGTTATGTAATAATTCTGGTACAAACAGATTAATCAAAATTTACATAATATTGTACATATTATGATGATGAAGTAGGTATACGAGTTGGTAACTAAATGTAGCTAAGAGTAAAAAAAGTAAATCTAGCTGAAAGCGATCTTAGCGAAAACCCAACACTGGCTTTTACAAAATGTAATTCCGTAAACTGAGATAATGTTTAGGGAAACTGCTGTCAACTCAAAACTTAATTTTTCCTCAGGTTAGTGTTAATCTAGATAGTTGTTTAAACATTATCGTTAGTACTGCACCAATTGTGTTACATTTACTCGTATACCTAATCATCATCATAAATATGTACAATATTATGTAAATTTTGATTAATCTGTTTGTACCAGAATTATTACATAACTATTTAAGTGGACTATTTTCATACCTTTTTCAAATTTATTGTTTTAGAAATGTTCAAGATTATTGTTTTACTAATTAATAGGCTTTGTTTAACTTGGTTTAAATTGTATAAAATTAAAGTAAACAACCTAAATAACTTAATTTTTATTGGAGTATATCTATGGTTATTGGTTTTGTTTTAACAAGATAGTATTTTGAATTAATATTTCTGATATTTTTTTACGTTTATACATAGTATTCCTTAATATATTTAATTAAATAGCTCACCTCTTAGGTAAAAGTACGTAATATGTTTATTATTTAGTCAAAACCGGGCTATTAGTGGGAAACTAGTGTCAGGAATTTTTTTTTAAACAATGAACCCATCATCATCCCATATTTATATTTTGTCACATTGTTTACAACAGTACTAAGTATTTATAGGAATATTTTGAAAATTTTAAATTATGTACTTTTTGGAAAAAAATTAAATCAAAATTTTAATTTGTATTTTGACAAAATTTTTGCTATTAGAACCTATGTCCTGTTGTATATCACTGGAAAGAGCATAAAAAAAGCTGCAAAATGATACCTCCCCCAGCTCTCTAGCTCAATTAGGACAGTAACTAGAGCGAATAGTATAAAATCCGTTCATGGTTTTTTGGCGAGATTTTGTAAGTTTTACATAGCCATATTTAAGAAACGGTTTGAGATAAAAATTTACAATTTGGTATTTTTCTTAGTCTCAACACCTACTATGAGTACGTACAAAATTTGAGCAAAATCTAAAATGGTGAGGTAAATTGGGTGTGTTGAATTGACATGGAATGTCCCTGCAGGGAGTGAGGGTACCCCAAAACATCCCTCCCTTCTTGCACAGAAGGCGTGCAGGACGTGTGCGGAGGTCTTCCTGCTGCAAGTGTCCTGCTAGGCTCGTCGGATGGGTTTCCCATCGGACCATCCCGCGGTCTGGGGTCCCCCACCCTACTAACCTGCTAGGTCCGATCGTGTGTGGAGCTGCAGGAGATCTTCCATGTTCTAATCACCCGCCAACACAAGATTACCTCAGAATACCGTATACTGGTGGGAAACCTTCGGTTTGAGCTGGGAATGACGGATCGTGTATGGAGAATGCACTCTGAGGCAGGAGAGTGAAGAGGGGAACTTCGTTGCACTCCCTACTTCCTGCAGCAGGATCGTGAATGGGCCGCTTAATTAAACTGACCTGCTGGAACGCTGTCAGCAATCTTATTCCTAACCCTCCCTTCCTCAAACTCTTGTCCACATCCCCGATTCAATACGTACTTAGCCCATTTTTCGGAATCCCTCCGCAATTCTCCTTTTCTCACCTTCAGATGACGATTTTATGACTATACTTGAAAGTTCACTCATGTAATGGATGGGGCAGCCACTAATCGTAACGTTAAATCTCACCCACAACTCTAAATGAAGCGGTTTGATGACCAGAAAACCAAAGGAAGGAGTTTGAAACTTGAAATCCGAAGTAGGCATACCTATCAGTTCATTGAACGGGATTTCGAAAAGTCGTTGCAGCCTACGGTGAATGAATATTTGTAATTTGTGAAGCATTTTACGTCGAAATCGCTGAAGGATGTGAAAGCAAACGGTACTTCAACCTCGAAACTGGACGCAACGGGAAACTCGGTGCAATGAAATCTACTACAGATCTAATCTAACAATACTCTATTTCGTGGGGTTGGTGGTCAAGTGCATTTTTTTTAGAAAATGAGGTTTTGGTCTCTCCGGATACTATAAAACAATATCTACAGCTGAGAATTGAAAAACAAAAGAACTTATGACGACAAATGTCAAAAACCAAAAAAATTTATTTTTACCTGAATGAACCAGTGGATCACATATGATCAAATGGCATTTAACTAGATTTACATGTAAAAGCAACTGATTGTAAGTACCAACACATTACAAGTAAAAAATGTCAACTATCATTTGATCGTCTTCACTCCTACACAATGTGGTTGTAGAAATACTTTAGCTTTCAAGTAAAGTTAGTCAAATGACAGTTGTAAGGGATAATCTAATGAAAATTTGTTATTTCCTTGATTGTTAGTATCCCGAGGGGTTGAACACCTGAAAATGATAATACTGGTAAAATTTACTGTGAATTTGAAGTTTTATTTTTTATTTTTTTGAAGTTTTATTGATTTTGAGTTGTATAGTGATCATATTCAATTCATAACAGTTTTTATTCAGGTAAAAGTATTCAAGTTACAATTTTCACTAAAAATCGGGGACAATTAAAAGTAAGTTTATTTTGTATAAGGCTCGGTACTACTTTCACATAACAAAGGTATTACTGAGCTATAGAGGTATAACATGAGGCATAACATAAAATGATTAGGTTTGACCTGATTTTAAGCTCACAATCCGCATTTTTCCATCAGTCAGTGTGTTGGAGAACTTAAACAGGCTCTCCTGAACACTTTTGCCAAATGGACTTAATCACTTTTACCACCAACCCCACGATTTCTTAGTAACAGTAATTGGACCAGGATATGACTGTTGATATTTTTGAGTTACTCCCGACATCTGTATGCAACCAATTTCTGCTAAGTGACAATTAATTTGGCCCAGGATATGACTTTTGATATTTTTTAGTTACACCTGACATCTGTGTGCAACCAATTTCTGTTCGGAATCCAATGTGTGCCCGGAACGTAACTGTTTTTGACATGGATATGTCTTTGCTCTAGGGGATCAACCAAATTTTGTGTCACAATTTCAGTGTTTTTCACGTACCTACAACCCAGCCGTTGCTAGGGGAATGGAACTTCCGCAGTTTTCTTCGCACATAAATCGTTCGCCACTCGTCGGAAAGCGCTTGATTTATGTGATACCAATTTCCCCCTCCTTACGTACCTGGCTACATTCCTAAACTAAGTTGATTGGACTATAAACAATTTTAATAAGCCTGTTACAATATTCTTAACTTAAAGCAATAGCATCATTTACTTCACGCCATAGGAAACATTTTCATCCTCTTGACAACAGTCGTGGACAACTCGAGGACAACCGTTATGAAATCCCCAATGAAAGACATATCCATGTAAACATGGTATCTGCTTGTAAAGCGGATTTATTTATTTATTATTTTTTTTTTTCTTTTTCCTTTCCATGGATATGTCTTTTGGCGGGGGTCAAGGAATTTTTCGCGACACTTTTTTTTTCCCGACCGGCACATTTTCTATTGATTTTCACGTACAACCAAGGCGTTACTAGGGAAGAGTAACTCCCATAGTTTTCATAGTAGGAAAATCGTTCGCCACTTTTAACATGTATCGTGTTTTAGCCCTGGGGTCCTAGCGAATTTTGCGAGTCAATTTTTTCCGCGCACGAAATTAATTACAGTGATTTCCGCCTACAACCGAGTCGTTGCTAGGGAAATGGTACTTCGTCGTTTTTCATCCCACAAAATTCGTTGACAATTCGTTCGAAAGCTCTCGATTTATCCAACAATATTATGTTAACTACTGCGAAGTGCGTGTCCAACAAACTGAGTTATGAGCATGGTTATATAAATAATTGTTTACACACAGGTGATCATTCTCAATAATTGATATTGTGAACATGATTGCAACCGCTTGTTAATTTCTGATGTTTTCATAGAATTTCGAATCAATATCGAGGAGAAAACATGATACATGGTTGAAATTTTTGGTTCTAGAACAGAAATAAGTTCTAATCCCACCCGAACCATGGGCTAGATGGCTGTACCACGAAATTTCATGACCTCTAAGCCATTGTAGTGTCAAGGAATGCTGATTTATTACTCTAAGGGCCGGTTTATCAATTATCTACATTAACTGCAGGCTAGCTATACTGAGTATAGCGCTATACTCCAGATAAAGAATGTGAGTTGTTTATCAATGCCGAATTACCTAGCGGATAAAATTATCCCTCAGATAAATTCTCCTGGCAGATGGCGCCATTAGCATCCTCATTGGTGTCTGTAGGCGATAAAATAAGGGCGATTTACGCATCGAGCTACCACAGAGTAGAGTAGGAACTACATTTTCTTCTTCTATTGTAAAGAACGGTATCTTTGTACAACCAAAACCTCAAAAATGTGCACTCGACCCATTTTAGTAGGTGATCTACATGGGGTCTTACTATATACGGTCTTCTTTTCCATTCAACGAATTATGCTACGATAAAATCTTCGCCGTTTGCTGCTGTTTTGAAGACAAATTCCCAAATATATCCAATGGAAGGTACAAAATAAAGACAATCAAACTTGATTCAAATACGATTTTTGTAAATAAATAAACTTGTTTGAGGTTAGAAAGCTCTAGATATCTAAGTTAACTCAAGAAGAACGCTTGCATACGAGTCTGCAACGCATTGGGACATTTTCATGTGTTTACCTATGAATGGTCAACGTCATTTCTGATGGTCATAATCATCGTTGTGGCCACTTGGGACAATTTTTTTCGTGACGATTTTTTTTGTTATGTGCCATATGAAAGACATGAAAATGTCAAAAACTAATATTGTTTTGTAACCATAATGGAATAATCTTGTGAAAAGAAGGCACTACATGGTTGGTATACAATTGAGTAGTAGGTAACTAGTGGTAAGCAGTAGGTACTAGACATATCCATGATCTTTCGTTTTTCCTATCAAGGGAGAAATTAAAATGCTTAATTTATAAGCAGTATTCAGAAATGTTTTAACCCACTCAATCTCCCAAAATGGTATTCAAGTAGGATGCAAATGGATGAATTTGGGGATTCATAAAACATAATAATAGTGCACACTTATATTGTACTCTAAATGTGTGTTGCGTGGGTGCAAGTGGATTCAAAACTGAAACTCGTTGGGAGTATCTAACAACAACTCTGATCTACCGTGGGTCACAAAAGTTCTTAATATTATAAATATAACACAAAACTTTAATTTATTTTAAGTAATGTAGAAATACAATATTTACAAGGTGTAAAGTTGCAAGTTTCTTTATTCAAACGTTTTGGCTAGGCCATTTTGTGGAATTTTATTGTCTACATCTACTATATCACCTGATAATTCCAATTTTAAACACAGAATGTGTTTTAGCCTTGGAATAACTAGGCAAAAAAGCTAACAAAATGTGGGACGAAATCTGTGACGACAACATTCTGATGATTTCCGCTTACAACCGAGTCGTTGCTAGGGAAATGGTACTTCGTCGTTTTGACATGGACATGTCTTTGCTCTGGGGGGTCAACCAAAAATTTCTGTGATGCAAAATTTGTGTCACAATTTCAGTGTTTTTCACGTACAACCCAGCCGTTGCTGGGGGAATGGAACTTCCGCAGTTTTCATCGCACAGAAATCGTTCGCCACTCGTTGGAAAGCGCTTGATTTATGTGATAAATCAATTTTCCCCTCCTTACGTACCTGGCTACATTCCTAAACTAAGTTGATTGGACTATAAACAATTTTAATAAGCCGGTTAGAATATTCTTAACGTAAAGCAATAGCATCATTTACTCCACTCCACAGGAAACATTTTCATCCTTTTGACAACAGTCGACTGTTAACAACAACTCATTGTAGTGGCTTCTCTCCACAGTTATTTTCTACATTTCTATAAGTAAACCGTTGTTTTGTTGGTATTAGTCGGGATGCGGCCATGCGTCCCAGGGATTTGTTTAAAGTTAAAGGATTTGTTTACAACTCTCGAGGTCGAGGACAACCGTTATGAAATCCCCAATCAAAGGCATATCCATGTAACATGGTATCTGCTTGTAAAGCAGATAGTGGAACTCGTTTACGAGTTTTTTCATCCCCCGAAATTCGTTGACCATTCGTTCGAAAGCTCTCGATTTACCTATCCAACCATAATATGTTAACTACTGCAAAGTGCGTGGACAACATGCTGAGTTATGAGCATGGTTATTTGAATAATTGTGTACACTCAGGTGATCATTCTCGATAATTGATATTGTGAACATGATCGCAACCGCTTGTTAATTTCCGATGATTTCATTGAGCTGGTGTTTCGATGATTTGATTCATAGCAGGTGATCCGAATATTGCGAGAACGGTTTGATTTGTGAAGTGGTGGTTAAATAAGCTAAGGATCGTGTAACCTGGTGTAACCGAAGCTGAAATTTGGGAGGGAGGCTCAAGGGAGAATGCTGAAGACGCCTGGGTGATCACTGATCAGCTGAGTGAGCTCCAAAGCCATTTTCTTTCCTATTCAACGCAGGAAGCTGAAATTTGAGAGGGAGGGTCAAGGGAGAATGCTGAAGACGCCTGGGTGATCACTGATCAACTGAGTGAGCTCCAAAGCCATGGAATGTGTTTTAGCCATGGACTAACTAGCAAAAAAAGCTAACGAAATTTCGTAACAAAATCTGGGACGACAACATCGATACCGATGATACGGAACTAAGGATCGTGTAACCTGGTGTAACCTATGCGATATTTTGTTATGACGCGGTTTATGAGTTATAAATATTTCAAGTTATTATCTCACTATTGGAAGTTAACCAATCTTAAACCTAAGATTGAAGACGGGTTTAAATGAAACGCGTGAGCTAAAACACATTCTTTGTTTCAATAATTTCGTCCGATGTAAGTAAATAGAGGTAACCGGGGGTCCAGGGGGCATCCCGAGTTTTTTTCCCAAGTCTTTATTGGCTTCGAATAAACTTTCAGCCTTACAAAAACAAAACAGTCAAATCCCGGGCCAATTAATTGTCACTTAGCAGAAATTGGTTGCACCATGCTCTCGGGAATAACCCAAAAATGAAAACCGTAACATCCCGGGCCAATTACTGCCACTGAGCAAAAATTGACTGTTGATATTTTTGAGTTACTCCTGACAGCTGTGTGCTACCAATTTTTGCTCAGTGGCAGTAATTGGCCCGGGATGTTACTGTTTTTGACATTTTATGTCTTTACTATGGCACATAACTCAAAAAGTGTGACGAAGAAAGCGTTATGAAAAATTTCTAATGATATTCACGTACAACCGATTCGTTGCTACGGAACTTTAACTTCGCCAGTTATCATCGTTCAAAAATCGTTCACCACTCGTTGGATAGCTCTCGATGTATCCAACCATATTACGTTAACCACTGCGAAGTGCGTGGCCAACAAGCTGAGTTATGAGCGTGATTGTTTAAATAATTGTTTTCAAAGAGGTGATAATTCTCAATAATTTACATTGTGAACATAATAGCAACCGCTTGTTAAATTCTGATGATACGAGTCTGCAACTATAGACAAAATGTCCCAATGTGTTGCAGACTCATATGCAAGCATTTCAATTTCTATGTAAATATTTTTGGGTTATTTCCGAGAGCTGGGTGCAACCAATTTCTGCTGTGACAATTTATTGGCCCGGGATGTTACTGTTGATATTTTTGATTTTCTCCCGACAGCTGTGTGCAACCAATTTCTGCTTAGTGATAGTAATTGGCCCGGGATATAACTGTTTTTGTTTTTGGGTTATTCTCGAGAACAGGGTGCAACCAATTTCTGCTTAGTGACAATTAATTGGCCCGGGATATGACTGTTAATATTTTTAAGTTACTCCCGACAGCTGTGTCCAACCAATTTCTGCTTAGTGACAGTAATTGCCCCGGGATGTGACTGTTTTTGACATTTTATG
Organism: Adelphocoris suturalis; assembly: GCA_030762985.1. Classification (NCBI taxonomy): domain Eukaryota; kingdom Metazoa; phylum Arthropoda; class Insecta; order Hemiptera; family Miridae; genus Adelphocoris; species Adelphocoris suturalis. The sequence continues at coordinate 86,576 of CM061048.1, forward strand.
TCTTTGCTATGGCACATAAAGTAAACAAACGTCACGGAAAATTGCTCACGAAAATATTTTGATGATTTCCACTTACAACCGAGTCGTTGCTAGGGAAATGGTACTTCGTCGTTTTTCATCCCACAAAATTCGTTGACCATTCGTTCGAAAGCTCTCGATTTATCCAACCATATTATGTTAACTACTGCGAAGTGCGTGGCCAACAAGCTGAGTTATGAGCATGGTTATTTGAATAATTGTGTACACTCAGGTGATCATTCTCAATAATTGATATTGTGAACATGATTGCCACCGCTTGTTAATTTCTGATGATTTCATTGAGCTGGTGTTTCGATGATTTGATTCATAGCAGGTGATCCAAATATTGCGAGAACGGTTTGATTTGTGAAGCAATGGCTAAATCATTTTAATAGGTGATTTCTATGACTACTTTACACTCTAGGAAGCTGTAATTTCGTATGTAGCCTCTTTAGGACATTTACTTGACGATGCCCAGGGTCCGGATCAGATGAGTGGCTCTTAAAGCTAATTTCTATGTTTTACACTCTAGGAAGCTGTAATTTCGTATGTAGTCTCTTTAGCACATTTACGTGACGATGCCCAGGGTCCGGATCAGCTGAGTGGCTCTTAGAGCTTATTTTCATTTTTGGGTTATTCCCGAGAGCAGGGTGCAACCAATTTCTGCTTAGTGACAATTAATTGGCCCAGGATATGACTGTTGATATATATTTGTGTTATTCCTGACAGCAGGGTGCGACCAATTTCTTCATAGTGACAGTAATTGGCCCAGGATATGACTGTTGATATATTTGGGTTATTCCCGACAGCTGGGTGCAACCAATTTCTGCATAGTGACAGTAATTGGCTTGGGATTCAGCTATCTGTCCAACAGTTGTACAGCCAATAGCTTAACACAAAAATCTATGGACCAGTGTAAACCTGGAGAGCTGTGTGCAACCAATTATTGCTTCGTATCGTTAATTGGCCTGAAGTCGTCTTTAAACCTTTTTTAAATCTTTCGTGTAAAAACAACAGACACTTTTGACATTTCATGTCTTTACTTTGGCTCATGAACTCGAAAAGCGTTGCATTATAGAAAAGTGTTACAGTTGATTTTAAGGATTTTCACGTACAACCAAGCCGTTGCTGGGGAAATGAAACTTCTTAAGTTTTCAATGGACAGAAATTGTTCACCATTCGTTGAAAAGCTCTCGATTTATCACGCATTTCTTTCGAGCTTGTTCTTGGTATTTATTTCGCCATTTTATATTTATTAACTAGAGGCCTGTTAGGGCTTGGAAAGCCCTAATCTAGTCCGTATAACAGTAGTACCTAACAGGAATTCTCGCACATTATAGTACGATATATGTCCTACCTATTTGCGGCGTTATGTGAGCTGGTGCAAAGCTAAGGCGATGTTCTTCACAATTTCAAAGATCGTTCAGAAATAACTACGTTTCTTATTTACCGTGGCAACTGTTGTTACTGCCACAGCCTAATAAATAGAGAGTCTCCCTATCAAATTTCAACTTCCTACAATGAACAGGAAAGAATTTAGTTCACTCAGCTGATCAGAAAAGATCCCATCACTTCACTCGTCTCTTAGGGGAGAGTGGGGTAATACCGCCATGACGGGGAATACCGCCACCCCATATAATTATTAAACCACCTGAGTGACAAATTTTGTAGCAAAATATCGTCAACTTTAGATCAGCAGTAACGTTGGAAAAATTGGTTAGGGGTCATTATTTTGTTTTTATCAAAGATAAGCAAGTTTACAGTTTTTGAAGCTAGACGTTCTAGTTTTACTGTTGTCTAGTTTGCGTGACAAGTAATAGTTTTTCATACGTTTATGTAAATTGTTGAGCATGACGACGTAGAAAAATCATTTAGCTTTAATTTGCACCAATTACTTCATGACTTTTTACGAATACTGTAGTTTTTAATGATTTTTTATCTCAAAAATTTAACTGGGGCAATATCGCCACACCGAATTCAGGGTAATTCCGCCATGGCGGTATTGCCCCAATGCTCCAATCATCAGCCTTTTTGGAAGCTTTTTGTGGTAATAATCACCTACTTCTATTGGTTCTGAGTAATTAAAATATAAATTAATATTTAAAATACGAATTATATTGTGATAGCTTATCTCCATAAGCACCTCTATATTTACCTAATCACCTTTTATTAGATGTTTACCAACCTATCTACTGAATAATCGTGCGGTAAATATCTACCTAATTGTCTTCCTAATTAATTTAATCGTTGTAAGATTCCACTCTTCTTGCTCCCGTTTTGATTTTGACAATGGATGTTAGTCTTGCGAATTTTGCTGCGACCTGAAGAATAGCACAAATTTAAAACTTTGAAAGCTCGGAAGATGGAATGCAATATAATCCTTCTCTTTTTAACGTTGTCAATATCAGTTTCTGTGAACAACCAACAATATTTTAACAGTATTTATTTTGTTCAAATTTTACTATTCTGATGTGGAAACCGTTTGTCAACCTTTAGTGAATCCTTTTCTTGTCAACTAAGTTACCAATATGGTTAAAAGCTACCCAAATGGAGCTACCGATGAGTCTGTCCATTTCCTCCTTGTTTTAATATGGCGGTATTTCCCCAGCTAGCTGGGGTAATACCGCCATTTACAAGGGTCTCGTAAATTGCTGTTTACTAATATAAAGTTGCTACAAAACCAGCAAAAACGTTGTAATTCATTACTGGAGATGTTTTTCAATAATTTGCTTCAAAATCTGAAATTCCTGGGTGCAAACCAGGGCTGTGATAGAAAAATATGATTAAGGTGGCGGTATTACCCCATTTTCCCCATATGTCCCAGAGAGTCTACCTATCAAATTTCAACTTCCTACAGTGAACAGGAAAGAATTCAGCTCACTCAGCTGATCAGAAAAGACCCCATCACTATGTTTCTTACTTACTGACAAACTTGGGGCTGTGCTGATTCGGAATTATATAAATATAAAGTCCGCTAAGTTCTTCAGTTTCAATTTCTTCGTTCAGAAATAACTCTCCTAGATGTTAGTAACTACACTACGTTTCTTACTTACCGTGAATTGATGGCAACTGTTGTTACTGCCACAGCCTAATAAACAACTCTCGTTGATAAGGACCGCCAAACTTGGGGCTTTTTGCAACAAACTTGGGGCCGTGCCGATTCGGAATTATATATGAAGTCCGCTAAGTTCTTCAGTTTCAATTTCTTCGTTCAGAAATAACTCTCCTAGATGTTAGTAACTACACTACGTTTCTTACTTACCTTGAATTGATGGCAACTGTTGTTACCGCCACAGCCTAATAAACAACTCTCGTTGATAAGGACCGCCTAGAACACGATCAAGGCGGGTATAGAGACGAACGGCGACACTTTTGCAACAAACTTGGGGCCGTGCTGATTCGAATGAGCAGTCTAACACTAAAATCGGACCGCGAAGTTCTTCACAATTTCAAATACCGTTCAGAATTATATATAAAGACTAGCTGACCCGGCAAACGTTGTTTTGCCATATAAATAATTTCCTAGTAATTTCTAGTGTAGACAAAAAATAGCTTACTTAAATTACTAAAATGGCTATTAAAAAATAAGGGTTGATCGTAGAAGGGTGAAAATTGAGGATTGCATGTATTTTTGTATGTTGTATCATAAAAAATAGAAATTAAAAATTTTGTCTAAAAAATAAAAAAAAAATTAGGGAACTGAAGATTATTATTTCTTCTACGAATCACAATTTCTCGTGGAGCTGTACAATCGCCAACCATGATTCCAGCAACATCATCAACAACGGGTGCATTGAATCTACGAATATGCTCTCCAGCTGGTGTTTTATCAGGATTAATGACGATAGCGTGATTATCGCTTTGTAATTGGTGCATATGTGATTTGAATATTTTCAACAACTCGTTGTGCTCGTTCAAAAGAGCATCTAGCTCGCTGACGATGCGCCTGGCATAAAGTGAATCAAGGTTATTATAATCACAACGTGCATTCACGCGATTGGCAAATGCGCTTCCGGAGTCCTCGCCGCCCATAAAGTGATGATTAAAAGTTAATATGAGAGTTACACTGAGATAGCAAAATAATAATTGTCAACGTTACTACTACGTGCTGTTACTACTCCGTGCTGTTTACTGGGTGTTACTACTCCGTGCTGTTACTACTCCGTGCTGTTTACTGGGTCGCAAACGGTAGATCTCTAAGGGTAGTTTAAAAAAAAATTTAGGGGTCCCTAACATTTAGGGGGATGAAAAATAGATGTTGTTTTGCCATATAAATAATTTCCTAGTACACCTGTAGACATCTGGCGGGGATAACTAATTAAATGACGATTGATCAGTTTTCGACCGGAGAGGAAAAATGATTAAACTACTAAAATGGCTATTAAAAAATAAGGGTTGATCGTAGAAGGGTGAAAATTGAGGATTGTATGTATTTTTGTATGTTGTATCATAAAAAATAGAAATTAAAAATTTTGTCTAAAAAATAAATAAAAAATTTAGGGGTGGACTACCCCTAACATTTAGGGGGATGAAAAATAGATGTTGGCCGATTCTCATAGATACCGGATAAGCACAAAAATTTCATCAAAATCGGTCAAAAAAAAAAAAAAAAAAAAAAAAAAAATTTAGGGGTGGACTACCCCTAACATTTAGGGGGATGAAAAATAGATGTTGGCCGATTCTCATAGATACCGGATAAGCACAAAAAATTTCATCAAAATCGGTCAAGCCGTTTCGGAGGAGTATGGCAACAAAAACTGTGACACGAGAATTTTATATATATAGATAAGATATTATTAATGGATGTAGTAAACAAGGCCGCTCGTTTTGTTCTGATGATTATCCTTACAACCAAACCGTTGTTACGGAACTGTATCTTAGTGTAATACTTGATTCCTCAGCACGAGTTATGTTACAACAACGGGAAATTTCCCGATGTTGCAGCACTCTTAACGATCAGAGCTATGAGGTCATCAGGTTGATCAAACCTCTTTGACTGTGAGAGTTATTTTCCTGGAGCGTAACAGTTCCCTGGAGTCAAATACCAGCCGTCTTGGCTGGTTTGGGATCGGACAAATGACGAAGTGAAACTGCAGGCCGCTGGCTCAGCAGATGCTCGCTGGAACAAGTCAGCAGTCGAACGAGGTCATTGTCACGATGTGTTTTGACTCAAGTGAGTGAGGAAGTGAAAGGTACTTATTTGACCCCTCTGCATACCACATCGCCTTTGAGGCCTGGAGATTGCTCAGTGGCTTCTATGGTGATCGGCTCCTTTACACAGTTACCCCATGCTTCTTGTCATGAGCTCTCCTAAGAGATCCCTATCTTCATTATGTCACCGAGTGATTAGGCCTCCCGTTTTACATCTTAATGCGTGTTCCAAGCTGAAAATTCTTGAACCACATCCATCACAATAAGTCGGCATATTGGTTGGTGTCTGTTTGTTCCTCACTGCCACTGCATAATGAACATTATTAGTTCATTATGGTTGCTTAGCAATATTAGTTTATAACTGGGCGTAATAAATCAGCTTTCCTTGACACTACAGAGGCTTAGGGATTATGAGATGCTGTGATAAAATGAGAGCATTCCAAAAAGTGGCTTACGATTTTCCTGCTATGAAAACTAAGGGAGTTACACTTCCCTAGTAACGCATTGGTTGTACGTGAAAATCAATAGAAAACCCCAACATGACGTGACGAAAACAAATGGAGACGTCCTGTTATTCATTATTATTAAATGATAAAAACTAAAAAACCTAACTAAACAACTCGTAAACGAGTTCCACTATCTGCTTTACAAGCAGATACCATGTTACATGGATATGTCTTTGATTGGGGATTTCATAACGGTTGTCCTCGAGAGTTGTAGACAAATCCCTGGGCCGCATCCCGACTAATTCCAACAAAACAACGGTTTACTTATAGAAATGTTGAAAATGACTGTGGAGAGAAGCCACTACAATGAGTTGTTGTTAACAGTCGACTGTTGTCAAGAGGATGAAAATGTTTCCTATGGAGTGGAGTAAATGATGCTATTGCTTTACGTTTGCATATGATGCTATTGCTTTACGTTTGCATGATGCTATTGCTTTACGTTTGCATATTTTTCGACCAAAAAATCGAAAATTTTAAAAAAATTGTTTCTACTAATTCATTATATTTGGAATTGAATGCAAAAAGAATTTTTAAAATTGAACAACGAGAAGTTATTGAAAAATATTGACGAAGATGGGTCGGAGCGCCGCGCCGTACTGCTCTAGTGGAGGCCCGCACAATAGGCTGGGTCGTCTGCCTCCTCCTAAGGAATAATAGGAACTTTGAAAACAACAAAACCAGAAAACAAAACAAGCTGAAGGCTATCAAAAGGTTTCTTTTCCATTTCTTCTTCTTCTTCTTCTTCATTGTTAGGGTTTTAACCAAAGAGCTTATAATAGGATAGAGAGGACAGGTCGTGGAGGGGAAGAAGCCACTTGAGACTCCGCCATGTTAGGGACTGAAACCAGGTAGCCAATGAAAGAGCTTATAATAGGATTGAGAGGACAGGTCGTGGAGGGGAAGAAGCCACTTGAGACTCCGCAATGTTAGGGATTGAAACCAGGTAGCCAATGAAATAACGATATCGATGAAATGAGGTTTTATAACAGTGTTTGAGGTTGATTGTAGGCTCCACCCCTTCGAGAAAACTGGCTTCATGAGCTCCCACAGTTTAACAGACACATGCCCTCTCTATCCTATTATAAGCTCTTTGGTTCTAACAACTCAAGCAAGATCTAGGGGGAAGTAGGAACTCATTTGAGTTGACGTCACGAAATGAACACCGATGATTTCAGAAAATCGTGTTTCCTGAAAAATCTCGTTTTTTAAGGCTTCTGTACCTTTTTCTCCGAAACCGTTGAACTTATCGCAACAATTTTTTTTTAAATTGTGCATGAATAAATGCTACAAACGCTGTGCCAAGGATTTTCTATAATTTTACTCACAGTATCAGGTAGGTTGATCTATTTTTCGAAATTTTACGGCTAAATTCTACTTTTCTTGTTACAGTATCCCAATTTTTTCTTTTTTGTCATGACGGAATTTCCTTGGCACAAACTGTCAAGGACAGTATCCTTGACAAGAGAAAAAAAAAATCAAGGCGATAAATTGAGTAGGGCCGGAGATAAAGGTACATGAAGCTGACTACATTACTGGGGGATTTCATCAGGCCGGAAAAAATGCAAACTACCCTTAAGAATATTGTAACCGGCTTATTAAAATTGTTTATAGTCCAATCAACTTAGTTTAGGAATGTAGCCAGGTACGTAAGCAGGGGGAAATTGGTAGCTTGAGATGTGAACATTTATCACATAAATCAAGCGCTTTCCAACGAGTGGCGAACGATTTCTGTGCGATGAAAACTGATAAGTTCCATTCCCCTAGCAACGGCTGGGTTGTACGCGAAAAACACTGAAATTGTGACACAAATTTTGCATCACGGAAATTTTTGGTTGACCCCCCAGAGCAAAGACATATCCATGTCAAAAAATGCTGAAGAAATTGGGAAATTTTTTTTTTTTTACTTTCCCAACCCCCTTAAATTAAGAAGCGTGCTTCTGAATTAAAATTAGATGGGTTTCCGCCATTATGACAGCTTCTTCTCTTTGTTTCCAGCAAGGTGACTACGTACGACTCTCTGGACTTAAGTGACCCCACCAGGAGTCCTCAAGTGGTGGTCCCCTCGGACACGCCCATTTCCAGTGGCCCGAATCCCAAATGCACTTACTACGATTGCTTCAATGTCTACAAATGTGGGCATAAAGGGGCGGGTGAGTACTTTTCTTTCCATTTTATCTGGAGGTCCATAAAAAACTGATAATTTACCTGAAATATTCTTGTACTTAGGCCTAGTATCTAGAAACAGAGGTAATACTAGTGGCAGCAGCCCCGGGTGGTATACTCGAGGCAGAGGGTATCAACGAAGCGTAACTGAAACACAAGGCAGGGTTAGGACAGCTGCCCCTGGTATTAGCAACCAGTTTTACCTTCTCCAGATCTTTTACCTTTTTGTAATTGGTGGGCCGGAAAACTAATAGGGAGGGTGGCAACGCTCGCGGTTTTATTGGTAGTACGCACCGACTTTAGCATCACTCAAACTGCAGGTCAATTGTTTTCACAGGAGCCTTGATTTTCCAAAGGCCCTAGCCAATCACAGAGCTTACCACGGCAAACAGCAAAGGTACCCCTGCAGTCACAGCTGGGGCTGGGGTACCCACGGTTTAAGAGATTACCTCCGTTCTAGTTACGTCTTATTACCAACAATGCAGGGGTAACCTTTGCCATCCGTTCCGGATATCCGGCCTTAATATCCTCTGTGTTTGGTGTAAATATTACGCTCAGGAAAAATCCCTGCAGTCGAAGGAACTATAATTTCATAGTATTCGGTATTGGAGAGGGTCGTTCCAGTACGTTGATCTGAACATGAGAAACTCTAGGTAGAGCGCAGCACGTAAACAAGGACCTTACCGATTGCTTTCATTTTTTTACCTATAAGTGCAGTCGTGACAGACACAAGTTGTGTGTTTCTTTATTATTATAATTTATTTGTTACAAATATAATTCTTATTTATAACCAGTATTGACGAGTTTGATGGTACGGGGAACGAATTGTAGAACGAAAAGGGATTACACCAGGTATGAACAAGGGTAAAGTCATGTCAACCGCGCACACTGCAGCTACTGCCAGAGCTTCAGAATTTCAGCAAAATACGAGTTATGATCAAAAAGTATCCGACTTTTGTTCATAAAATAAACGTTTATTATGATATAATTATTTAATACAAATCCCCTTCAAAGTAGTCCCCTTGGGCTGCCACACACTTCTCCCAACGCTTCTGCCACTGTTGGCTCCATCGATATGGCTCTCAGTTGGTCTGTCGCATTCTGCATAATGTCTTCTCTGGTCTGAAATCTGGTCCCTTTTAGTGGCATTGTCAGCTTTGGGAAAAGCCAAAAATCGCTTGTTTAATCTTGCGAATCGATTCCACTTGCGAATCACCAAGATTAAAACAAAATTTTATGCAATATCGCTGTTCGACTTTTTCTGACATTTTAAAAACAATAAAATCCGACGACACTCACTTGCACCTGTTCAATCATGAATGGCCTGACGCCGACTGACTTGTATTGGAGCTGTAGAAAAAAATGAGCATGCGCACTAGGCATGCTCACAACCACACATCGAGCCCCGCCCCCATAGCTGCGTTTGTTTGACCAATAAAAATTAAGGTAGGATACTTTTTGATCATACCTCGTAATTTTCCAGTTAACTGAGAAACAGAGAGCATTTATGACTAGAGCGTTTATAGGATGAAATACACGCCCATAGCGCAGCGGAAAGGACAGCAGGAGAAAATTTCATCATTTATTTATAGCTGAATTTCATTGGCTATTAAAAACATTGTTGAAATAGGTAGCTGAAGTCGTTCAAAACCTTGTGAATGAGTGTTACCCACGTATTATTTTTATTTATTTTTCTAATAGAAAGATGTGATTGAGTTGAGATGATACCTTTTAGTCTTTTCGCGAGACTTGTTTTTGATCTTCAATTAAATTCGGATGTTTTGATGACGTCACCAGAGCACTTGGCTGGATACACAACGTCTTAAGATATGAGACTGTTGAGACAACCTAGCAATCGACTCTGACAACAAGGTAGAGAAACGCTCCTCCGTAAGTTGTGCCACGGTCACTGCATAGCAGGAGAGTTTAATGTACAAACATTCCTGCTCTAAATGAGTCCATTCTGTCCAACGGAGTTTCATAACATTTTCTATTCATTACTGTTGGTATCCTGATTTATACTCTTTGTCGGATAAGATAACATGTATCACAAGGGAGTGCTAGGCAGTCACCAGGCTGGAAATCAGTTAGTTGAGTCTAAAGATTGTGCTCGTGAGAGTGCAATAAAGAAGTAGTCGTGGTTACTATAATATCTTCTTTGATGGTCAACTTTCATGCTGATCTGTGGAGGAAGGAGCCCAAGATATGACGTCACCAGTGTGTAGTAGGTAAATTTATAAACTAAGTAAATATTCGGAGATATCACCTGAGCTATTTCACTTTTTCCATCACTTATGAACACAAAAAACGAATCTGGGAAAAAAGTGGATAAATTCAGACCTATGGGTAACGCTCCTTCTTCATTTTCAGGCAAAATACTGGTGTATGTTTATCCCTTGAAGTCTTATGTGAGTGACAAAGGTGTGCCAGTTGTTGGGCCAGCTCCTATGACCAGAGAATTCTACAGTCTTCTTTCGACCATAGTTGGAAGCAGGTGCTAATACAAAATATCCAACACTAGTTGATCATTTGGTATTTCTAAGGATGCGTTTGACAGAACTGTGTAACCCCCTCGATTGATCGAAATTCTGAATAACCCCAAAATGCGTTTGACAAAATTGATATCAGAGCAAGTCACAATGTTGAATCGATTATTTGTGGAAACTCCATGGAATTAAATTTTCTGCATGGATATATGAGAAAAGCCATAGAATTTGCAGTCTTGGCGACATTTTTGGCAACACTGTTGTGATAAAACTTCGGTATCTTTCTTATTTCGATAACACCCACCCATGGATACCCACTTGAAGGTATATGTCGCAAAAGGCCCTGTTCGCTAAACCGCCACTTGGAGCTCTAACTTCAAGAATGCGGCACCATCCCCTGCTCTTCCATTGCTTATATTAAAATTCGCACCTCATTTATATGGTGTATTGTAGACATTCAGTATCTTTTCTGTTATATAGTAACAAGCCAATATAGGAGTAGCTACCGAGTGTTTCTAATAAAAAACATACATACCTTGCTACCTACATAAAATTACCTACCTACTGTTATCGAGCAGGCCAATATTCGGCAATGACTTTTAGCTAGGTATCTGGTGAAATAGATGATAAAGTAGAAGACAATATTATAATCCCAAAATGAATTGGTCAGAATCATGTGTATAATTCGGTGGCCTGGATGCTCGCCTGGATGTATGTAAAATATCCTAAACCAACCCTTTTAGTAGGTAAACTATTGTAACAGTCCAAAAATATTTGATACTTCGACAGGAGTTCGAACTCGCGTCGTTACATAACGGGAAAAGCCTTTCCCTTACTTCGCCCGATATCTTTCTCCACCAATAGGAAACGAGGTAATGCCACAGAGTCGCGGTAACTCCACACAAAACTGGGTGTCCCTAAGTCAGCCCTAAGTCGGTATTATCAAGAAAAGAAATCGATTACCGTGTTTTGTCAACGGCAAATTTGCTGAAACTCGGAAGTCTCTTCTAAGTTTGAGGTTATCTAGCTCTGTCAAACGGACCCTAAAATTTATGAATTTCACATCTCCAGTCTGATTAGGAATTTGGTACAAACTTGTAGTGATAACTGAATCTTTCTTGTTTAGGTACTACACCCCTAATCCAGAAGAAGCTTGTGTGTTTGTTGTGTCTATAGACACCCTAAACCAAAACAGAATAAAGATCAAAGAAGCATCTCAAGCTCTCACTCTGTTACCTTTGTAAGTTTTAATCATTATATCTACTCTTCTTTACTTACTACTTATTTACTTTAGTTTCTTATGATCTTATTTAATAAGCTTGGCTTGCCCAATTTTTATTAAAATGACCCTATCCTATAGGCCTCGTGCATAGGCAATAACGAGAGTGCTTAATCATAACGGTAGCTCCCCGCACACCCTTTCCTCTTTTCCCTATGAAATGTTCAAAGTGAACCATCTGCCTCCATCCGTGCTTTAAGGAAAGTTTTCATTCCTTTTTCATTCACAAAGAATGTATTTGATGCTACCACAGGCATTGCACTTGAATGTGGCGAACGAAGAATTATTGTGGGGAGTAGGGATCAATTTTCCGAATTCATGTCAAAATTTGGACGATTTGTTGTGATAGTATCCGAAAAAGTAACCAGACACGGTTACGGTTACAGATAGAAGTAACAGTATCTGTATCTGTAGTTACTTTTCCTCGGCAAGTATCTGTATCTGCGAATTTCGGATACAGTTACAGTATCTGTAAAAGTATCTTTGACGATAGATACTTCCATTCGTGTTACTATACGGTATATTTCCATTCGTGTTACTATACGGTATATTTCCATTCGTGTTACTATACGGTAAATACAATGAATTTGATAAATTGGATGATTTGGCAACTTTTTCGGTTAGAATTCCTCAAATTAGCTAGAAGTTCCTAAAAGTATCTGGATACCCAGGTAACTAGATACTGCCCAACTCTGGTCGGGCTCGCACTGTTGAATTAAATTGAAATTGACTGGAATAAAAGATGGCTGTTATAATTAAAAACGAGTTTTCCCTACCACATTACCAGCACTTTGTTCGGAAAGGGAAGTGATATATGGAAAAATGTTTTTGGATGAAGGGTATGTATTGTATTGCGAAGAACAGTACCCCTGTTGACAGTAAAGAAAGGGCAGTACATATACGCACCTCAAAATAATTAAGTGATCGCTTTTCCATGCAGACGTCAAAGACTCTGAACCAATCAGACAAAGTTCACATTATAGTAACCGGCCGAGATTGAGGGTTCAAAACCGGACGCCAGTTGATCGGAGATTAGCCTTGAACTTCTTTGGTGAAATCCAATATTGTGGACGATTTCCATTCAATAGTCAAACCTCGGCTTGAACTCGGATCAACTTGGTGAAGGCAGCCCTAAGGGCACATTTATAAATCACTTTATCCAATGGATAAGGGGGATTTATCTGAGGGATCGCGTAACCCTCCAGATAACACAATAGGGGGTGTTTATCCATCCCTATTTAAACCCTATCTGGCGTTTTAATTTATCTGGTCCTTGGACGGCTGGATAACAGTTATAGCAAGTTGTACTATAATATCTTGGTGTACCAATAGATATATTTTGGGGATTCGTCTTCAAATAGCAGCAACGGTGAAGATTCTATCATAGCATAATTCTTTGGAAGGAAAAGAAGACCGTATAAAGTAAGACCCCCGTGTAGATCACCTACTAAAATGAGACGAGTGCGTATTTTTATTGAGGTTTCAGTTGGACAAAAATACCGTTCTTTACATTTTAACATAAATTGAAGATGAAATTAAGTCCACAACTTACTGATCACAATAATTCATTCAAAATAATTCAGGTTGCAATATCGCAATTCGTAAATGTCTATTCTCTCTAGAAATGAAGCAAATAGCATACGGCAAAAATGTGGTGGTTTCTTATTTGCCGAACTTGATAATATGATGGACACTGTTGTGGAAATAACGTCAGACCCACGACTTTCCACCCGCAACACGAAATGCATTTTTAAAGGAGAGATTGTTGGCTCTTCCCAAACGCACCGTTCGCAATCGAGTAGATGGTCCAAATAGAAGAAAATTCTTCATATATGAAGGGAGGCAGAAGGTATCAGGATTTAAAATCTTGAAAATCAAAACAAGGTAACGGGTCTACAAGTATAGTAAGTACTTGCATCCCAACAGCTCAGTAGTGTTGTGTGATGTGGCTCCTAGGCTTCATTCAAGTTGCAAACTACTGGGTACAATTATTAAATACAACCTGGAGCTTACGACGGCAGGCCGCATCCATTGATAGAGTAAACAGTATTCCACCATATGTTAGTAATGGCAACGAGACCTTCTCGAACGATCAAGTTTGTCCCCCACCCCGGCAACTACTTGGAACCGTTCCCTACAAGAAGAACTGTGAGTTCATCTGATAACACGATCACATAACAGTTTAGAAACGTAAATGTGACTTTTCATTTGTGACTCATGAGCTGCTCCGCGTTGAACGGAATTGAATAACTCACAGTTCTTCTTGTAGGGAACGGTTCCAAGTAGTTGCCGGGGTGGGGGACAAACTTGATCGTTCGAGAAGGTCTCGTGTAATGGCAGGACCAGTGACTTCACAAGTCGGGATTTTAAGTATTTTGGAGTAAAGAATGAAAGTTTTCGCAGGGAATGCAATGCTCCATATGTTCTTTGGCGAAGTAAATCAATGTGAGCAGACCATAAGTCATGCTGCTATACACTACACAAATTAGGAGCAGCCAATTTATTTCCTTTCTCCTCTCCGCCCTTCCATTTATTACTTTTAGTGAATTTTCGTAAAGCTAAGTTCTTGTAATTGCTTCAAAATACTTGAATTTGAGTGAAATGTATGCGCATTCATTCACATCCATTCTCTCTTCTGCAAAATGTTTTCCCAGGCCTATGCATCTGGAGCTTTATTCGGTCTTGACAATATTTTATTTTAAATTTTAGTTGGAGCAATGGGGACAACCATTTGATTTTCAACATGGTTCCTGGTGCAGCGCCGGAATACAATACTGTTGTGGACCTCGCAATCGGAAACGCGATGGTGGCAGGTGCTGGATTCGATTCCTGGTCATACCGTGTCAGCTTTGATGTCTCGCTGCCACTCTTTAGTCCGAAAGCTGTACCTCTGAGGGCAGACTCGAACGTTGAACGGTGAGCCTTTTGACTATGCATTAATTACGTAAAGGTTATAATGAATTTACTTAGAAAATTAAGCTATTGCAATCCAAAACTTTTAAAATCAAGTTTTTCAAACATTTTCTTCAGTTAAATCCGTTTTTATGCTTCCTGAAATGAATCCTTGATATATAGTGCAAACTTCAGGAATCGTCTCAGAATGCCTCAAAACGGATTCCATGAAGAAAATTTTTAAAATTTAGTTTTTAAATTCATGGAGCCATTGTAACAGCTTCATTTCCCACGAAAAATCGCTAAATAACGAGAACCACCGTCTCGTCTCGTTTTTCATTGGAGGAAACTATTGTTAAATACGGAATCATGTTATGTAAATTCCTTCGTGACTTCTAATCGAAGTTGAGGGAAGTGAAGAACGTGTCAAATCGAATGACTGTGTTCTGTTTCGACTAGATAGTGAAAAGTGGTCTCCCATCAGAGTCTGGGGTGCAATTAGGGACTTCCGATACCACTTTCGATACGATATTTGGTATCGAATCAGTATCGAATCAATGGTATCAATATCGATAAAGTATCGAAAGAAAAGTATCGATATGAGTAGTATCAAATGAGTACCTACATGGTATAATTGATACAAGCTAAAAACAATTCTAGACAAAACCGGACGTTTGTAATCATACAAAAGCTTTATTATGATACAAAATGCAATCTTAATATTATATTTTTTATGTATTATTCCGAGGTATAAGTATACGAATAGTTAATTAACCAAACCACTCTCTGTCACCAACGCTGCCCAGGAAGATCAGTTTGTCGAGATATTTGGACAAATGAATAAAACAATGTGACCGAACCTAGTGATAACCGAACAATCTCTTCTTGTGTCGATATCGACCTGACTTGAATGAAACACCACTACCACCAACCATCCGTGTTGCGTCTTCTAAAGCAAGCTACTACCTCTCTATTGACAAAACTGAGCACTCGGAGTTTCAATATTGTTGAAAAATAGACCTTACGAAAAAAAAAAATTAAATTAATCCAAAAAGGAAGTACTCATTCGATACTGCGGATTTTCTTTCGATATGACATTAATATTGGATGATTCGATACCAATATGATACAAGTAGTATCAAAACAAAAGTATCGATACCTACTCATATCGGTAGTATCGGAACGTCCCTAGGTGCAATGCACGTGGCAAACCCATAGGACAGTGGTTTATTATTTAGAGCTCTTCAAACAAATTAGCAGTGACACCAAAAATGTTTGAAGGTTGGTAAATTTGTATTTCTTTATTGTTTGCAGAAAATGGCTGATCATTAGCTCCCAGCTGAACATTAACTCTGAATACACCTCTGAGCTGTTGGAGCTCGCCTCAGATCACAGCGAGCTGCTGGTTCTCCAGCCATGTGAAACATCTGCAAACAGCAGCATTAGGTGTGTCGGACGGTCCCGGACATATTTCTACCCACATATACTTCAGGTAAGTGGTAGCCATGATGACATGAATTTTTTTGACATTTCATGTCTTTGCTATGCATTTCATGTCACACAACCAAATTTTCGTTATGTCACGTTACGTTACGTAACGAAATATGCTCAATTTCTGATGATTTCCGCTTACAACCGAGTCGTTGCTAGGGAAATGGTACTTCGTCGTTTTTCATCCCACAAAATTCGTTGACCATTCGTTCGAAAGCTCTTGATTTATCCAACCATATTATGTTAACTACTGCGAAGTGCTTGGCCAACAAGCTGAGTTATGAGCATGGTTATATGAATAATTGTTTACACACAGGTGATCATTCTCAATAATTGATATTGTGAACATGATTGCAACCGCTTGTTAATTTCTGATGATTTCGTTGAGCTGGTGTTTCGATGATTTGATTCATGGCAGGTGATCCGAATATTGCGAGAACGGTTTGATTTGTGAAGAGGTGGTCAAATCATTTTAATAGGTAATCATTTTAATAGACGAGTCTGTAACACATACGAGTCTGCAACTAAAGACATGAAATGTCCCAATGTGTTGCAGACTCGTATGCAAGCGTTTTATGTCTTTGCTCTGGCACATAACTCGAAAACCGTTACCAAATTTTTGTAACTCCCTAGCTACTTCGCACCCCCGATAGTTTGCTGGGTGGGCATCTCCACAATTAACGCACCGAGGGTTCTCTTTTAGAGGGCAAGTGGTGGTATCGTGCTTACCAGAACACTTGACACATCTAGTTTTTTTTACCTCCTCCCATCATCTGCGCCTAATGAAAATAAAATTCCGATTGCAGCATCAGGAAACATTAGAAAGTACTAAAACGTAAATAACGCACTATATTTCTTACTAAAAAGTTGAGCACTTGAAAAAAAGCCCTTGTGACCTATTGGTGAGGGATGAAACGAATTTTAAAAAAATCCAACAGGCTGTGTTAAAAACGGACACGAAATCATGTAACGAAAACTCGGCCCCTGGACTCCCCAATTGCTTTCCGCTTTGAATAGTACTCGTGTAATCGTATTCGTCTGTCGCTGATTACATAAATACAACCCATAAAAATGTGTCACGGTCATCAGTTTCAATAGGGCGTCCCTCCTACAATATGGGAAGCCTTGCTAATATTACCTACCTTCAGATTGACGTCCTATTGAAATAGATTTGAGACAAATAGGCTGGGCTCCTATCGTTGAATTCGCTTTATGGACGTCCCTCTGAAGCTAGGTAATATTAGCAAGGCTTCGCATAATATAGGAGGGACGCCTATTGAAATTGATGACCGTGACGCATTTTTATGGGTTGTATTCGTGTAATCGGTGACAGACGAATACGATTACACGAATACGAATATAATCGCTGTTGACTCAGAATCAACGAATAATTAACGCGATTACAATAGTATTCGACGATAAGATTATGCCCAACACTGCTGGGGTCCCTCCAGGGGGGTCAATTCACAGCTAAACATCACTCTGTTGAATTCCCCCTCCCCTTATTATACACATAATATATTCACTTGAGCGAATACGAATATATTCTTATTCTCTGAATAGGTTTTCTGTGAATATATTCGTATTCACGATTACGAGTATGCCTATCTCTGCATGTAGTATGGGGTATTGGATCTTTCTTTCTCATTTCATACTCCATTTCTACCATAGGCAATAGGAAAACTATGATATTCAGGAAATACATATTCATAATCTTCTTTTTGTCCCGTTAAGGGAGAAATTATGTATGTATTATCTAAATATGAATGTTTTGAATTGAAATTTTTATTGATTTTTTAGCACCCCCTCCCCCCAATAATGGACTTTCCTGCCAATGGCCTTGCCCTTAGAAAAAGCGAACGTAACAAACATGTTTCCTAAGTTTAGCTTCCTCGCTTATTATAATAAGGACATTTAGGACTAGTTTTCACAAAATTCTACACATTTTTTTCTTTAAGTCCTAACGCTAAAAAATAAGCGTCTGCAGTACAATGGTTACTATAATCAATCAATGCACAATAGGCGACATCGCCAAAAACCTGGCCAAAACTCATTAAATGAAAAGTTACCCAATATTCTTCTTTCTCATTGATGTGAGGTCTTATTATCCCAAACTAGTGATAGTGTCAAAAATAGTCAAACGTCTCCAAACAATTTCCTCCTGTTCAAAGTTGGCTTATCTGGCTTTGACGAGATAAAACGCTCATGAATCATTTCAGTATGTCAGTCCAGGAAACAAGTACTAAAATAAATTGTAATTTGAGGAGAAGGTTTGAGATTAGATTTTGAAAATGTAGTGAGTGAGAAAAGAGTGAGAAAATCTTTGTGTGCCATTTCAAAATTGGTGGAATACAAAATGGCGACCTCATAAAGATGGCTCAATTTGCCCATTTCAAAGTTTTTCCCTAATAATTCCCAGGGTGGCCCCCAACTGGAAAAGTCAGGGAAAACCTGGAATTGTCAGGGAATTTTTTTAAATGAAAACTTGGTATAATAATTAAAAGCGTTTTTAGGTATATTATAACTCTTAAACAATCAAACTTCAGTAGCGTACTTTATCATACTAGGTACGTATATTATTTCACAGGTGAGTTATACGAATGACAAAAATAATTATCAAGAGTTGTGGTTAAATGATTCAAAAGTAACAACGCTACACGCACATAAAAAAAGAATGAACATGCCATTGACTTCCCAGGTAAACTACATCACCTAGAGCAAAATCAACTGAGTATTGAACTAGGGAGAAAAAACCCAGCAGAGTAGAGGATTGATCCAGCAAGAGTCCCAAAATTAGGTTGTATACATAACCTAGGACTTCTCAGGAGGGGGAAATTGGCCCATTGGAATGTTATAAATGGTCATTTGTTATAAATTCACAGAGCAACTTTCCAATGAACGATTTTTGTGGGATGAGAAATCAGGAAGTTATACTCTCTCTGGAAACGATTGGTAGTAAGTGAAAAAAAGCGTGACATTTTTTGCTGTCGGCCGAAAATTTTGAATTATCCCCACAGCTAAGAAATCCATGAAAGGAAAAACGGTAGTGGTTTTTTGAGGGTTGAGAAATTATATAGTAGGCTTCTCAAGTTTTAATTTCTTTACTGCTAAGCGCTTTCGCCATTTCCGGCCTCGTCAGAGCTTATATTGGTAGTGTAGTACTTCATATTTTTGTTTGTTTTGGGGGCCTCTTCAACATCTCGGAAAGTACCTTATTTCGTCGTATTTATTAATGTATGGTTGAGAATATCTGGTGGTTTCATCACTTTTGTCTTTGTTATTGTGTCCTTATGCATATAAGGGTGTCGATATTGTAAAATTTTTTGAAATTAAGCTGAGAAATGGAGAGAGGAAACGCAGGATAAAACTTTTATTTTGCGAATAATAAAACTTTTATCCTGCGTTTCTTTCCGAGATGTTGAAGAGGCCCCAAAACAAACAAAAATATGAAGTACTACACTACCAATATAAGCTCTGACGAGGCCGGAAATGGCGAAAGCGCTTAGCAGTAAAGAAATTAAAACTTGAGAAGCCTACTATATAATTTCTCAACCCTCAAAAAACCACTACCGTCTACGGCAAAGGCACACCCCCAGAAAAACATGAAAGGAAAAATGTACTTCAACAAATAGCTTCAGATCACAAAAATACCATAAAATATTAAATAAAAAGTCATGCAGCTAATATCGTATAGGTGAATTTTCGTAAATTATCATTTTACATTTAGGTTAAGTTGTTATGATATTTGAGCACTTCGAGGGCAATGAAATTGTTAAATATAAGTAGACTACATATACGTAGTTTTTTTTCCCTTTAAATTATACTGTACAATAAAATGACGAGAAAACAAACAAAACATTTGAATTTGTTTTTTTTCTTTAAATTATACGATTTTCGTTTTAGAAGCATTAAAAGTGCAATTAAATGACGAAAAAACAAAAAAAATTGAATTTGATATTTTTTGTCAGGGAAATCTGAAGTTTGGTCAGGAAAAAGTCAGGGAAATCGAAAATTTCCGTTTGGCAAAACATTTTTTCCTAATGACTTGCAGCTATTCAAAAAAATCTCAGAATATTCATTTATTTTTTATTATTATTATTATTATTAATTGTTTCTCAGTTTATATAACTATGTATACCGAAATGTTGACAATTGTAATTTCTATATAAAATTTTAGCTAATTTTAGTGGAATTTAGTACTTTGTTATTTTGAATTTAAGTACGAAGACCGTACTATAATTATGAATTTGGCTCTTCTGTTCATATACATTTTGCACCTCTGGAACTTCTCGCTTTAATGATGTATTGAATAAAATTATCTATGGGGTAGACTATTGATAAATAACATGTTTTATACAGCAAGGCGAGTTCTGCATTGTCCTGCGAGGACTTCGGCTGGCTCAAACTGTTCTAATGGATGCGATGGCTGCAGGCTGCATCCCGATTGTCGTCGCCAACACCATGATCATGCCATTCGCTGAAGTGCTGGACTGGAAAAGGTACTTAGAGGCTATTAATTACTAATTGAATTAAATTAATCAAAGTCGAATTGGAGGTTGTAATGTCGGAGGACTCCAAAAATACTGTAAACGACTGTTATATGCAAAGCCAGACACATTGTATGCAAAGCCTGGGTATACAACTTTTGTCATGTAATCTGTAACTTGACTTTGAAATTCCTCACCTTTAAGCTAATTTTACTTGCCCTCCAATCTCCAATACTATAGTTTGTATATATATACATTGTGTATAAACCAATTGATGGATTCTTCCTCACAACATTGTCCACAAAACAAGGTATATATATACAGGTTGCCCCACGGAAAGGTTACCACACATTTCCACACAGCACAAAGTGTGCTAAAATCTAGTTTTCCTTAGTATTTTGTAAACCAAAACTATGAGTCAACTTCAATTATGAATCAAACAGCTCTAGGTACATGTCCATATTGTATGATATCATTGTTACCACGCTAACAGAGATTTTGGTAGTGTAAGCTCGATTCGCCCTAGTAGGGGTTTTAACTCGTACAGCATGGTGAAAGACGTTGAGCTATAATCTTTGAAAGAAAAGAAGTCAGAGAAGAATGAATGAGTGTTATAAAGTGATTGGCTAAATGATGATAACGGCTAAAAATGACTGTAGATGCGACTAGAGTTCTGAAGGTTGGTGGTGGAGCAATTGAAAAAGTCCAGTTCCAGATTTATTTGGATGAGTGGATTCGCCATACGAGGGAGCCTATGCAGGGGGCGGTTCATCGAATAATTAGTCGAGGAGAACGTTTCATAGAAAACTGAGCTGAAATCCGAGGCACCAGGATGCCAAACTCTTGAGAGCAGGGCCGGACACGAGATCTGGTTGTTCATCAATTTGTGAAAAGGTTGACATCCGCTAAACATCGCCATCACTCCTGGGGAATTGGGCTGCATATAATCATTATAGATTCATAATTCACCTCGTGCGAAGGTATGCCGAGTTTATAGGCAACGTAACGAAGGAACGAAGGAATTCAGGGATTTACTGTGTTTTAACATTATATCATTTTTGTAAAAGAATTATGTTTTCATGTTTTCTATATTGATACGGAGTCAACGACTTGATCAGTTTTGATTTAGTTCATACTTCATACATAATTTGTTTCACTTGAGTTGTTGATGATTTTCAGAGCTTCCCTGCGGCTCAACGAAGCTGACTTGAGCACAGTGGTGACTCTGGCAGAGTCTGTATCTCCTGCTAAAAGGAAAAAAATGAGAGAACAATGCCTTTGGCTGTACTCAAAGTATTTTTCCTCGATGGAAGCCATAACCAAAACGACACTTGACATCTTGAACGACCGGGTGTATCCTCAGAACGCTATGTTGTACGAAGACTGGAATAACGCACCACACTTGGTATGATAAAATAACTTAACTGTATTCAGATTTGGGCAATATGTAGTTACAGCTACAGTTTTGGAATCGAATCACTTTGTTTTTTTTTATGCTCTACAACTTTTCTACGTATACAAATATCTGTAGGATGTATGGTTTAGGAATTATAAGAGAAAAACGTTGAAATGGGCAAATTAAGCCATCTTTATGAGGACGCAATTTTGTATTCCTCCAATTTTGAGATGGTAGACAAAGATTTTCTCACTCAGAAGGGACTAAATTTTCAAAATCTAATCTCAAGTCCTCTCTTCAAATTACTACCTATTTTCGGCACCGGCTCCCGGACTGTAGGTGACAGGTTGTATATTTCTCACTATGAAGTGAGAGTGGCAAATAATAAGTAAGGTGGTAAATAATAAGTAGTTGTTTTCCCATATCAGAGGCATAGTCAATTAAAAGTAAATATAAATGTTAAAATATAAAACAGGAACAAAACTTTCCAGAAACAGCTAAACGGCCCAAAAATATTTTATACTTCAATAGGAGTTCGAACTTATGTCCTCACAACTACCGGGACATTTCCCCTTAGTTGAAACACTCTAATGGACTGAGCTGTGAGGCCATTGTAATTAGACCTCTTCGACTATCGGTTATTTTTGTGGAGCTTAACATTTCCCCGTAGTCAAATACAAGCCATCTCAGCTGGTTTGGGGTCTAACGAAATGACGGCGTGAAACTGCAGGCCGCTGGGTGTGCCTCTGGAACGGCCCAAAAATATTTGATACTTAGACAGGAGTTCGAACTCGTGTACTTACAACTACAGGGAAATTTCCCGTTGTTGCAACACTCCAACGGGCTGAGCTGTGAGGCCAGTGTAATCAATCCTCTTTGACTGTTGGTTACTTTCGTGGAGCGTAACATTTCCCTGGAGTCAAATACCAGCAGTTTTGGCTGGTGTGGGGTCTAATGAAATGACGACGTGATACTGCAGGCCACTGGCTCAACACATGCCCGCTGGAAGAAACTCACGAGTCATTGAGGTCATTGTCAAGTGTGTTTTGACTCGAGTGAGTGAGGAAGTGAAAGATGCTATGTCGAGGAATGTGATGTTTATAGTCTTTTGGCTCGAGAGAGATTTAATTAATTATTGTTTCGTATTATTTCGGGTCCTATTTCAACTGTGCTTCTGGAACGGTCCAAAAATATTTGATACTTGGACAGGAGTTCAAACTCGTGTACTTACAACTACAGGGAAATTTCCCGTAGTTGCAACACTCCAACGGGCTGAGCTGTGAGGCCAGTGTAATCAAACATCTTCGACTGTCAGTTACTTTCGTGGAGCATAACATTTCCCCGGAGTCAAATACCAGCAGTTTCGGCTGGTTTGGGTTCTGATGAAATGACAACGTGAAACTGCAGGCCACTGGCTCAACACATGCTCGCTGGAAGACACTCACGAGTCATTGAGGTCATTGTCAAGGTGTGTTTTGACTCGAGTGAGTGAGGAAGTGAAAGATGCTATGTCGAGGAATGTGATGTTTATAGTTTTTTGGCTCGAGAAAGATTTAATTAATTATTGTTTCGTATTATTTCGGGCCCTATTTCAACTGTGCCTCTGGAACGGCCCAAAAATATTTGATACTTAGACAGGAGTTCGAACTTGTGTACTTACAACTACAGGGAAATTTCCCCTTAGTTGCAACACTCCAACGGACTGAGCTATGAGGCCAGTGTAATCAAACCTCTTCAACTGTAGTTTATTTCCTGGACTGTAACACTTACAACCTGTAACCTATGATTATTTACTAGTGCTTCAATTCCAGTCATTCCCTGAAGATGCCAGTATAAGGAGGCAGCTAGATGAATATGTAGTAGCTTTACATAAATTTGTTCTTCGACAGTTCGCTAAAACAAACCAAAATGTTTCATTTTGGTCCTCCCGTGTTGTGATGTGAGAGGTGGGAACAAGTGTTGCGACAATGTTTTCTGGACCAAATTTTGTGGCTTTTACGAGCATTATTTGCCTAAAGTACCTGCAGCTACTTGTAGTTACTGCTATTCTGTTGCTCAGCTGGTAGATGTAGCTGAATCCAGTAACTACTAACTACAAGCTGTGGAAAAGGAGCAACGGTGTAGTTAGTAGCTGTGGCTGTTTACCTACAAAAGTAGTCATTATGCCCAACACTTGTATCTTCAAACTTTCCTATTTCTTCAATGTTATTAACATCCCTCTTAATGATATTATCTTTTATGCAGACACCATCTAGTTCCCCACTGTTCCTGGAACTTACTGCACCTCGGTGGCAGGGCTTCACTGCTGTAATTTTGACCTACGACCGTGTTGACAGCTTGTTCTCCCTTATTGAGAAACTTGTGAAGGTGCCCAGCCTCTCCAAGCTCCTAGTTGTCTGGAACAACCAAAGGAAATCCCCTCCTCCCTGTAAGTGTCATTTCTCTTCACATTTATTTGGTGATATATTATAATGATCCATTCAGCGGATAAAACTCTGCAAATCATTACACTACGTTTTACAATTTCTGTCTTGATAGGCATAGTTTCTGAACACTTGTCAATACTTATTAAATCCTGTATGTAGTACATTATCTAAAATATTTTCATAGATTCTTCTACAACAAGAGCTGATATATATACTCGTAAGTACAGTAGTACTTACATCATAATGTAAGTATCTATAGATGGTATTGCAAAAAAAAAAAAAAAAAGTGCAGCAAACACCTACATGCAACATAAAGCCAGTTCAATCTGGCATGAGCAATGGCACGGTGAGGTCACTGCGTGGTGTCCTTCAGAACTTGAGCCCAGTGGGCCCTTTCGTAACCCAACTTCTAAGGAGGGATCGAATAGTGGTCAACCGGGTTGCTACTGGCCATACCCGTCTTACTCACAGACACCTGCTTAGTGCAGAAGCTCGAGATGTTGTGTGTGGGAGATGTGGGGGTGATATGTCCATCCGCCACTTTCTGTAG
Source organism: Adelphocoris suturalis (assembly GCA_030762985.1). NCBI lineage: Eukaryota > Metazoa > Arthropoda > Insecta > Hemiptera > Miridae > Adelphocoris > Adelphocoris suturalis. The sequence continues at coordinate 111,421 of CM061048.1, forward strand.
GACTGCCCAGCCCTTGTGGACCTCCGAGTCCAGCATCAGCCCTCTCAGTAGGTTGACGTTTTATCCGGACCAGACGAGGTCCGATCCCTGTTGTTGTACCTGAGAGCCGCTGAGCTCTACTGCGAACTGTGATATCTGATCTGTGATATATTTATATATATCTAGTCGTAGTTTCATTTCACTTTGCTGATGTATATAGCATGTATATAGTTATTAGCCTGTTTTACATCTAGTCTTAGTTGCATTACTTTATTTTTTGGGTTTTTGGTATCCACTTTGGTGGCTAGACAGTGGACATAACTGTACTCATTTTTTCCCCTTCCGAGTTGCCAGTGGAGTCCATGATGGCGCTCCTTTATAGTCAAGGATGGCAACATGGCTCCCCTTAGAATCGTGCCACTTCTAGTGTCCCTTTAGCCACCTTGTTCAATGCCGCTAATGACCCTTCTGGTTGATGTGCGTCTTAAACCTTAAATTAAAAAAAAAATAAAAAAATTGTAGCACACTAAGTGGTCAAATTTCCAAACAACCTAACAACGAGGGAAAAAAAATGACGAAAATTCGCTCATACAATCATGCTGCATGGCAGGAAATTTATAAGTGTAACGCTCATCTTATCGTGCGAGTTGGTATTACTGAAGGGTATTGGTTATTTAGTCAGGATTCAGCCAAGAAGTAGAAACACAAGTTCAACACACATCTCTACACACATTTTATTTTTTGCAACGTTCAGGCCAAAACTTGGCCCATTTCATGGAAAACCTTGATGGAATTAAAAATCTAATCACACCACCTGGATTGCTGTACGTTGATCCATTTGCTCTCCCTAAGAGCTAGAACTTTGACATGGTAACAGAACGAGCAAATCAGAACTAGTGGAATATAGTAAACCTTGCCTCATAAACTGCGATTATATTGTATCAGCTGATATAATTCCAATGGAATTTTCTTACTTCACAAAATCGAATTTATTATAACTTTCGTCACCTTTAGATGCACTGGTGAAGTGTTGGTGCGTGATTTGTGTTTTATCTCAATAATTTCAGTGTTGGCGGCGCCATTCAGCGTCTATGCCTAGTATTATAGAATTGGTTTAATAATTATAGACAAGTGTCGTGCTATCCAATACAGAAATAATAAACCAATGTGTAATAATTTTCAGGATTTTCTTTTGCATACCTATTTGATTGTTTGAAATAAAATCGATTTTTTGAAGCAGATTGTATGACAGTCGTTAATCAAGATGTAATTCATGAATCAATTGAAATTCATGTCTGAAATTTTGGTTGTAGCTGCATTATGGCCCAAGGTTACCAAACCTCTAAAAGTGATTCAAACGAAGGCAAATAAATTATCCAACCGTTTCTATCCTTATGAGGATATCGAAACTGAAGCTATACTCACAATTGATGACGACATCGTGATGCTAACTTCAGATGAGCTTGAATTCGGTTACGAGGTTTGTATTATATGTTACTAGTTTGGCTTTCCATTATACATAGTTCGGCCAGAGAATATTGGTGGGCAAAGATAACTGATGTCTATCCCTCCTATTAACCTACCTACAACTTCCCCTATGTTATGACCCACCACTAAGACTCGGAAAAGTGCGCTGGGATGGCGATAGCCGATAGTTACCGGATGATAGCCTGGTTACTAGTTGATTAGTTGATAGACCCCTTTCGCACTAGGGGGTTCAGTTGAAAGCTCGTGGGACCTCTGTCACAGACAACTGGAACGCCTCAGATGTAAAACGATGAGTCACCTTTGAGTATAAATAATGTGGATAGCTAAGCCATCAAACCATAGATGCCGCTTTTGTCACGATGGACCAGGTAAAATAAGCGAATTAAGATGGCCATACACTGATCAGCTGATTTGTTAATTCTGTATTCTGTGGTACCTATTATAGTTCTGTGAGTTGTATTCGGATATACTTACTCAAATTGATCTACGCAGGATGTTTTGTGATTTCTTTTCTAAGTAATATCTACTACAAGCAGGGTTTCAACTAATATATACAGGGTGTCTCAACTTAAGTAGGCAAGACTTCAGGGATCAATTCTACAAGTAATTTGCAACAAAAAGTGTCTCTTAAAGTGTTATTTTTTAGAGGCTTCGTTTTCGAGTTATTGACGATCTAAGATTTTTTTCGTGTTTTCGACCTTATCTCCTAAAAATGGCTGTGACCCCATCATTCTTTGAGTATTCTCAAACCTGAGGATACCGTTGGAAAGAACGTTAAATTTCCTATCGTTTTGATGCCAAATCATAATTATTCAAAAGAGTTAAGATACCGAAAAAATAGGTCAAAGTACAAACTTTGTAAAATTCTAAAAATTTGGGTTTTTTCAATCTGATTTCTCCCTCCATAAAAAAAAATGAACAGTCGTTTGCAAGTATAGTAAAAACTTCAAAATCTTATCAGCTTTCTAACGGTATAGCCAAAAAATTGATAAAAGTAACAACAAGGAGAAAAAACGGCTTTTGAATGCGAAAAAACGTGGTATTTTTAACGAAAATTGATGGATTTCAGGAAAAAAACTATCTCCCACAACTTTATGATTTAAATGTCGAATTTTACGTAATTTTTCACGCTGAATCGAATGGTGACACTTGCAGACCTCTACAACTAACGAATAAGGGCGAAAGTGGCCTTTGACCCTCGAAACTCAGAGAAGGGCACTTTCGCCCTTATTCGTTAGTCGTAGAGGTCTGCAAGTGTCACCATTCGATTCAGCGTGAAAAATTACGTAGAATTCGACATTTAAATCATAAAGTTGTGGGAGATAGTTTTTTCCTGAAATCCATCGATTTTCGTTAAAAATACCACGTTTTTTCGCATTCAAAAGCCGTTTTTTCTCCTTGTTGTTACTTTTATCAATTTTTTGGCTATACCGTTAGAAAGCTGATAAGATTTTGAAGTTTTTACTATACTTGCAAACGACTGTTCATTTTTTTTTATGGAGGGAGAAATCAGATTGAAAAAACCCAAATTTTTAGAATTTTACAAAGTTTGTACTTTGACCTATTTTTTCGGTATCTTAACTCTCTTGAATAATTATGATTTGGCATCAAAACGATAGGAAATTTAACGTTCTTTCCAACGGTATCCTCAGGTTTGAGAATACTCAAAGAATGATGGGGTCACAGCCATTTTTAGGAGATAAGGTCGAAAACACGAAAAAAATCTTAGATCGTCAATAACTCGAAAACTAACACTTTAAGAGACACTTTTTGTTGCAAATTACTTGTAGAATTGATCCCTGAAGTCTTGCCTACTTAAGTTGAGACACCCTGTATATATACGCGTTCATGCTTACTACGAGCAGGAAATGTAATTTTCCTGGTCCAGCGCGACACTTCAACTGACAGGAAAACTGCGTTGAAATAAGAGCAATATCCCTTCCTATTATATATACTCAAAGGGAGTCACAGACGAGACCCATCTTTTTATTAACCCTTTAGCGTTTGGGTCCACATATATGCGGACCTACTAGGGTGCACCTCTCTGCCGGGGTCCGCATTTATGCAGTTTGTCTTTTTTAGTCACTACGTCATTCCATTAATCTTTTCTCGGTACATTTATGGTTTCTTTGACCCTGAGTGGTAGGAACAAGACTGTTTGAACTTTGGCAATGTTTACATTGAACATCTGCCGTCTATGGAATGGCGTTTCACCCTTCCCCTTTTTCACCCCTTCGTCTTTGCCATTTTTGTGGGCACTAGTTGCATTGACTTGTGATTTCTCTTTTCTTTTTATCACATAAAAGTAATAGTAGTAAAGTAGAAGTAGATGCATTAGTAGTAGGAGTGCATCTACTGACAAATAAATATTAGAAATAGTGACCATACAGAATTCACTAGAAGGAATACAAAGATATACAAATGGTACAAAAATATACCTAGGTATTTAACATCATCAGATGCTATCAAATTTAACAAACGATTTCTCCAAATTTGATGAAATTTGGGCGAATTTTGAACGTCATGCTTTTTAGAAGACAGCATCAAATCCCAGGCGCTAAATGGTTAATTACGTGCAATTAATGGCATTTTTCGAATGTTGTTTCCCATTTTTTGCATTCATTATTCACTAAACTCTGTGAAAAAGGGTCAGAGATGCATTAATGAAAGAAAAATTGACCATTTTTCTGGGAAAATCAATTTTTCGTTATTAAGTTGGGTTGGTTGAGGGTAGAGAATTTTCAAGCTTCTCTGATAATGTTATTTATTGAGGTTTGCTGAGCGCTTTTGCCAAATATATGGCCTCTTCAGAGCTGCTGTTATTTTTTACATTTAGTCTATGCTAATCTTATAGGTACTTGTTAATAAGTTGGTTTTATTATACATATTTACCGTATTATTTGATAGATGAGCTGTTAAATGTTTATGTATAAGTTGGGAGGCCTCCTTGTACATCTTAGTCATGACCTGTTGTAGGGCTGTTTTTACATATCCCACCGCAGTGACCCAGTTTCCTCTAGACTCAGCAATCTTTGCAATAATCGTTTCGGGGTTCATAACGCATTTTGAGGGGTTTCCCATCGTGGACATACAAAAAATGTATCGTGTCCATCATCATCTTCAATATTGCAGAGCACACAGATGGGCGCTCTCGCCTTTCCTAGGGGTTTAAACAGTAAGTTCGGCCAATCCATTAGCGGCTGGATGACCTGGGGCATTTAGTTTCTGGACTACACCTTCCTCGTCACCAACTTGTTATCATCTAAGATGTAGAAATAACAAGGTGAACTTGCACGCTGAATAAAATAATCTTATATTGAATAGAAAATCAACTAACGGAGTTGAGAGACATGGAGACATGGGTAGCCGAAATACATCTATTTGTATCGAGTCGCATCAAATGGAATGAGTAAGGCCATAAACGTTTTCAATTGAAAGTTTGGATTAAAATAGATCACCAAACGGTTACGTTAAATGAGCCATTCTAAGGACCAGTTTCACCGATCTAAGCTAATGTCTCATCAACTGAACGAAGTGGTATCGGAAGACCAGCGATTAAGAGCAGCGTTAAGGAATTACCTTTCACGAAGCTAATTCAGACATCAAAGTAATCACTCTTGGAGCAGGTTATGGTTTGGTTAAGTTAACGACAAAATCATATTCAAATTCATATTGTTCATACATTATGGAACATGTTTGGCCATCTAAAGAATAAGATACTTCTGTTGCATTTCACTTCACTTCACTGGTTCCTCATTATTCTCATTACAAAAGGTTTTCAAACGTAGGTACTTAGAGATTGTTATTCTCTCTTATTTAAAGGCACATTCAAAATTAATGTGATTCTTTCAAATGTCAGTTTCAACTTGGAAAAAAATCAACTCCTAATCACGATAAGAATTCAATACGAAACCGCTGTTGAAGTTGTTTAGGTTAAGATTCCAAGCTCTGAGGAGCCAGTTTTCTTCCAGCATGGACAGTAAATCTTCCGTCTACTGGAGGGTATCATACCTACATTCCAAAAAAATTCATATGTAGGAGGGTACTAGTTAATGGAAGGGTTGTGATAGCAAACCATAGAAATCTCATCAGATAAGAAGTAAATACATATAAATTTCTACTTTCCAATGGGAAACTTATAAATCGGGGTATTAAACTTGGTTATGTACCTACCAAGGTAGTAAGTTACTAATCTATGCTGGATGAGTAAAAACACTTAGGCAACATCGATTTTAATCTTGCTCTTCAGAATAATTCTTTGACAGGAGGTTGTTGTCACTTGAATAGCATTCAAAATGAGCAAATAAAGCAAGTTGTTGAGCCGCTCAAAAGAGTTTATTGATCTCTGATTTCTTGTCCACTTTTTCAACTAATGTACTGCTGGCGTTTCATACTTCTTTGATATTGATGCGAAACGATCTGCGTACGGGAAATTTGAAATGTTGCGTCTCATTGAAAACAATCCCATCACTTACAAGCTCATCAATGGGGGAGGGGGTTAAATGGGTGAACATTCTTTTTCTCTGGTGACTTGTGACTGTTCCAGAAACAATTTCGAACTTGAATGGTTGAAATCAAAATATTATAGTTTTGGTAATTAGAATATGGAAATTGAAGGTTCCATAAACTGACAACTTGATGATAATCATCCGTTAATCTCTCAATTCCTCGAGGGTCTGCTAATTAGTTAATCAGCTTTGGTATCAAATCGTTAAGTTTTGACGAACGAGTTAACCAGCGACGGGTGTTGGTGAAAGAAAAATTGCTCTAACTTCTGAATAAGCAGAAACCTAATGCCAGGTTAACGCTAATTCTTGATTAACTCAAACGGTGAAATTTGTCCTAATGTCTGTTGCTATCGTCCCTTCAAGGTCACGTACTCCCTGTTTGCGTTCCATTAAGGGCCTGTTAGTGGTCGCCTAAAACTCTCTTTTATCAGGTTATCTTCAGTGCTCAACTATGTATCTTGTTTTATTATTTTCTCGCCTTACAATAGTTGATATCACTCACAATAACTTTGTTAAAATCTGTGAAATAATACTGTTTTATTAATTTGTGCGCAGGTTTGGCGGGAATTTCCCGATCGAATTGTTGGATTCCCTTCCCGTTTTCATGTCTGGGACAACTCCACGGGCCGTTGGAAGTACGAGTCTGAATGGACTAATCAAATTTCGATGGTCCTCACTGGAGCTGCTTTCCACCACAAAGTGAGTTTCTACCAATTTATTGCCCCAAAAATGTCTAAAAATGTTTTTTGACTATTGAGCATACAGCATAGGGTGTCACAGTCTAAGCGTTTTTTAGCACTGCGTCGATTGCAACCACTTCCAGATCTCTAAGATTCATTAATGAGTGAGAAAAATCAATTTTCAGGTGAAAAATCCGAAAATTTACCACAGAGTTTGGCTGTATCTCCTAAAAATTTCTTTGTGATCTCGTCACACAGCAGTCCTCTCAGTTTTATTCAGAACATAGTTGGCCTCTATGATCGGAATTTAAGTGCCTAATTTAATTTTATCCACAAATTTTCTTTGACAATTTGCTCTATTAGCCATGATTGAGTACTTTTGTATTTTTCTCGAAGCTTTGAGGGCCCATTCTGTTGAATGGCAAGATACGTCGACTCATTTGTGATGTAGAAACTCCAGTAAATATTTCATTGAGATCGACTCAAGACTTAAAAACGGAAGTTAGTGAAAAAACGTTGTCATCTACTACAGCTAATTTCAACTGCTAAACTTCATTTGAAATCATAATTCAGTTGGCAGCTCCAAACTCAAACTTCGCACAAGGGTTACATCTCTTCTTCTTTTCCCTCATTCCTTAGCCCCAGGGGTGGGCATAATCTTATCATCGAATATGAATACGATTGTAATCGTGATAATTATTCGTTGATTCTGAGTCAACTGCGATTATATTCGTATTTGTGTAGTCGTAATCGTCTGTCGGCGATTACAGGAATACAACCCATAAAAATGCGTCAAGGTCATCAATTTTAATTGTGGCAAAATAAAACTAAACTTCATGAGTGGGGATGAACCCAAGGATATAATATTCAAACATGAACTCTCAGATCTTGTTTGTAGCGAACTTTATTCTGCTAAAAACGAAAGGATATAAATTTGCTTGTTTACAACAAAATATGTATACAGGAAAATCGGAAATACTCAGGGTTCGGAATGTCACAGGTATAATAAATTAATGAGGTAATACGGTAAAGATACGAAGTTGGATTCAGGAAGGTATAGTACAAAATCACTAGTTCGTGGTATGGTGTAGCGCTGACACTTACTTAAATTCCGACGATCGTGGAAATACTCAACAATATATTCTATTGTATACGTTACACTAGGCTGTAGGTAAGAACTGTAGGTGAGGGAGGATAGGACGGACGGCAGGCTTCCAAATCCGAGAGATAACCAGTCTGTAGGTAGGTGGTAGGTAGGTACCTAAAACGGTACGGTAGTTGATTTGCCTCACGTAGAATTTTTGATGTAGAGTAGACTGTCGTGGGCGGTGATGCGGTGAATTTTCCCCGAAGAATGTTTTCCACCAGGAAAAAGCCTTGGTCCTTGATTACTTCAGCGGATCTGCCAAAAGGCGAAGTTGTTTCACCAGAACTCGAGGTTCTCTGAAGTCGGAAGATCGTGGAGACAGCGGTAAGAGAGACCTGTTTTTACGGCAACTGAACTGGTTATTAAAACCATTCAAATTCACGGGAGGATTTTATATTAAAAGGTGAAATTCGGGAGACGATATGGCATGTACGAAACGCAGACGAGAAGACAAAGAAAACGAGCTGTTGGGTCAGGAGTCCTGTAGGCGGCAGCAGCTCTGAGGTGAGAAAGTAGTCCCCATGTGTTTGGAAAATAAATTCTTCATTCACCCACTAAATATAATCTTCAGTGTTCATTTAAACAATAACAAAAAAACAAAACGGTATCAGATTGCGAAGAAGTAATTGCATCACAGCAGTCTTCAGAATAATAAGTCCCACTATGGGAGGCAGTTGTACAGGCCAACCTCATACCGCGTAAATTCAAACGTGGCGGGAGATTTAAAATCTATTCACGGTACACAATGCGGCGTCCCTCCTATAATATGCGATGCCTTGCTAATATTACCTGGCTTCAGAGGGACGTCCTATTGAAATAGATTTGAGACAAATAGGCTGGGCTCCAATCGTTGAATTCGCTTTAAGGATGTCCCTCTGAAGCTAGATAATATTAGCCAGGCTTCGCATATTATAGGAGGGACGCCCTATTGAAATTGATGACCGTGACGCATTTTTATGGGTTGTATTCGTGTGATCGCCGGCAGACGATTACGACTACACGAATACCAATATAATCGCAGTTGACTCAGAATCAACGAATAATTATCGCGATTACATTCGTATTCGACGATAAGATTATGCCCAACACTGAATGAAACTTAAAATTGAATTTAGTGTGCTGTGAATCCTATGAAATTTATTATGTAGAATCGATTGGTGACATTGCCAGCTTCTTGGCAATTGATTTATATTTTACACTACTATTTCGCAATGGAAGAAAAAACTATATCCGACTTAGAAATCAATTACATTCTATTTCTTAACTTTTCGACAAGAACAGGAAATTACACATATTTGTTAAGACATTTCCTGGTTACCAACACATGATGTTCTTTAAGTTTGTGTGAACTGTGAAGTGACACTATTATTCAGTTCGGTTTTTCACACTCCCCCTCACGAACATAAGCTCAGTTCCCTTGCTTCTTCGCAGTTGTGAACTCAACTAGTCCTAGATTGTTCCAAAACTTGACAATCTTCGGACCTGTCAGTGCTTTGGTCAGTATATCCGTCTTCCGTCTGCAAATATTCAATTTTGGCCTTTCCATAGGCCACTGCTTCCCGGATGAAATGCTCGCAAATACTGATGTGCTTAGATCTTGAGCTCGTCATCGGATTTTCTGCCATGCTTTTAGCTGATCGATTGTCTTCGTATATGGTTATACATTCCAATTTTAAAAATAAATCTCTCCCCACTGTTGGAAATATATGGCTTCTATTGCGGCATGTGTAAGAGCCATATACTCTGCTTTGTACGATGTCCACGCTACAGTTTGCTGTTTCTTGGATTCCCAACTCACAGCAGCTCCCTCATACTTGAAACAAAATCCGGAGTGCGAGTGGTAGTCACTAGCCCAATCAGCATCAGCCATACCTACAAGCTCTCTTCTTGTTTTAAAAAATTGCAGAGCCAAACGTTTTGTTCCCTGAAGGTAATGTAAAACCGGCTTCACAGCTTACCAATGCTCTTCGCCGAAACAGGAGTTGAATCGACTTGAAAAGCTCCATTGCGAAAAAGTGGTGTAAAATATAAATCCATTCCCAAGACAGCTTCGTATCACATAATGGAATGAATTTATTATAGCGAGAAATATTGAGTCGGTGGGTCAATTGACTCATCTAAATTGGGTCAATGTGACCCACTGACTACGTAAAGTACGTAGTTAGAATCAAAGAGCACGTGAGATTTATTTTCTCCAGATTTTTAAAGGTGTAGATAACTGGAGTTTTTACAGGGCTTTTTTCCCCCCTCGAAAAACAGCTGTTTTGCCCCATTGCGAGTGGTGTCAATCATTAGTGAATAATAGAAGTGTAATCAAACCGTTTCGGATGACTCAAAAGGTCAAAGATAATATAGTATTGAGCTAAGCAATTTTTATTATTTACTCGACAAACTTATATATCGTTAGTTAGAGATATTTTGAAGATTGTCTGCAGATCCATTTTATTAATTACAGCTAATATAGTCAAAATCCACCTGCCCCATCAGGTAGGTTGGTTTTCCGATTTAGCTTTGTTTGAATACATAAACCTGATTGATTCCACTCGCGTAACATTTGATGGCTGCGCCAAATTGCTATGCACCATTTTAAAACCTTGGGTGATACTAGTTGATTTGGTTTATCAAACTCTTTAAAGGAAAGTATTTTGGCGGTTTAAATTATTTGGATTTGAACTGAATTGTGTATCCTCTACCTTACTTTTGTTCTTACATTTTTGTTTTCAACTTTTAAATGATTGCTTTCACATATTTCAGTACTGGAGCTACATGTACACAACCTCGATGCCTGGAAATATCAAAGACTGGGTAGATGAACACATGAACTGTGAAGATATTGCCATGAACTTTCTGGTCGCCAACATAACCAACAAAGCTCCCATCAAGGTATTTTCGCCAACCTCCGGCAGATATATTGACCATAATCTAACCGAATTCATGTTTATGTCCAGAACAGGTCTTTTGAATTTACTGTTTGGTGGAGCTATTTCATGACTCTAAATACTTAACTAGGTTATCAGTTAAGTAAAGCCTTATAATCAAAGCTTAGAAGACAGGTCGCCATCCAAACAACTCAGCTACTGTAATGAAACTTCTTCGACTGTGGGGGTTTTATTGCTCCTAACATTTCTTTGGCATATGGGGACTTTGCCACACAAATTAAGTTTCAGATTTTCATGTTTTTATTTCTTTACATGTTATTCTGAACTTTGAAAGAAAGAAAAAAAAACCTTTGAAATTTGGATATTTATAACAGTGTCAAACCGCCTCCCAAACTTGCCGTCTCTGGATAATATTTCGAACTCTAGAACTAGAAGCTCCCAGTTGCGATCACTTGAGAAGTTTGATAACACATTCTTCTTCCACTTGTACTCATTTTTCTCATCCTATCACTTGGAAACTAGGAACACAAATATGGGAAACAACAACAACCATGAATTTTCACTCAATCAATATAAATACTTCAGTTATAGAAAGTAGACCCTACAATGTTGCACTAGATGCGGCAGGAGGGCTCTGCCGAGCTCTAGTGAGCTCTTAACGCTAATTTCTATGTATTGCTCAACAATACATTTTACAATCTGTGAGATGGTTAGAATTGGATTTAAACTTGCCAAACCACCCCAACCAGATGAGTGAGCTCTACACGCTAATTTCTCATTCCACCGTTGGACGTCCCCCTGAAATTCTTATTTTGTTATTCCTTGTGAAACACGAATCTACTTGAAAGAAGATGCGCTTACATGTGGCTTACTACGAGAGTACTGATCTATAGTTTTTGTAAAGTACTCCTCTGATGCTTAAGATTGATTAAAACATTTTTGAAAATTAAGAAAAAAGCCAAAATGCTAGAACCATGGAACATGCTGTTGCCAGCTCAGCTTCAGTCGATTAGAATGACTACACGATTACCAATACAATCCAATAAAATACAATAAAAGGGCATCCCAATTTTGTCTCCCTTTTTCGTTTCACTTCCGCCTAACGATTTTGAGCAGTTGCTCCACAACAGCATGTTCCATGCTAAAAGGTCTTTTGTCCACGGACCCCCTTGAGCTTCCAGATAGTTATTCATCGGTTCACAACAGGAATTGTCCCTTGTTTTTAGGTCACCCCGCGTAAGAAGTTCAAGTGCCCTGAGTGCACCCAGAACGAAATGCTCAGTGCGGACCTCAACCACATGATTGAACGGAGCAATTGCATCGACCGCTTCACCGCCATCTACGGGCAGCTACCTCTTCGTACGGTTGAATACAGAGCGGACCCTGTTCTCTACAAAGATATCTTCCCAGAGAAGCTCAAACGATTCAACAACATCGGAAGTCTTTAAGGCCTCGGGTTTTGAATTCCTCCATCCAACTGACTGCCAGGTTTGGTCATTCCGTTTATTAGCTGTAGTGGTTTGTTTAGAAATTATAGAAATCCTGATGGAAACTGCAATATGTTGTTAGACAATGATTGATTGACCGAAAAGTTTGTAGGAGGGTTGGATTGTATAATTGTAAGTTTCCTATGCGAGAGCCTCATTAATCAACTTTAGGTACACACTAAAGCATAGATATGACCTGGCAAAAGCAAATCCATCTTCTCTTAGGGCCCTCTCCATCATAGAGGGCTAAAGAAGAGTTAATCCTGTGATTTATTCCTCAAAACTAAAGTGTGATAACTTGATTAACTCTGAAATCATCATTTACGTACCTGTCGAAACAGCACTGTTTAGTTTAGACGGCCTGATGATGATTTCCTTACATCGAAAGCGCTCGCCCCCGGTACTCAACTTGCTAGTGACTATGAAATCCTCCGAAAAGTTTGTAAATGATAATTTTACTCTTCCTACTAGCGGAAATTACCCTTTAGGTTTGATTAACTCTGGATTAATCCTCCGTGAAACTGGCCATTAGAGTGCCATTGAAAGATAGTTGTCAGTGCCTAGAGCAGGTACCCTTTGCCTTCTTCGATACCATACACACCCGACCTTGCATAACGACCATAGATTCACAGACACCATTCAGTGTCCCTTTTTTATAGTGGTATTTTCATCGTCATACACCTTCCACTCCTTTCTCTGACATTATACTACTGAAACATAGTTGGACTAGGTGTGAATCCGTTTTAAAAAGCCGGTGGATAGTCCTGTCGAAAGCCTATATTGATTAAACTGGTAACTAGCAACATGCGATTTTCAGTTGATCACCATTTTGTGTTGGAACTTTAGTAACGTTTTCCCCCATTAATTAATATATTATGTGAATAACTCCCAATTCACTATGTTATTTTTAAATGTTATTTTATTGAAACAAGAAAGGTGAAATAGTATAAGACTCGGGTTATAAGACATTGCTTAATTGGTAAAACCCCTCCCCAATATTATGAATGGTTTCCTAATAAACCTAGTCATGGTGGTAATTGAATTGAGTCTGAGAAAAGGGAAAGGGGGATGTTACTCGCATCTGGATGTTCGCATCTCCCAAAAAAATAAAATAAAATAAATAAATGAAAATAGATTGGTTGGATAAACTGAGCAGAAATGTGTTTAACAATACTTTTTGAATGCTGAAATATGTTTGAAGGAAAGCAATATTAAAATCTTATTGGTATTGCTCAGTTGGTATGCGCTCTACACACTCTGCTGCTGAGACTCCCATCATGAAAATTTTGAATAATATGCTGGGAAGACGAAAATCGGGACATTCAGATTGTCGGCGTCGAAGAACAAAGAGAAGATAGAAGAGCGTGGTAACTTCCTCTCGGCGCCTTTTGCCTGAAGGTGGCAGCACATGATTGCAAAATGAACGCAAAATTTATAAAATTTGGGTTATTATCTAGTATTTTCCATTATGGAAGTGTATTGGGAACCTAATTTACGAGTCTCTTATACATTACATAATTAAATCGAATAAATGGCCACTTTGTGGGTTCCTGATACCTGAACTAAAGAGTAGGGAGCGTCAAACAGCACTGAGAACCACGTAAATCAAATATGGCTGGAATTTAAATTTTAACGCTACAGAGTCAAATTCCTCTTCTCGCTTGCGCCTAATCTTCGCCATTGCTACTAGTGTGGATAATTTGGAGATTTCTGACTTACAGTATTTCAGTGATTGCCGAGCCAGACACTCAGTAGCTCCCGAGTCGGTAATGGAAGTTATTCTATGGGAATAATTAAATCGAATCGATTCAGCTGATCTATAGTGGCTGCGTAATGAAATTTCCTGCTTCCTGCCCCACTTCTCTCTCTGGGTATCCTCGAAACCCCCCTCTTGTAAATCCCCTTCCCCTGTCTACAGCTGGCTTTATGTATTCCTTCCTCGACCCCGTAAATGTTGACAGTTATTAGGTATGTCCATTTTCTGAACCATCCTCGTACTTGGTCGGACAGTATTTACGGAAATGAGTTGAATCGCCACATTTATGGCAAGAATATATTTTTATCATACAAGTAAAAGGGACATTCATCCATTTAATTTTGGCACCCTTTCCCACTTACGCTGCTAGATACTAATCTTTGGCGGTATCCATTGTGTTTATTTCTTTTTATAACGTCCGATGTGGGTCGCTTTCTGTCTACTGCTTCTAAATATTGTTATAACATTATCGTAAAGGAGGTAAGGTAATTAATACATGAAAAGTTATGTTGTCTGTTTCCGTTTTGCTATCCATTGCTTCAAAGTCCCGAACGAGCACGTCGAATTTTCCTAAGTCCCATGTTCTAATTGGAGGTTGACACACTGAACGAGTTCATATGAAAAATTCGTGCGAAAAACGCTTACACTCAATTTTTCGAACGATCGAAATGCCTGTCCTCATTGAACTCGTTGAATACGTCCGAAATTAGGATTCCAGGTAGCCCACTTACAAAAACATTGGGGTACCCATTCGCACGAACAAAACCAGTCTTGTCCACGATTTCCTATGAAGAGGATGCCGAGTTCTTATTTTCAACAAATATATCCCTACTCTTGTCATCTGAAAAAAAAAAAAAAACATACCAAAAAAGAAACGTAAATCGCCAAATAATATATATATATATATATATGAAACTAATTTTTATATTTCGACTTATTTTATAAATATATATATATATCTGAATGACGCAGCATTAATTTATTTTCTGTGGGTCCCATTTTCTTCAATACTTTCATATATATATATATATATATAGTTATTAACCCTCAAATTATATAGAAGACCTCACGAATGTGGGAGTGTAAGCTAAGGAAGTGACGTGTGGACTTTTCGGGATTAGGATCGTTTTCGGGGGGATCATTGCCTTCCATCATATTCATTGGATATGTGGCTGTATTAGTTCTAGCACTCATTGGTGTTGGGTGCTGTTTGTTATTATTATTTGGAGATTGTGCCTGTTGTGGTGTTTTTGGTTTAAAATTACTCTGCTGTATTACTTGTTTCCCTTGCTGTTAAAAATTGTTTCTTTTGAAACTGGTTTGATTGTCGGTGCTTTGAGTTCTGTTGCGAGTTATTTTTATTTTTATCATGACCTTGTTGACCTGAGGGTCCACTAAGGTGTTTCTTCTGACTTTTATGATCAGAATTATTTTTAATAGGATTATTCCTGTATGAAGGAATAAATTGAAAATCATTTATAAGGATGCTCGCAGTAGCACCCATGCTTGTTGGATTTTTGGTTCGCATTAGTGAACCAAGGGGTTCGTTCAGTCCCTTTAATAGGCACCTAAGTCCTATTTTTTCACAAAAGGAATGACAGCGTCCGGATCTAATTCTTGTCTTACTTGAACGTATGCTATTGCAAGATTTAATTGTTGTTATTTTTTTCATAAAATTTAAAAGCGTCTTCATGATAGTTTTGTTTAAAACCACACATTTCCTGTACTAGAGTCCAAAGATCCCTGTTATCTGAGAAATTGTCTAGAAGCGCTGCTCTTAAATCTACCCATGTTCCAACTTCATGAGAACATAATGTTTCAGCCGCTGGCCCTTTGATTTTAGATAAGATGCAATTTAAAAGATATTCGTTTTGAAAATCATTAAGGTCATTTGCGTTAATAAATTTATTTAGTAATTTATCGCTGATAGTTATAAACCTATCGAGAAGTTCAGGTTCACCGGAGAATTCGGGGACCATAGAAAGGTACTCCTTCTTGAATTGTGGAGGTTGTACTTGTTGTTGCTGCATTTTGTTCGATATATCGTTAATTTCAGTTATTAATTGTGATAAATCGAATGGCATTGGACTTACAGGACCAAGAGTTTCAGCATCTGCTTGGCTGCGTCCAGGTTGTGCCACGTTGGTCCTTCTTGCTTCTCTTGACTGCTCGCTCGTTGTCCTCTTCAGGTTGCGGCTCCCTCAATGGTTCGATTCTGACGATCCCTGAAGTAGAGACTGGAAGTTGTTGGTGTCTATCCAAATTGCCGTAGATACGACGCTGGCTCCACGATGAGTCGATTCCAGTGGATATCCTCTCCTGACTGCTCCAAAGATCTCACGAATGTGGGAGCTTAAGTTTAAAAAAAAACTTTATTTGAAAATTACAAGTTAAATGATTGAGTAAGCTAAGAAAGTGACGTGTCGACTTGAGTAGTGTCGAGACGAGAGTGACGGTTCAGGGCGAGAAGGGGTTATATATACCCTTTGTATCCAGCTGCAGGAAAGCAGAGTCTGCATTACTTCTCTGAGATGCAATAGTTTTTGTGTTGACTCGGCGGTTCCCAGGGTCTGGACGGTTGATATAGTGCTGAGGTGTCTAGTTGGAGGGTCTGTCATCTGAGATAATTCCTCTCCCTCAAGATCGGAGAACATAATTCGTAGGAATATGTATTCATAGGTTTATGAAATCTAACAATTTATCGCAGGTTTCGACACTAGAGGCAGAGTTTACTGGGTAAGCTGTAGCAAATTTCGAGAATTTATCGATTATCGTAATGCATTTTTGTCCTTCAACCCGTCAATCGTAAACTTGTCTATGTGTATAATTTAGAAGGGTTTCTCGGTGTTGGGGTTAGATTAAATTTCGGTTTCAACTGATGGCGATCATATTTGCATTCCGATATTTGCATATTTGCAAAAATTCGACTTTGGGGTGAATACATTTTCTAAAACTACATCATTTTCTGAACAAAATGAATATATTTTCAAAATTTACATACATGAAATCGCATTGTAATAACCCAACGAAGTACAGTCTCGCGTGTGGCAGGCCCCTTCAAAATTCACCAGCGGCATAGGACGGTCCGCCCTCAGCTTCTTCCATCGCTTCTTCGAGTCGTTTTCGGGCTGTTGCCCTCTTCTGTCGGCCTTCTTTCGAGATGTTGTAGGCAGCCTCATTCGCTTTTCGAATTCTTCTTTTGTCGATCATTCTCAAACCAGTGACGCAGTTTAGCCCAGGAGATATGCCCATGCCCAGTTTTTCCAATACACGGCATTTGGTAATGTTGCCATCATTATACGTTGCAATCGCGTCGTAGACCCCGAATTTCATTCGATCGAGGAGGATAAATACCCGTTTGGGAAGCCTGGCCCAAATCACACTGTTCAGGCTTTCGCAGACATTCTGTGTTGAGCCATGCAAACATTTCTTCAAGAGCTCAGGATCAGCTAGGTCTCTGAAAATAGGTTTTAGATGAAGCATGACAGCTCGATCTAAATGGCTCGGATATTTATGAACGTATTGTTCTCCTTTGGTTGCAGCTATATTATATTTACACCAGGTGCCATCACCCTGAGGGCACAAGCCATGAGATGGATCGCCGTCGCTCGATGCCATGTGAAAATAAATCGCCCATACTGCATATTTACTCATCGCCCATACTGCCCATACTTTCATATTGTCCAGACTATCAACGTTTCGACGGATTGCGAGTCCATAATATAACTGAATCTTATCACAAATGCTCTCTGTAAGACGACTGTGTCCTTTCAAGGGCTTGCCATCCGAGAGCCTTCCACCTTTCGTCCGAAGCTGCCTCAACCTGGCTCCCATCCGCTTCTGAACGTGACCTATACATTCAAGTTTTTCGATTGCAACGTCTGGGCCATAAGGGTGCGAATCGACCACAGATTTGAAACTTTTTGAGTCCCCATCTCCAAGGTATTTTGTATACCTAACGCCCTTGGTTTTCGAACGCTCAAAAATATCAAGAACTCCCTGTGACTCCATACCTCCGGATGTACCGGAATAATTAGCTTTACAGTTCGGTTCATGTTCGTTTTTCAGTCTCTGTTTGCACTGACAGAATTTCGAATATACTGCCACGTCAACCACTTTTCCTCTATCGACGGAGACGGCACTGGCAATTCCATTGAGTGACGAGAAACCTCTCTTTTGCCATGATCCATCAAAAGCAATCGCCAAATCTCTGGAGCCCTCGTTCTCGTCAACGGCTTCTTCAAGTGCTCTAACCATGCTTTCCTCTCCAACTAATTGGGAGACTTTGCCCAAAACAGCATCACAAGAAGAAAATCTTTGTAGAGGAGGAGGTAAATTCATGGGGGCGCAAAATGTAGCCGCTCCTGCTTCGCCTTGGCCGATTGAGCGCATGGCATAAACCATTCTCAGAAATTAAATAATAGCCGTGGAGATTTGCGTTTTTAAAAACAACTTTTATTTCACTTTCACAAGAGATAAAGACGATGCACTGCGCGAGATGTATATGCGTGGACAAACGGATGGAGACTGAACTCCCGAGGCTGATGGCCGCGGGCTTTTATAGGGATTAGCTGCTGCGTCAGCTTGTTATTACTCAAGGGTTGGGGCGTTATACGTAACTCCTCCCCCCTAAGATGAAATTTTGGGGACCCAAAAGTTTTATTTATTATTTGTGTTAAGTAATTATTTTTGTGGGCAAGTGCAGATTTTTAGTTTTGGGGATACGAAATTTCTCAATTTATGTTTTGGGGATGTGTACACTGGTATTTCGTCGGTAGTGCGGATGACGTGTTTAACATTATTGGTGAAACTAAGGGGGGTGCCTTCCTGATGAAAAATGTCTGCGTATTTAGTGACTAATTTAGATATCGCGAGTTTCTCTTCCTCGTTCATGTGATCGAGGCGAAGTTGGCCTAAGTCGAATTTGAATGTTGATTTGTCAAAATGGTTTAGGTTTGAGACGGGTTTTTGGGTTTGTAAGTCAGTAGTTTGAGGGTCGACCTCCTCGGCTAATATGGGGGTAGCCTGTGTGAATTGGTAGGGGGTTTCTTCAGAGTTTAATACTTGGGCGTAAGCATCATAATTTTTAATTTTAACTAGGCATTGGGGAATTTCTACGGGCCCTATCTTTTGATAGGGGATGACTGCGTCTCCGTTTTCTATGTTATTGATTACCAGTTTGATCTGTTGGACACTTCTACTATCGGTGGTGTACGTCTCGGTGATGTCTAAATTTAGATATTGCAATGGGAGGTTCACGTGAGGGGTTTGGAAGACTTTATTTGTAATGCTTATATTGGCTTTTATGAATTCTTGGTTATCAATACCGATCAGGAGATCGAATCTAGAATGGAATGGGAATAGGTGGAATTTTAAGTTTAAACCCTTTTCACAAAGTAGTTCGTCGCACGGGACCATGGCACTTGAAGTAACCAAGGAGGTTCCGTGGACAGTCGTAACTGAAAAAGATTCGTTGTCTGTTTTGATGGGAAAGTATTATTCTGCTATTAACGGGTTAACGAAACTTGCCGAGCTCCCTGTGTCTACGAGGATTTTTAGGTTTAATTTGGGAAGTATGATATAGGGGAGCTTGTTGATCGGCTTAAAGTTTAGGTTCATGAGGTTGCATACGGTGGTTGGAGGCGAGGATCTTCTAAAAAAGGAGTTTCGTCCTTTTGAATTTGGGGATCTTCCGCGGACTGGTCGGGCCACTCGTATGCGTCGTAATATAGGTCATTTTGATAGTTTGAATCGTGATAATCATTGGGCTCGTTATTCGCTTGATCGTTTTGATAATTTGAATCATAATAACCATGGGGTTCGTTATTTACTTGATTCGTCTCCTCTACTTGTAAGTTGTGGAAGTTCGGATTCGTTGTTTGCCATGACATTGGCTTCCAACTTCTCTGAGTGTTTTGGGAGGATTTCTGATTATTCGTGGGGTTCTTTCGATAGGTCGGTTTGTTTTGGTAGCTATTTCTTTGTTGGTTTGAAGGGGCAGTTTGTGGAGGATTAGGTTGTCTAGGTGGGCCGGACCATTGAGGTGGGGCCAGGCTTTGTAATAATCGATAAGCTCTCGCAACAGGTGTTTGATTTTGAGGGTCAAATGGTCTTTGCGGGTTTTGGGCCCAATATGAAGGGTTTTGCCTAGGGGGCCCGTAAAGACGGTGCGGAGGCGGAACTCTGTATTGAGGAGCTTGGTTTTGTCTGGGTGGAGCATTTTGTTTCGAGCGGGAGTTTGATGGTAACAATTGATAGTCGTTTGTCATCCATCCGAGTGCCTCATTCAGGTCCTTCGGTTGTCGGGTCCTCAATAGGCTTCCTAATGGCTCTCTGAGATGTAATACGAAACATCTTAATGCAAGCTGTGCATGATGTTTAATTATATTGTCGGCCTCGTCGGGTTTGTGAATGTTAGCATACGCGATTATTTTATTTAGTGCTTCCGTTATTCTGTGGTGGAATTTGAACGGGTCTTCGTGTTCTCCCTGTCTCATATTAGAGAGATCTAGGTTCATAGAGAACACGTCTCGTTTGTCGGAGTAGGCATTGATTAACACGTCCTTGATTTGTTTATATGTTGTAACGTTACTCGAATTTATAGCGCTCGAAGCTGGAGGTTGAATTTTTGCTTTGATAAGGTGTAGGATCATTCTATTTTGGAAGTCTCCCAAGTCATTATAGTTGAAGAATCTGTCATTTAGTTCCTGTGTTACGAGTAAGAAATCATTTAGAGTTTCCGGATCCCCTTTAAATACTGGAATGAGTTCCATGTGTTCCTTTTTGAATGTTGGGACTTTGGCAACTTCAGATTTCTTGTTTGGTAAGAGCGCGCCCCCCAATCTCATTAATTCGAGAGCGCCCGTAGCCTCGTTTAGCGCGGCTTCTAGTTTAATCTGAGTCGCGTTTTGTTCTGGGAGGACCTGTTGGGTTACTTCCAACATGTGATTGAACTGGGCATTTTGTGCCATTAATTCAGAATTTTGTGTGATTAGGTCTTCAATGTTGGGTTTGCCCCCTGCGGCTCCGATATCGACGGATTTTTCCATGTCGATGTTTTCGGGTATGGAGTATTCAGGGATTGTCGAAAGGTTCTGGGGCTGGGTTTCGTCTCTAAGGAGGATCCCTTGGCAGTTAGAGAGCCTATCGGCCACAAAACGTTTCAGTTCTTTAGGAATTTTGGTTGTTTAGGACGTACTTACGGGGTCCAACCTAATCTGACCTGTACAGTGCCGAGTTAGAGAAGAAAAAGATACAAGAAATACAACTGAAAAGTACAAAAGGTTAAAATTCCTTAAAATTAGCTTAATTAAGAATGGTGTCTTCGTCTTCGTGTAGAGGACGGGAAGAATGCAGAGGTGGAGAGTGTTTAAAGGGACGACAGCCGTCAATTCAGCGAGTGGTCTTCAAGGTATGCTTATCTGTAGCTCGCAAGCGATAAAAGTTTCTAATCTGAGACCTACGTCCTGTACGTGGGTAGAGTCTCCGATGAGATGTTCGTTTAACAGATGAAGAATGAATGTCTATATTCTGAAGTTTTTCCCGGTCAGATATTCGTTCTTTGCGGGTTTTAAAACTTTAACAGAATTTTTAATGAAAAGCTTCTTGAAAATGAAGGAAGTTGTGTAAGAGTGGGTGAGTGTCTGCCGAATATGCGTTTCAGTGGACTGTACTCGTACTTTGTAAAAATATTGCGCAGTGTTTACTTACAACAGGATGCCCATGTCCGTGTAAGGAGTCCAGTTCCGTTGATTCCGCCGTGTAATCCCAATTTTCAGACACTTTTCACAGAAGGTTCTCGGTTTTTCTTCGCGTGTACGTCTTTCCGACAAGCGCCAATTAAATAATAGCCGTGGAGATTTGCGTTTTTAAAAACAACTTTTATTTCACTTTCACAAGAGATAAAGATGATGCACTGCGCGAGATGTATATGCGTGGACGAACGGATGGAGACTGAACTCCCGAGGCTGATGGCCGCGGGCTTTTATAGGGATTAGCTGCTGCCAAGGGTTGGGGCGTTATACGTAACTCTCAGATTTACCTCGTACATCCTCTTCACAGATTCGCCGATAGATTCAACAGATTCATCAACACGAGGTTGCTTGGACGTGTTGTAAACACGCGAAACAAGACAATTTTCTTCGTTCTTGCACTTCAACTTTACCTCCGCTGCTAGTCCGCTCCTCGAAACATAACAAAATTCCATCTCCGATTGACAACGAAAACACCGCACGATTTCACAAAAAAAGTCAGCGAAGTCCTTCAAATTCACAACATCCAGGATTGAGTTTTCTATTCCGACAATTTCATTCAATTTGTCCATTCCTGGAGCTAACTTTTTGGCTGAAGTCGATTCAAAAGCTGATGTTGGGCGGTCGGGGACAGGTGTTCCTAACTGAGATTTCCTGCACTGAGGAGGGAGCCTAGTTTTCACTTTTGTGTTGAACTTCTTCGTTCGCGGCATGACTGTAAAAACTAAAGAAACAAGAGGGGATATAATTGTTCAAAAATCGCACAAGATTGTTCTAAAAAACACGAAAAACTGATCGAAAAGACCAAGAAACAGTAAATCAGAATAAGGCTAATGTAAGGTGAGGTTATCTTACTCTTCTTCTAATTGTGTTGATAATTTATATTTGTCCTAGCCTGCGTCAGTGTCAGACAGTGTTTAAATAGTTTCTTGAGACAGAAGTAGAAGTTTACAAAGAAGTTTCCATCAAACGAAACGAGTGAGTGCTAGTCGGCCGGAGTCGTGGCGGGTCCGCGAGAGCCGACTTTTTTTCAATCGCGTTTATCTCGAAACGACGTTTTCCGCTCTTTAGGAACATTTTTTGTCCGGCTTGTTTATTGTATCGGATCGAATTTTTTTCCTAAATTACCGTGAGATGTGTGGGAATTGAATGACTGGAAAAAATATTGGAAATTTCCTAGGATCATGCGCTGGTGGATAAAAGAATGACATGATAAAACCTCCAATTTTGCCAACTCATGCAAAACATCATGTAGTATCGTATACAAAAAAATTCTCCAATCAATCGAAAGATGACAACATGACGAGTGAATTAAAAAAAAAATCAGCTCAATTGATCGAAAAATGGGGGCAGGGCAAGTTCCTGAAGTACCCCCTTTTTCACGTTATATTGGTATCACCCCCACGCCTCCAGATTGAAATTTCCGCGTTATCATTTCCATTCCCGTTTGAATGTACTGTTTCGTTATCCTCGTCTTCATCGACGTTAACTATTATGGATTCTGTGTTTAACTGATTGTGATTTAGTTGAATTCGAGAAAGAGCATCTACATTACTGATTTTTGTGCCTTTTTTATATTTAATCGTGAAGTTAAATTCTTCTAATCTGAGTTTCCAACAGAATAATTTACTGTTTGGTTCTTTTAATGAATATAACCATTCTAGGGTTTTGTGATCAGTTTTGATTTCAAACTTCCTACCATAGAGGTAACTACAGAAATGTTTGGTTGCCCATACTATGCCAAGTAGTTCTCTCTATTGTACTTAGTTTGGTTTCCGTCTGATTGAGTGTTCTTGAGGCGTACGCCACAGGAAGGTCTGAGTTCCCGTAAGGTTGGCTTAAGCAAGCTCCGAGTGCAACTCCACTCGTATCAGTGGTAAATATAAACGGCTTGTCCCATTGTGGATATTCAAGTATAGGGTCGTTTATATGAACGTTTTTGCATAGCTCAAAACTCCTTTTGTATTCGGGGTCATTTATGTCTATTTTGGCTCCTTTTCTCCCCGACAGGCAGCTACCTGCCGCAAGATCGCCCTCCCGGCACTTGAGCCACCTACTTGTCAACCCCCTACCGAAGGAATTTACCAGGCCACCGCCCGCTCACTCCCGTTGTCTTCCTCTTTTATTTTCGCCCACTTTCACTCAACATTATTTCTCAACTGAATGATTTTTGTGTTTGATACATGTCACCCTATTGTCCATGTATTATTATGAAGATTTTTTTCATGGCTGAGTAAGTTGTACTTTTTTTTAAAGAAATATATTGCAAACAAATAATTTTGATACAGATTTTTGTAATAAATAAGCTGTAATCCCTAAAGATAAAAATGATCTTAAAACACCATCATTTTATCATGTTTTACCATAAAAATTGTTCTTTTTTATGTTGGTCTTGAACTTCTTGAACAATCTTCTTTTGACTGTGGTATTCACTAGCAAAGAAACCAACGCAATTGAAATTTTTCAAAACTCATTTTATTGACACAAAAAGAAAAAATACAATAAAATAATAATAATTATAATATATCTAATCAATATAATGATATATAATAATAATATCAATAATGTTTTTTTGTATGGTAATCTGCAAAGCACGGAACAACGCATAAACCCACGTCACAATCTTGACATTGAAATGTACTTTCTCTTCTAATTTTTTTTTTTTTGGTGCAAACAACACAGTGTCTTATTCGTTTATTACCTTGACACTTGGGGATTTTTGAGGGGAAATGACGAGCATTAAGGCGAACTGGTGCTTCGTGAGATTTTTTTACGGCGGTAGGTGTTTTTTTTTTTCACCACCATATTTCTCGATTATCTCTTCAACCAGCTTGAGGTGGAATTCGGCGTACGGGAATTTTTTCTTTTTGGTGAGGTGTCGGTAGATTGCATGGGAATTTAAGACAGCAAGATCCAGGAGATGAAAGAATAATTTTTTATACCATTTCAGAGTTTTTCTCGTACAAGAAAGTGTGCTGAGTATCATATCTGTCCTGTCCACAGTGCCCATATTTTTGTTGTAATCGGCGATGCAAGTTGGTTTGATTATAGGTTTTCCTGTTTTACAGTCTTTTTGAAAATTACAGAAGTTGAGGGACCGTGA
Organism: Adelphocoris suturalis; assembly: GCA_030762985.1. Classification (NCBI taxonomy): domain Eukaryota; kingdom Metazoa; phylum Arthropoda; class Insecta; order Hemiptera; family Miridae; genus Adelphocoris; species Adelphocoris suturalis. The sequence continues at coordinate 136,199 of CM061048.1, forward strand.
TAAGTTAACAACATAAAAACATCGCGTTTGTCACACCATTCCATGCAAAACAAATTTTTTGATTTTGATGTACGAAAAGTGAACTCTCCTTTTTTCAATTTCTCTATCATCTTAGGGAAGTTTTTCCTGTTCCACCTTACTGTTCCACAAGCGTTCACTTTTTTTGTGAACAACCAATAAAAAAGTGCAGGGCTGGAATACCAATTGTCCAAGAAAACCGTGTGTCCCTTATCTAGGTAGTTCTCGAGTAATGTGAACACAATTTCACCAGAAGTAACGATGTCCTCTTCATTCATTCTTTCTATTTCAGTCTCTTTCCCTACATATACGATAAAATCAACCACATATCCCGTTGTGCAGTCACGAAGGACATAAGTCTTGATTCCGAACCGACTCCTCTTCGAAGGAATGAACTGCTTGAATGACAATTGTCCTTTGAATAGTAGAAGGCTTTCATCTATACATAAGCGTTCAAAAGGGTAGAAATTTTTCTTGAAATGCTCTCTCAGATGGGTAACGATTACCGAGATCTTGAATAAGCGGTCCCCTGTCCTGGGCTGATCATAATCGCAAAAATGTAAAAATCTTTTGAGTAGTTTGTATCTGTCTCGAGACATGAGCTGCGAGAATGCTGGAGTATGTAGAAGCCAATTAGTGGACCAATATTCACTGTCATCCTATTTTTCGACACGTGGCATTAGTAAGACGACTGCAAAAAACATGTACAATTCTTTGGTGTCAGTGTCTACCCACTTTCTTTGGGCATACTCCGGATTCCTCACGTTCATTTTGGTTGGTTTGGCCATGACATATCTGAAATATTTATTAGTTTCATTCACGATGTGATTAATAATTTCTTCCGAAAATTCGGAAAGCTCAGCCGGCTCATGGCCAATGTTGGAGGGCCATCGCCCGCAAAGCGAAAGCTGCTTATGAGAACGGCGGAGGCAATTATGCTCTATGGTGCCGAGGTATGGGCAGAATCGCTACGATTCTCGAAATACCGTTCGAGATTGGAAGCCGTCCAGAGACGTGGCGCCCTGAGAGTTTGCAGTGCTTTCAGAACTGTGTCGGGACCTGCAGCGCAGGTCGTTGCTGGGGTTATCCCGATTCACCTTTTGGCTGCGGAGCGGAGGCGGATTTACTTGAGGAAAGGAGAAGACAACCAGATTCAAATCATCAAGAGGGAGGAAAGGGAGGAAACATACAGGAAATGGGGGGAGTACTGGACATCGGAATCTAGGGGAAGATGGACCGCCAGGCTAGTGAGAGACATTAAGAAGTGGCAGGAAAGAAGACACGGCGAGGTAAATTATTACCTGACCCAGTTTCTGACCGGACATGGGTACTTCCGCTCGTTTCTGTTAAAGATTGGGAAACTTGATGATCCCACCTGCTGGTACTGCGGAGAAGGGGAGGACGACGCCTGCCACACATTCTTTGAGTGTTCACGCTGGCAGCGGATGAGGGCCAGCCTGGTGGAAGAGATTGGTGACATGGAGCCGGACTCTATAGTAGAGAAAATGTTGTCGTCAATGCCGTGCACACTTTTGTCACAGCAGTCCTCAAGGCCAAAGAGATAGATAGGGAGTGGGAGGGCTTACTAATTGGCCCCTCCTTACCCCAGTCTCCCAGCCTCTCATCAGTATAGTGCGGTATAGCGACGTACTAGACAGAAGAGAAGAAGATGAAGAAAGGATGGAAGTCCCAGGAAAGAAGGTGCCGAACATGGCTAGATAATACAGCTACCCCGAAGTAATACAATAAACAGTAGTTCTGGGGTAGTTCGTCAAAGAAGAAGGGGTGGTTTTAGTGGGTATGCACTAGTTGTGAGTCCCACACGAAGGGCGGACTCCTAACGCATTTCCACCTCTACAAAAAAAAAAAATATTAATAATTTCTTCCGAAACGAATTCTTCAAAAATTTCTAGGGGGCTACATGTTTCATTTAGGCTGTTGATCTGAATGCCAGCCAAGGATTCTGAAAATTCGTGTTCTTTCTATTTTTGATTTTTGGCCTTCCAATAATAATCCACAGGAGGAGCCTTTCGCTTCCTCTTCCCAGTCTTCTTTGGCAACACTACTGTAAGTAGACGGTAAAACAGGAGTTGGAGAAACTATGGCTCGTTGGAGAGCCGTTTCATGATTGCCACAATCGAACATTACAGCAAATGTCGTGATTTTGGAAGTTGATGGGGTTGGCTGATCACAACTTGATAGAACATATACCTTTTCAGGTGTAAAAGGAAATACATCCAATTCAGGATCAGAATCTAAATCAACAATATTCTGATCCTGAAAATATTCAAACATTTCAACTTCTTCGTTGTCAAAATCGGCTCTGAATGGGTGAAGTGCAGTTGTGTTTTCATCTTCGTCACCACTAGGTATAATTCCTTCATCATCTATTCGTAGGTTCAGTTCCTCCTCGTCAGAAAAGTCGAATTCCATGATAACACACTGTTGAACATATACTGAAAACAACGGGGAAGAAAAAATTCCGACACACAACGGCACAAAGCGTCAAACTGAAGGGTCTCAATAAAGGATGGCGAAGGTAGAACCCCCTCCATCCATCCCGCCGATGACTGGACCAAACACGTTCCAGACTCGTGTACCTGATAAAAAGAAACCCTCCTTGAATGGTGCGTAAATGACTCTTACAGAGAGTGAATAGGTAAGAGGCAGAGGGTCCACTCTGTCGCACTTTCTCTCGCCCCCCACAATATCGCTCCTGCCGTGAAATCAGTTGGAAGAGGGTGAAAATGAAAGGTATAATGTTACCCTAAATGACGGTAACGGAATGGAAGTGATTAGTTCAGAAATAAGCCCACTGATCGCATCAGAAGGTCGAAAAACTACGATACGGCGAAAGGCGTCTGTAGGGACAGTGAAAACAGTGGGAGGCAGACGCCTAAAGCCATCCATAGGGCCCTCAAAACACTGCTCCCCACACGCCTTTAGGCGTCCGTCGGGGGGAAAAGGTTAAGCAAGCTCCGAGTGCAACTCCACTCGCATCAGTGGTTAATATAAACGGCTTGTCCCATTGTGGATATTTAAGTATGGGGGTCGTTTATAAGAACGTTCTTGCATAGCTCAAAACTCCTTTTGTATTCGGGGTCGTTTATGTCTATTTTGGCTCCTTTCTTCAAGCATTTTGTTAGGGGTTTTGTGAGTTTAGCTAAATTGCGAATAAACTTTCGGTAGTATCCTAGCAATCCTAAGAAGGCTTTAATTTCCTCATTAGTTTTTGGTATAGGATATTGCTTAATGGCTTTTATTTTTTCCGGGTTAGGTTTAATTCCTTCTGGGGTAATGATGTGCCCTAAGTAAGCTATTCTCTTTTTTCAAAAATTCTGATTTATCTAATCCTACCATTGATTAGATTAGCTTGTCTTAGTCTCAGTAAAACTTTTCTCAGTTTGTCAATATGTTCTTGTAGGCTTGAACTAAAAATTATGATATCATCCATGAATACTGCGCATGTTTTGCCTTGGAGTCCGCGTAATACGGTATCCATCACGGGTGCATTTTTCAATCCAAATGGCATTTTTCGGAATTCATATCTTCCTTGATTTACGGTAAATGCTGTTTTTGCCTTACTATTAGGGTCAAGTTCAATTTGGTGGAATCCGGAATAAAGATCAATTGTTGAAAAATAACAAGAATTTCCTAAATTGTTTAATACATCTTCGATTAGTGGAAGTTCGTATTTTTCATCTACTGTTTTTTTATTCAAATTTCTAAAATCGACAACGATTCTGAATTTTTGTTTCCCACTAGCATCTAATTTTTTTGGTACTATCCAAATTGGACTGTTCCAAGGTGAGTCTGATTCTTGTATTATTTTTTGTGCTAACATTTTATTAATTTGAGTTTCTACTTCTTTTTTATATATTTCAGGGTATCTGTAAGGTCTAGTATATACTGGTACTTCGTCAGTTGTATTTATCAAGTGTTTGGTGGTTACTGTCGTACTAAGTTCTTCTCCTTCATTATAAATTAAGTCAGAGAATTCTTTTAGTAAGTTAGTAAGTTTTTCTTTTTCTTCTTTGTTAAGGTGTTCTGTCCTTATCAAAGTTTCATTAAGCTTGTGCTTTAATTTTTTTATTTTTTGCGTTGAGATATTGTGAAAGTTAGAATTTTGATTTGTTAATTTTTTTTTGTCTTCAAATTTTTCGGCTTTTAATTTAATGGGGTTAATTTTTATTTGTTTATCATTATTATCCACTATCAAATAAGCTTCATGGTTTTTAACTTGAACTATGCAGTTCGGAATTTCAACTTTATTATGCTCTTTATATTGAATGAGAGCAGGACCGTCAGTTATGTTGGGGACCTTTACTTTTACTTGATGAATTTTTCTGGGTTCTAAAGTCATCGTTTGAGGTATGTCACAATAATGGTAGTACAGGGGTATTGATCGTTGTTCTAATATAAACAAGTTTTTATTAAATAAACAACGGGCACCGACTTTTCTGGCTAAGTCCGTACCAATTAACATATCAAAATCTTTATGAAAATTGAACACATGAAATTCGTTATTGTGGTTATTCTTACATTTAAGTATCTTAGACTGTGAAAGTATCACACAGTGTTCACCCTTTGTTTCTCCATGAGGAGTTACTACTTTAAAAATTGATTTTCTTTTATATTCTTTGAAAATATTATCAGCTATAATTTCATTTACAAAGCTTCGGGTACTTCCAGTGTCAATCATAATTCTTAAATTATGCTTATCAGATACGATGTAAGGCAACGAATTTCCGACTGTTACGTTAAGGTAGAAAACTCGTCCTCCTCCTCGTCTCCTAAAAAAGGACTCTCATCAATTGAGTCAAATTCCATATTAGGATCGTTTTCGGGGGGATCATTGCCTTCCATCATATTCATTGGATATGTGGCTGTATTAGTTCTAGCACTCATTGGTGTTGGGTGCTGTTTGTTATTATTATTTGGAGATTGTGCCTGTTGTGGTGTTTCTGTATTACTTGTTTCCCTTGCTGTTAAAAATTGTTTCTTTTGAAACTGGTTTGATTGTCGGTGCTTTGAGTTCTGTTGCGAGTTATTTTTATTTTTATCATGACCTTGTTGGCCTGAGGGTCCACTAAGGTGTTTCTTCTGACTATTATGATCAGAATTACTTTTACTAGGATTATTCCTGTATGAAGGAATACATTGAAAATCATTTATAAGGATGCTCGCAGTAGCACCCATGCTTGTTGGATTTTTCGTTCGCATTAGTTAACCAAGGGGTTCGTTCAGTCCCTTTAATAGGCACCTAAGTCCTATTTTTTTCACAAAAGGAATGACAGCGTTCGGATCTAATTCTTGTCTTACTTGAACGTATGCTATTGCAAGATTTAATTGTTTATTTTTTTTCATAAAATTTACAAGCGTCTTCATGATAATTTTGTTTAAAACCACACATTTCCTATACTAGAGTCCAAACATCCCTTTTATCTGAGAAATTGTCCAGAAGCGCTGCTCTTAAATCTACCCATGTTCCAACTTCATGATAACATAATGTTTCGGCCGCTAGCCCTTTGATTTTAGATAAGATGCAATTTAAAAGATATTCGTTTTGAAAATCATTAAGGTCATTTGCGTTAATAAATTTATTTAGTAATTTATCGCTGATAGTTATAAACCTATCGAGAAGTTCAGGTTCACCGGAGAATTCGGGGACCATAGAAAGGTACTCCTTCTTGAATTGTGGAGGTTGTACTTGTTGTTGCTGCATTTTGTTCGATATATCGTTAATTTCAGTTATTAATTGTGATAAATCGAATGGCATTGGACTTACAGGACCAAGAGTTTCAGCATCTGCTTGGCTGCGTCCAGGTTGTGCCACTTTTGTCCTTCTTGTTTCTCTTGACTGCTCGCTCGTTGTCCTCTTCAGGTTGCGGCTCCTTCAATGGGTCGATTCCGACGATCCCTGAAGTAGAGACTGGAAGTTGTTGGTGTCTATCCAAATTGCCGTAGATACGACGCTGGCTCCATGATGAGTCGATTCCAGTGGATAGTCCTCTCCTGACTGCGCCAAAGATCTCACGAATGTGGGAGCTTAAGTTTAAAAAAAAAAACTTTATTTGAAAATTACAAGTTAAATGATTGAGTAAGCTAAGAAAGTGGCGTGTGGACTTGAGTAGTGTCGAGACGAGAGTGACGGTTCAGGGCGAGAAGGGGTTATATATATCCTTCGGATCCGGCTCCAGGAAAGCTGAGTCTGCATTACTTCTCTGAGATGCAGTAGTTTTTGTGTTGACTCGGCGGTTTCCAGGGTCTGGACCATTGATATAGTGCTGAGGTGTCAAGTTGGAGGGTCTGTCATCTGAGATAATTTATATATATATATATATATATATATATATATATATATATATATATATATATATATATATATATATATATATATATATATATATATATATATATATATATATATAGATTTGTATTGCCCTGTTAGTGTGTCCATAAAACACACATTTAAATGGCACAGCGGCCCCGAATTGGATTCTCTGCGGGGTTTCACAAAAGCGCGAAATGGAAGGTTTCAACCCTTAATGACTCCCATTTATGGATTCAGTACGACAATTGAAGGGGCAGGCGCTAATTGCGATTTTTGTGCGTTGCTGGTTAGTATACAGGGTCAGTTGAAGGCATTAACAGCTTCGAATGTATATTTTATTTTATTTTTCTTCAAAAGTCCATAGGTCTGGTAGTACTATTGGCAACTTTGCCCTTCTCGTACCTATATATTTTAACATCAAACAAAAGATATCAAATAAAATAAATAAACAATAAAGTTACGAGTTTATTTACCCAACTAAAAAAAAGATGCGAGCGACTGGTAGATTTGAGAATACGACATTTGGTAGAGAGCTAATCAAGCTTCTCTGGCTCACTATGCGAGATAAAATGTCTACCCAGAATACGATCGAAACTGATTTGAACAGATCTGACCTTTGGCCGAAATAGATTTTTGATTTTACCATACCCGATTTGTATTCTCTTTGGTTCTAAACGGTCTCATGTTGCTTAGTTTTTTTCTCGACAGCTGGTTTTTAATCCACCTAACTGCATGTTGCGTACTTCCTAATATAACAAACTAGTGAAACTAGTGAACTTCGTTCCTTTGCATAGCAACAGGCTGCTTTGTTTATTTTTGACAAACTAGCGAACCTGGTAGTCGTATTTATGCATAAATACGTCGTATTTATGTATTGAAAATCTACTTCATGACGGGCGAGAGGTGTTTTTCATCGCAAAGAATAAAGCTCCAGTTGGTTGAAACATCACAATGGATTTTAACCAATGTGGCCTCTGAGTGGCTATATTTAACTTTTTAACAAATTCTAATTCTTTGTAGATCATAAATCTAAATTCTACATATCAGGGATATGAGGGCTTGAAAGAATAGAAGCCAAGTTAATTGTAATCAGAAGCCATTTTCATTATGAGAAAATAATATATAACTCGTTGCTTTCGTTTTTTTTTGTGATACAAAAAAATAGTGGCGTCACGCCTGGTTCGAATGTAGAAAAGTCGGACTCTTTTAATGTTATTGAATATCTTTTCGGTAAAAATAGTGTAAATTCTTCATTATTCCACTCGTCCCAACATATTAAAAGGATCGAATTCCGATGTTCTTCTTTGACGAACTTTATATTTAAGACCTTATAGGTTGTTCTTAGTGGCAATTCCGAGAGTCGCATCCGTCTGTTGCCTGCCAATTCCGCTTTGTTGAGTACAGAAAGACTGGAAGAAAAAAAGAAAACAGTTATAGTTCTGTTTGTATATGTTGTTCGTATACATATTCGTATGTTCGTGAAAACTTAAAGTTGTCGGGTGAGTAGAACGTGTTTGGGGAGGTCCCCTTGCCAGGTTTCATGAGGTAGATTTTTGAACCAGAAGGAGCCTTGGCAGTCAACAACACTAACAAGTCGGTGTCCTCACCTATTATTACCACTGTAGAGAACATCTCGGTCATTTGAATGGCTGTGTTGACAATGAGGGTGTCAGCATCCTCAGTAGCTTGCATAACTCGATACCCAACTTGTTCCAGTTTGTCGACCAGAATGGAGATTAGCCGTTTCTTGTTGCTATCATTTGAGAGGAACTGTTCTTTCGGCATGGTAGCGGTCATGGTTTCAGAGAACAGAACCGTTGCTGAAGAGTGTTTCCCTGAACGGCGGAAACGCTCAGCTGACTTTGTATTTCTCATTGCAGCCTCTTCAGGGTACCCATCAAAAACAATGGTTGCTTTCTCGCAGCTAAAATACTTCGTCACGTAGTCAATGTACTTGGAGAGAATTGTCGAAAAAATTTCTTTCGACTGCCAAACAACTCTATGAAGAAGCCACCCACCATCAATCACAATAGCACTCTCTGTCAAGTTGGGTTCTGGAATCACTGGTTCAAACAAATCGTACAAAACCGATTTCCTTGTTTTTCTCATCCCTGTTTCATCGAATAGAGAGAGTGGGTATGGGGCCAGCTCGTATTGGAAGTAGCTTTCAATTTCTTTGTCACTTTTCTTCAGGAAATGTATTCGTCTGAATATGGTGTCAGGAGATACCGGTACCACTTTGTCGTGAACAGTTATTTTGGAATTGACGACTTTGAGCGGAATAACTCTATTTTTCCTCTGGAACTTTACATTCTTGAAATTGATGCCTGGTCTATTAGTTATTGTAGTGAGACTCGCAGTTCCTTTCTCGAATGCGTCATGACAGTTAATAGTTTTGTCCCCAATTACGCCAGTGCTTATTGACATAATGAACTGCCCGTTAGGGAAGGGATCGTGGGCCAAGAACCACTGAAGTAGGAGAGCAACGTCTGCCTCGTCCCTCCTCACCCTTGTCATTCGGGCATCAACATGCTGTTCTGTTGTGTTATATTCCACACCACAAAATTCTTCCAACTGTAGTGTAAGCTCCATGACCGTAGGTATTGTGGCCACCCATGTGACCAGATTACTGTCCGTTATGCCACGTCCATGTGAGAGACCGCCTTGAGATTTCATGGACCTCATTACGACCTGCTCTATCGTTTGATCTGTCCAAACGCCAGACCAAAATTTGTCAGACCTCCTGATGGTGAAGAAACTTTGGTTGACAAAACTATCATATTCATCTGGCGGGAGAACTTTGTTCAAATTAAGCATGTCCTGAAGGTATAGTTGACAGGATTTCGCATACAAAAAATGACCGCTAGCATGTAAGTAAGGCAACATTTGCTGCACAGTATGTAGATGTAGGAACCAGTCGCCGCTCCTCTCAGCTTCAATGAACCGTTTGACAATGGTCACCAAATGGAAATACTGAACCCACAGTTTTGCAGTGGGTCCCCTGAGTTCGAGTTCACACAGTTTCTCATAAAAACTATCCATCACGTCATTTAATAATGATTTATCAAGTTGTTCAGGAAAAAGTGGACTTCCCACCCCATTCAAAACATTTAGTACTGATTGCTTCTGATCATCACTTACGTGTAGCATGTTGAGTACCAATTTCGCTAGTGTCAGGTGAAGTAATATATGCCCCCTCACTGCTCTCGAATAGGCATGCCCTGTCAAAATCTTTTCTGTTGATGCTCTAGCATATATGGTGCTAAGGACATCCTGCAGCCCACTACCGTCCATTATGTATCCAATTGCCCCCAGAAATGACATCAACAGATGGAAGCCACCTAGGCGCACGATCACTGATGATAGGGGAGAGTCACGACCGCTGGAAGCTACGATTTCTCTTGCTTTGTAATACAACGGCTGGTCAAACGTCACGAAACAGCCTTTCTGATTATTCCCTAACCGTTCAACTGCATTTAGGAGAACAGAATATAATGTGTCCATGTTTGCTGGAGGAGCATTGAGGAATGGAAGAATCAGCGTACGAGATCTTTGATATGAGCGATGTGATGTTACTGTCTCCATAAAACCATTCCATCCCAGAATGTTTAAGTGCTCTTTCCATTTTCCAAAAATCCACAAGAAGTCAGTAGGCGAGATTCTCACAGCTCTCACTGGACTTTTCTCGTTGATGTCAATCAAAGCAATGGATTCCAAACCATCACTGGTTTTTTGAAAGGTGGTTAAGGGAATGGTACCACTTGCTGCAATATCCTTGGCTGTAGGAACGTTTTGCAACCTCGCAATTCTTGCCTCTGAACGGGCAGAAGTTACTGGCGTTATGCACTGCAGCCCGCCAACAGCGTGAAATGTGTTGGCTCCATCAAGCGTATCAACGTTAACATCAGCATTATCAAATACGAATTGGCTGAACGAATCTTGAAGCACAACTTTGGGAGCTTCTTGTATGCTGGATGACTGAAACAGCCTTACTTCTTTATAAGAACAAGAAAAACCAAGGCTCGATAGCATTTCCACCAGATCTTTGGACCCATACTTCTTATGAAATGTCATGCCAACAGTAAGAAGAAGAGGAGAAATGAAGGACCTTGGTCTAGTGGCATGAATTATTGAGTGAGCGATAGCAATTACTTTTTTTGTACCCTTAACATGCAATTTGGGTTCTGGATTCTTTGGCTTTGGATTAATAATTCCATTCAGAAGGACCCCGAGTGTTTCTGGAATGTCTTTCTCAATGTCTTTCAGAAATTCATCCACTTTTGGGTATGTATCTGTGGTATAAATCACTGACCTGATATCTTCTCGGATGATGGCAGCAGCAGCTTGCACAATACGCCTACGCTCTTTTTTCTCGTTAGACTCCTTGGCCTGGTACCAACTATCAGTAATTATTTTGTACCCAGTGTTACGAAAACATATAACACCTTGCTTAGTTCCTCCTCCACTTGTGAGTATGATATCCTCTCCGTACTTTCTTATCAGCCTGGTTTTTAACGCTGCGTAAGTTGGGATGTAGCCTTGGAAATTTTTAAAAATTTCTGTTAATGTGAATTGGCATTGATCTTCATTGTCTTCAATATATTTGCAAACATAATCAAATGCCTGGGATACATCGTCATCTTCAGGTCGGCCTCGTGGATAATCGGTTGTAGTCGACCTTTTTTTCAAAAACGTTTTACCACAGGAGGCGTGGTACCTTGCCTCTGCTGCAACAAGATCATGTTCTAGACTAATCCTCCGTAGCACCTGTTCATCCTGTCTCACCTCAGCTGCACGTACGAGGGAATCTTTGAACTGGATGGTTGTCACGCAACTGACTTCTTCGCGTCTATTTTTAGGCTTCTTGCATTCTCTGTCTATGAATTCCTGTGACGCATCACCTCCACAAATAACACATTTATTCTTAAAATCGAACTCTGAGACCCGTTGTGCGCGGCTGGATGTTGATTGCCCTTGAGTTTTTTTCTGTTTTGAATATACTTTCCTGCACCTTTCATGAACTGTGACTTGTTTTAGGTGTTGAAATAGAAGGTGCTTGTCATCCTTATTTAATTTGCTTAATTTGATAAATGTTTCTATTCCACGCTCACGCACTGTGGTACAAGCCTCCAAAGATAGAGCTCTGTCACAAATGAAACAATTTTCACTCATTTTGAATAGTTTTTGTAAAAGTACAATAACTACAAACACTGCTCCGTTATAATTATAACGATAAAAAAAACTGTATTTAACGCGCAAGGAATCACCGAACTGTGTACACTTTGGAAGTTAAAATACTACTGAGAATTAAGAACCTAGGACAACAACCCCTCCACACTTTAAACACAATAGGCAGGCCGAAAGGGTAGGTCCCTCAGGTAGAAGAATCACCCCAGCCCGACGTAATGCTACGTCCCTTCTCAACTCACAAAAATTTCCATTACATTTTTTTTCTCCTATAAAACTATAACTCGTATTTACCCTCACGTCAAGTTGTCTATTCATTAATTAGGTGCGGTTCTGAATGTAAATAAATATAAATAGCGTTGACATATAACTTATATATAAATTTTGTTACTCTTCCAGATGTGACATATTTTTCATTGTCGTTTATTTCAGTGTTTAAAATTGACCATTTTCAAAATTTGAGGGGTCTATTTAAATGGAAATTCGATTTTCTACAACTTTTATTCCATGAGTATTATTAATTAGGGAAGCAGATTAGAAGATAGTTGATGCTGAACCGCCAAGAAATGGCAGCTTACACTAAAATAGGGAAAATCGCCAATATTGAACAATCGATTGCGGCCAAACCGCTGAACCGATTTTAATGTTTGTGGTACTCTTCGACGAAGAATTCAATGCTTTTCAATTTTGAATAGCATAAAATTTTCTGTACAACAGATGGTTTTCGAGTTATTTGTGGAAAACTGAAAAAAGTCCGAAAATTTCGAGGTTTTTTGGCTCTCAAAAGTTAAGCTCACCTCCTGGGATGGTGCAAACTCAGATTACATGTATTTAGGACCAAAATAAGATATTAAAACGATTTCCGACTTACCGCGATTTAATTAACACAAACCCCCCATTTTGAGCTAATTTTCCTGGCCTAATCATAAAAAATAGAAATTAAAAATTTCGTCTAAAAAATAAAATAAAATAAAGTTACGAGTTTATTTACCCAACTAAAAAAAAAGATGCGAGCGACTGGTAGATTTGAGAATACGACATTTGGTAGAGAGCTAATCAAGCACAAAAAATTTCATTAAAATCGGTCAAGCCGTTTCGGAGGAGTATGGCAACGAAAACTGTGACACGAGAATTTTATATATTAGATTAAACATATAAACAGAGAAAGAAGACATAGCTAAAAGCATGTTCCATGTTTCTCGAATTTTAGCCGCAGGCTCCAAACGGTAAGCATCCGGGGGTCCAGGGGGCTTGCCCCCTGGCGAGGCGCGCAGCGCCGAGTTTTACTTATATTAAAAGGGATCTAACAATTTTGAATCTTTGTTTTATGTAAATCATATAAATTTATGTACCTACATCATATTGTTACAAATAAAATGTTTTTATGCGACTGATAAAATGAGTCCTGGAGAAAATAAAACATGTTTCATGCTAAAACTCAACCCAACTGGCGCTGGGTCATATTGAACCTACCTCTTTTGTTTGGTTGAACTTTGATATATTTTTCTTACCGTTTGTCCCCTCCTTTTTTCTAATCTCTTTTCCAGATGTCCTTCGCGGTTTAGTAACAATTCCGCACTCAAATGATTAAGATATACATGTTTTTCCAGCAATTTGACCCGACGCCAGTGTTAGTGTCCTGCGTTTTTCGCCTCTTTCACCCGATGCCAGGTGGTGCATCTGCAGGAACCGGAATCTCATTAGCGGGATTTAAGGCTCGGTATCTGTTCGTGAGCGTGAAGACATAATTTATTTGAGGATCATGTCTATTCGTCAAATCAGTAGTGTCGTTATATAGTGAATAAAGAGGTGTGATAATCTGATCGTCAACCTTAGTGTAGCCAATCTGATTATAAAGGTAAGCAATAGCTTTTGGGATCATTCTGTTGTACGTGCGCGTCAGACGACGATCACGTTCGTCCAATCTACCCACCAATGTCATTCCGTGAATGACAAAACCAGACTCGTCTTGTGCACAGCACAATTTTACAAAACAAGAATATAGCACACACTTAAGATAATGCATTTGGGACGCTGGTAGTACCCCCGCTTCCCGCTAGGCGAACCACACACTTCAAAGCCAAAAAGACGCAGCTCCATGCATATGCTCCCTTAGTAGCCAACTCCATGACAGCCTGTCGCGCGGTAACCTACTTCAGTCTAATTCAAAGCTTTCTCGTTGCATCTTATGGGGCTTATGGAAATAAGATAGGGTCGGGGTGGGACTGGCTCACTATGCGAGATAAAATGTCTTCCCAGAATACGATCGAAACTGATTTGAACAGATCTGACCTTTGGCCAAAATAGATTTTTGATTTTACCATACCCGATTTGTATTCTCTTTGGTTCTAAATGGTCTTATGTTGCTTAGTTTTTTCTCGACAGTTTGTTTTTAATCCACCTAACTGCATGTTGCGTACTTCCTAATATTACAAACTAGTGAAACTGCTGTTTCGTTCCTTTGCGTAGCAACAGGCTGCTTTGTTTATTTTTGACAAACTAGCGAACCTGGTAGTCGTATTTATGCATAAATACGAACCGGCATTGAAAATCTACGTCATGACGGGCGAGAGGTGTTTTTCATCGCAAAGAATAAAGCTCCAGCTGAAGGCGCCGGCCAGAAGGAGACTTAAATTATACACGTTGGTATAGGTCAGTTTTGAGAATGTGATTATCCACCCATGCAGTGCCATAGTATTGAAGCAGCTCAAGTTTGAAACATCACAATGGATTCCAACCAAAAGCCAACCAATGTGGTCAGTAAACTTTTTAACAAATTCTAATTCTTTGTTAATCATAAATCTAAATTCTAAATATCAGGGATATGAGGGCTTGAAAGAATAGAAGCCAAGTTAATTATATTGAAGCTTGTCAATCCTTGAGTCAGTCAACCTATTTTTTCCACTAATGGGTTTTCCATCACTGAGCTTTTTACCTTTTAGAGATAATTTTAGTTTTCGCAATCTGCTTCCCATCCGTTTTTGGATATGTCCAATACACTCCAATTTTGTTATAGGACACTCATTCCCATATGGTTTGCTACTAGCAACTTGCGAAAACGCTTTACTATCGCCATCTCCTAGGTATTGGGTATAGCGAAAATCCGTTGTTTTGGATCTTTCAAAAATTTCCTGGGCCCCAGCTATTTCCATCCCGCCGCTCGTGCCTTCATAATTTTTTGTACATTTGGCATTATGTTCGTTGTAGAGTCTTCTGGGGCACCGACAGTATTTTGACAGTATCGCCACATCAAGTACTTTACCAGTCTCGACGCTAGTGGCTGTGATTACTCCATTTAGCGATGTAAAACCTCGCTTTTGCCATGTACCGTCGAAACCGACTGTGAGATCAGAGGATTCGCTTTTAGCAGCAGCTTCTCTTGCAGCGAAGTTCATGGAATCTTTAGCGACGCTCTTTGTCGCATGGCCAACGACCTTTTCGTAAGTTCCATAATAATAGCTAGGAGGAGGAATATTCATAATTGCACAAAATGTTTTCGCTCCTGTTTCTCCTTTCCCGATAGATCTGAATGCATACACCATGCGAAGATTGAGCGCAAAAATAGTCATGGTTTGGATACCATCATCACTGGAAGGAACATGAACACGTTTGGAATTTTGATACGTACCGATTTTATCACAAAGGGCACAAGTGATATCCACAGTACACGCCAAACCAATACGTTTGGTCACGTTCAATGCTATGGTTGACCTACACTTCATGCAATTCACCAGTCCACTCAGCTGTTTGCTCAATGATTCGATATCAATAAGATCGTAGGCGCCTTCATGTTGATATTTGTCATAAGAATCCAAATTATTGCTCACCTTAGAACCAGACGATGACACTGAAGAAGAACGAGAACCAGGAGAAGGTGATTCTGATCGAGAACGGACGGCATTTTCAGTGGAAGTTGAGGGCACCGATTCGGGATCTTGCCTAACAATTTTTCTTCTACCACAACCTCCCTTCCTCGGCTTGAAAACACTTTTTCTTTTCGTCATCTCGAAAAAAATGCGGAAAAAGAAGAGCAAACACTATTCTTGCGAACATAAAATATCGTCTTATGAAGCTTCTACCGTAAACTGTCAACAAACTAACACAACCTCCAAAATTCCTTCTTCTTCTTATCTCTTCTTATGGCCCTGAAGAATTCTTTGCGTGGCCATTGGTGTTGTTCACTCAGAGTAAAAACTTCTTCATCTCATATTTTCGTTTATCAAACCTTTTAGGTGTTCATAGATAAGAAGTCTAAAAGTCGAATATCATCTCGTCGAATGAAATAGTTGACCCAAAAGACGTAGGGCGCTCGGGGCGCTTCATCCAAACGTTTTTGTGATTTTCTCCGAACAACATTTTCACGTGCAAATGACCCTCCCCCTCTTCGACTATTGATCCAATCAACTTTATTTTTATTTTTTTTATTAGAACCACCAGCTCTTGCTGAACGTTTTGACATTTTTTCATCCAGATTTGCTCAACCATAGTGACAAGAAAAATCATTAACTTTCATCGCGCTAACTTGAAAAAATGCTTTTTTTGCACAAGCCCCCAAAATTTGAATTTTTGAGCAAACATTATAAAAAAATGTCCATTGGTAGATTAGATGTTGATGTACATGCTGCAAAAAAAATCATACAAGTATCTATATTAGTTCCTGAGACAATGGGTCATGTGTAAGATACAAAAACACACAGACTGCTGAGACCCCTTAAGCAAGTGTGCGAAACAATGCGCGTGTTTTTTCTAGCCAAACGCCAATTCAACCCCTCTAACCATGTTGCTGGCGCCATCCGTCACAACCATCAATATATTCTCTTCTTTCATGCCCCAATCTGAACATATGTTTGTTAGCATGTCAGCAATGTGTTGTCCTGTATGACTTTCCATAAGCTCTTTTATTCCAATGACGATGCTTTCCAATTGAAGTTGAGAATTTGACTCTATTAAAAAGTGGGCAGTCACTCCCAGGAAACTTTTTGTTTGAAAGCCTTCCGTCCATATATCCGTTGTCAAACAGAAATATTCAACTTGTGCAAGATCTTGTTTGACCAACGTTGATACAAGCTCATATTTCTGGTCCAGCATAGAGTCAATCGTTCTTCTAGAAGGAATAGTGTAAAGAGGAAAACTCACTTTCATCAGGTGTCGAAAGCCTTCGTCATCAACAATGGAGATGGGTTGGTCATCCCTACAGATCATGAATAATATGGCATCAGATAATTTTCCTTTTTTTCGCCACCTTCCTGATACGAACTTGTAGCCCCTATCACTTCAGGTAGAGATAGTTGACGGGTTTTATATTGAGCGGAAGTTCCTGGATTTTCATTTCTTGAGCTTGAGGTAGAAGCAACAGGTTCAGGATCGGTAACTGTTACTGGATCTAGACTGTCTGTATCCGAAAGTGAAACAGCTTCATCAACTCTTTTTTCATCTTGAAAATGTTTTTTATGAATTTCCTTATGTTTGGACTTGAGGTGTCCCAATAAATTGGTAGTGTTTCCACTTGATTTTAGGGATTTGTGGCACAACTTACAAGTGGACGAAGTTCCCGAAATTCTGTCAAAAAACCGCCACACCGCACTTTTCGGAGGCATCTCGACACATGTAATGAAAAATGATGAGTATGAGACAAAATGGAGTAAGATTGTAAGATAAGCTATCACAATACACTCGAGCCAGGAGCACCAGGGTTGCCAACTCAAAACAACTTGAAAAATCGGTAGGAAAATTAGCTATTATTTTTATTCCTCCAAGAGATAAGAATGTAATAATTCATCACGATTGGTATTTTAACGCTTGTTTCATTCATTATTTTAATGTGTAAACTATTGAGAAAACCAATGGGAACAACAAATCAGGGGAAGTACGACATCGATTGAAACATTGGTAAGAAACATCGATGTTGTGAAAACATCGATGTTAAAAACATCGATGTCGATGTCGCATCACTACCTCAGGGCCCCCACACACATGCGATTTTCAGTCGCAGCGACAAAAAATAGCTCGCGACGAAAAGTCGCGGGCTGTTCTGTCGGTGCACGCACTGGATGTGCAGCAGTGCGACAATGGAGGACTTGGAGCTAACCTGTGTGATAGCGTTGGCGTTAAAGTTGAAGTGTCGGCGACGGCGTTTTAAAAAAAGGTTTTGGATTCATCCTATTATCTCACAGAGGGAAAGCAAGGGGCAATTTCATAAAATTCATGTAGATCTCATCCAATACCCTGCCAAGTTTCTATTTTTTCTATTTCTAAGTTTCTATTTTTTCTAGTTTCTAATTTTCTATTTCTAAAATTAATTTGTCGCAATCGACAGAAAACTCACTCAACTCAACATCACTAGAACTTGATGACATGATGTCACTCGGACTAGGACTAGAACGCAAGTGGGAAAAAGTCGCGCGACTGACGAGCCAGTGCGTGCAAGGTCATTCACTTCTGTGGTTCACATTTTCTGCAGCTGGCAGTCGCGTCGCCCAAAAAATGTAGCATGCTGCGATTTTTTAGTAGCCGCGACTTTTTAGTCGCAAGTGCGTGTTCTCTATAAACTTTTGTGTTTCATTTCTGCGACTTTTAATCGCTGCGACTGAAAATCGCATGTGCGTGGGGGCCCTCAGGGTGCGTCCAGTTCCTCAATATCTTCAGTGGTGAGATGCGGAAGTGTGCATGTCTGCAACTCAGGCGTGGAATTACAACCAACAGGTGGGGCTCAGAACTAGAGAGGAGGGAAGTGCCCAAGAATTCGCGTGAGTAGGTAGCAGTAGCACTACGAGGGCGTGCGCGCAATGAAGATCAATTCAAAACTCCACTTGTGGATCCAACGAGAAAAATTTTGATTTTAG
Source organism: Adelphocoris suturalis (assembly GCA_030762985.1). NCBI lineage: Eukaryota > Metazoa > Arthropoda > Insecta > Hemiptera > Miridae > Adelphocoris > Adelphocoris suturalis. The sequence goes on from CM061048.1 coordinate 154,580, forward strand.
GATCACGCGATGATGGGCTCAAAACTTGATTTAAAAAAACGTGGCTTTCAGGCAAGCAGAAACAGTTATGTATCATCTACCTACAAAATCTCATCAATGGCCAGATTTCAGTGATGTAAGAAGAAATGATGAGGAAAACCCTAGTGCGTAGGTAATTCTGCGGTAGAACCTCGGCAATCAGCTGCAGGTTGGCACGCGTGATCAGCAGTATCCATCTGATTTGACCATGGATACGCGTGATGTTCGCAAATAACTTCTGTATGGAGAATGCTGATGCGATGATTTTCCTATGATCCACGATTATAAGAATATATTGTACTTATTATTGATCAAAGGGTCGTATTACACATTTATAGCGAATGATTTGATGCGGGATAAAACAGAAAATCACACATGATCATCAATTGATGTGCTGCTACGGCATTGTATGGAACGTTGCCTAACCTGATGAGAATCTGTCTTTTACGCTAAACTTCCTGAATTTCTTATCAAGAATAGCTGATAAACAAATACATCTTTCTATTTGCCAAATGGAATGCGTGCTACTTCAAAGAGTTTATTCAAATTTGTGCAATAAAACAAGTTAAAAATGTGGTTTTCTTGCCGAATGATTAATATATTGTGCGTGCATTGAACGAGAAAGTTAGTGGTGAAGAGGTGTTAGGTAGTGAGCTTCGAGGGGTTGTAAATCATGCGCAGGTACTTCCTCCAATTCTGTATAACGTGCAATACATATCACACAAAAAATAATATAGTTATTTCTAGTCATAAAAGTCAGGCTTCAAGCATACTTAAATTTATGTGAGTGTGTTGCAGTGCATCATGCTAAATTTAAAAAAACTTAGAATACAAGAGTTGTTAAATAATACAAATTATACAACTTGTGACATACTTTAGTAAAAAACAATATATAAGTGGAAGTGATCTGAATACTCGGCTTTTCATTCTATTGGTTTATACAGTTTCAATAATTTGTCTTTAAATTCTTGTTTGAAGGTTACTACTGAATTATGTGTCTGGAAGAGTTCGGGATTTTCATTAAAAATTTTTACGGCTTGTACATGAAAAGACTTGGCAAATGCTTCTGTTCTATGTTTAGGAATCTGAAGTAAATGTATACCTCTTCTCGTTGAGAACGAGTGTATGCTCGACATTAGTTCAAATTTACAATTTAAATACACAGGATTACTGAATTTAAGGATCTTGAACAACATTAAACCTTATACTAAAAATTCTCCATTCTTTAACTTTCAACCAACCTATTCTTTCGTAATAGGGGGTTACATGATCATAAATGGGGAAATTGAATATGAATCGAATGCAAGCGTTTTGAGCTCGCTGTAGTCTCTGGGTGTTTTCACTAGACAAATCGAAATATGCTATAGCGGCGTAATCTATAATAGGAAATAAAAGAGATTGTACTAATTTAGCTTTAACATCCTGCGGTATATGATAAGCTAGTCGTCGAAATTGATACAGTCCTTTGAAAACTTTATTACATACATTTGTAACCTGTTCAGTCCATTTTAAATTGCAGTCAACAATAAGACCTAAATTCCTGACGGAGTTTTCAAAGTTCAGCGGAGTTGAGTCAACCATCACTGAAGGGATCGCGAGAAGGTTTATTTTGTTGATGAGTGAACTATTTCCCACAAGTATGACTTTACATTTATTAGGATTGATTTTTAATCCGTGATTTTTACACCAAGTTACTAATCTTGAAATATCCTCATTCATCCTATTGATTCCGCTTTCGATATCTTTGTATTCAACTTGTAAAAATAACTGTAGATCATCAGCGTAAAGCTGATAATCACATTCTCGAAAATTACTTGAAATACGATTAATATATAAAATGAAAATCAGCGCTGATACCACGGAGCCTTGCGGAATTCCTACTTTATTTGGGCACCAATTTGACTCGGAGCCGTCACGGGTTTTTACTTTTTGCAACCTGTTCTCCAGTAACGACTCGAACCATCTTACAAGATTATCAGACAAATTCACTGAACGCAAAATACACACTATTAATTCACGACTTAATGAATCGAAAGCCCGGGCAAAATCTATTAGGCACAATATAGTAATTTTTCTGCAATCCATTCCCGACCTTACTTCATCCAAAACTCGTATCAGTGCGGTTTCTGTACTGTTACCAGCTTGGAAACCAGCCTGATATGGATCGATAACATTTTGACCGTTTATGAATTCAGATAATTTATCATAAACACACAGGTCTAAGATTTTGCCAAATACACATAAATTGTTTATGGACCTAAAATCCTTAAGACTTTCCGGGTTCGGGACTTTATTCAAGGGTAGCACAAGGGAGAGTTTCCACATAGTAGGGTACATGACAGATTTCGATGAAAACGTAAAAATGTGACCTAAAATTGGGGAAATGTTGTGGACAATCGTCTTCAGGAAATCAACGGGTACCCCGTCATGACCAACAGCCCCAGATTTAATCTTCATAATAGCTCTTTCTACAGATTTCGCATCAATTTCGGTAATAAGTAAGACCGGATTATCCGGGTTAGCTAAATTGTTATAAAATTGTTTAATTTCGTCGCTTACTGATAAAACCGAATCCAAGCAAAAATGCTGGTTCAATAAATTTAAATCGAGCTCCGAAGTGTCAGCCATGACAGACCTCCCGCCTATCCCCTGATTGCGTATTATTTTCCAAAATTCACGAGGCTTTAATTTTAGCGAAAATAAGTTCCTGAAGTGCCTATTTTTTGCATTACGTAACATTTGCTTAGCTTTATTTCTGAATTTACAATATCTAATCTTATTCTCTTCAGAACGATCCTTAAGGAATTTTTTATATGCTACATCTCGTTTTCTAAACAACTCGCGAATCGTATCGTCAATCCACGGTGCAGGAGATCGGCGAACTTTGACCTCAACCAATGGCATATGCTTATCAATTAGTGGTTTTACTATTTCAGTAAATTTCTCAACTTTCAAATCCAAACTATTTTCAGTATGTACAACATCCCAATCAATCGATTCCATGTCCAATTGTAAATTATTTATATCCAGATCCCTTTTATTACGAATGAATATTTTCTTCTTTTTATATCTTTCAAGTTTATTACTAATACAACAAAATATCAGTTCATGTTTCGATAGACCTGGGGCGATCATCTGACCAAATTTCACTACTGATTCTAAACTGTTAACCAAAATATGGTCTATTTGAGTATCTGCAGGTGGGAAAACTGAGTGATGAGTAGCTTTCAGAGGGAGAAGACTAAGGTTGTAGGTTTGAAGACATGTGCTAAAGTGAATTTTCTCACTAGAGTTCGATAGCATATCTATGTTCCAGTCGCCTAAAATGCAAACGGAGGAGTAATTATGTGAGACAGCTGAAATTTCCTCGAAAACCACCTCTGCACCACCCGCTTTCGGAGGTTTATAGACAACACCGATTAACATTTTTTCACCATTTGAACCGATTCCGATAAACAAAAATTCAGGCGTATTTGTGTACGTAGATTGAGATTTAATAACGACTTTAGGCATTAATACATCCTTTACAAAAATCGCTACACCTCCTCGGCCGTAACCGATGCGATCTACTCTAAATAAAGAAAACCCGTTCAACACAAACGCATTAGAGCTTAATTCTGGTTTCAAAAATGTTTCTGACAGCGCAATCACGTCTATGTCACTCGATTGAAAAATTTCCAGAAACTCAGACCAATGAGCCATCAATGATTCTATGTTAACATGCGCTAATTTCACGCATTTTAAATTACATTCTAATAAAGATTTTAAGTTTTCAGACATAATAACGACATAAAAGAAATGAAACTAAATTAAAATATTCCCTTCTAAAATTCAAAGTGATACTAACATTCATTAATTATTTTTCGTAGACATCTTAGCGCTTGCATTGGCCCGGGCATCCAAACCCTTTTCAAATTGTTGCAGTGCCATCAGTGATTTAATCATTTTCGGCTTTGAGTCGGGAGTGTCGTCCTTCCTTACGTAGATATGTCCGTTTTTAACCCAGACGAATTGGAAGTTTTTGCGAGTTTTAAAATCCTTGCATGATTTCAGCAGCTTCCTGTTGTAGTAGGTCAGGCAGTTGTTTACATAAATCTTGACAGGGTCACCTGTTAAAAATCCCAACGACCGAGTTGTAAAATCCTTCATCTTACGAGCTGCACTGTAGAATTGTTGCTTGTCTAACTTTCGAACGAAAGTTACTACTAACAGTCCAGAGAAGCCCGAATTGGGTTTGATCTTATACAAGTCATCAATCATAGAATGAGAAACAGGGAAGTTAATTGCATCGCCAATCTTCATAATTATGCCCATTGCGTCCTCCGCCTCGTTGTACGGGTATCCACAAATCTCGACGGTTTTCTCCAGGTTTTTTTGCTCAACATCATTAGCTATCTCACGGTTTTCGCTCATCTCTTTTGTTAAAGAGGAATGATTACCGGCAATCACTTCAATATTTTCCCTGAGTAAACAAACTTCTCCTTCAACCTTAGCTATGTTGTTTCTGTTGACTTCGATATCCGAGTAATAACGTTCCAGCTGTTCTTTGATCTCTTTGATGTCGGACGCCCGATCGTCTACTTTTGTTTTCAAAAAGTTATTTGATCCTTGAACTTCATCTTTAATCGCCTCAATCGCTTCGAGCATGGACCTTAGTTCGTAGCAGACATGTCCTATAATCTGCCCAAGTGTTGAGTGGGATTTGCAAGAGTGATCCCACTCATGCTTCTTCTTCTCCTGGAGAGAAACAATCGTAAGCAACCAGTCCAGCAAATGGGAGGGCATACAGAGGAAAAAGACACAAGATGTAAAATAGCATGTTTTCTTTATATCTTACCTTATCTTATTACTAGTTTCCTCTAGAGAGCAGTACACCCAGTAACCCTGCTTGAGGTTCTTGAAGTTGCGTTCTGGTTTGGTTGACCCTCCATAAACCTGTGCGTTGTGCCAAATAAAGGGTGCACCCAGCCAGCACTACAGAGATGACAGATGATAGGACTGATATGGTTATGCTTAATTTTCCTTGAAGTTGATACCTTCCAAAAGCTTCTGTTTATACGCCAAAGTTAGGTCCTTGAAATTTACATGGCCCAGCTTGCGATGCCAGTCTTGCGGTTTTTTTTTTTTTTTTTAACTTCGACGTTGTACGATTTGGCTGATTTTCCGACCAAGGGGGTAATGTAGTACAGCCCACCATTTCGAGTGGCTTTAGGCACAACTTTCTCGTCGCCGATGAGGCTCCAAAGTCAATCTTTTACAGAGGGTCAAAACTACTGCTCCTCTAACACCAAACTCGTCCTTCATATCTGGGTCAATGAATTTGGGTTGAAAGACCAGTCCAGTCGTTGGGCGTAGATGTATATTGGGAGCTACATTGCAGTCCTTACAGCTACAGGTGGTTCAAAAGTGAACATTTTGAGCGACGTTTCGGTGCCGATGATGGTCACCCTTGTCAATCCGTTTGGTTCGTCAAGTCAGTTCGGTCATCGTATATCGTATACAACAGTGTAACAACCTGTTCATCAACTTTAGTGTATCCGATTTGGGTGTAAAGATATGCCAGTGCTTTTGGGATCATTGTGTTACATGTGCGAGTTAGTCGGCGAATTCTTTCGTCTAGAACACCCACAAGCGTCATGCCAGTGATGACATTCCCAGACTCGTCCTGTGCGCAGCAGACGCGCACATAGCAGGAAAACAAAACGCACTTTAGATATCGTGCTTCGGCTTGAGCATGTGACATCAATTGTGCTAGGGGACGTTGTGCAATGGACTTCAAACGTCTCCAGAATTCATTAAAGTAAGGGACAACTCCGAGAAGGGAAATAGATGTTCCCCCTGGATAAGGACCCATAAGCGGCTTCCATAAGGCTGAAGATGGTTGCAAGGACGCAGTAAGTTTGGACTTAATCTGATTCTGCTGTCCAGCATTTTGCGTTCCCCGACGGTTTTGAGTGCGCTTGGCCTTCGCACCTTTACCACCCTTCTTAGGGTTGGGGTTCGCTTCCTGCGACTTTTCAGTCGACGCTTCAGCTGTCGAATTTTCGACGGTATCAACACCTTTCTTGTCTGTAGGCATATTGAATGAGGAAGGGTTGCGGCTTTTGATAGCAATCATTATGGTTGGTAGCCTTTCCATTTGTATGGTTAGCATGGTTGTGAGGGGATGAGAGAATAGTTTAGGCTGCTTTTCTCATCATTTATTGAATCACTCCTAGCGCTTTCGCCCTAATGGGCCTCATCAGGGAGCTATAGTGTACAAAAAGATAACAGGCATGTTGTAGTTACTATGGTAATTGTTTGGTACTTACCTACATAATATATGCGAGTACTAGCATTTCCAGTGATTATAAGTGAAATAACCGTGTAAAATTGAAAAGAAAATAACAAACTTGCTGTTTCATAGTACCTACCTACCTAGGTACATGTCCCTATTAGCATTCGGTGACATCATAATACTACTACTACTAGCATCCCAATAATATTGAGTGAAATAACGGCAAAAAATTGAAAAGCTGTCACACAAACTCGCCGTTCTCAGAACACATTGGCAGGTAGGTACTATGTAATTCCCACTAGCGATTCTCCAGACAACAATAGGAGGGAAGAAATGCATTCAAAACGTTCAGAACATCTCAAAATACGAACAAGGAGAAGGTAAAATGAAAGAAAAGAATATGGAAATAGGTACTCACATTTTTACACGCAAGCGGCCTGGGGTGCCACACTCTTGATTTGCTTATCCACACTAGCGGCACAGGGGTCTGCAAAAAGGTGGTTGCACAGTTTGAACGCTGGTTACACACTGTCTGTTCACCTGAGAATCCGGTTGACGTTTACGCTCTATCGGACATACGAATACTAGGATGGTAGCTGCGTTATTTCAAATACATAGAAAATGCGGCAAGGGGATAAATAGTTTTCTTGTTATCTCAAAAAAAGAAAAATTGGAAAAAGTCGGATTTTTCGTGAAATTGAGTTGGTTGACTTGTGCTCCCCTAGCTATACTTTTGAGGAAATAAAATGATGAAATGAATTTTGTCCACACTGTTCTCTGCAAATGTAGTTGACAGGAGTTCTTTCAGGCCGCTCCCTGCCATTATGGCGCCAATGGCCCCCATAAAAGACATGAGAAGGTGGAAGCCCCCCAGTCTTACCACTACATTTGTCAGCTGAGGATTTTGGCAGCTCTCCACAATATCTCGAGCCTTCATGTATAAAGGTTGGTCATATGTCACGAAGCACGATTTTTATCCGTGAGTTTGTGTTCTCTCACAGGATTCAACTAGAGATGTGAGAACAGTGTTGTAGTATGTTGGGGAAGCGTGGATAAATGGAAGGACAACTATCCTCGAGCGTTGATAGGGAAGGTCTTCGGTAACCTGTTCCATATCGCCATTCCAACCTAAGATTCCTTGTGCGCTCTGACTTTTCTCAAACAACCAGAGGAGGTCTGGGGTTGAAGGTAGAATTTCACTCGAAGCTTTCACATCAGCTATTCAGCGGTTCCCAACCTTTTTTCAATGCCGTACCCCTTGTGATAATTTTATTTCAAATTGTACCCCCAAGGAAAAAAAGTTGCAAGAATATTAATCATGGAAAGTAAATATTTACGCAAGAGTTTTTTAATCTTTTATTTGACAATAAAGTTATTGTTCAAAATTAGGCCTATATATGTTTCTAGTGAACTTATTAAATCTAAATACCAACTGTAAACAAATAATAACAAAGACAACGTTTCTTATCACGAAATCATACTACAATTGCCGGTAGCAAATAAGTTTGTCGAAAAAAATCAAAATTACTCTTAAAACAAGTAAAAACTGTTTTAGTGTGACCCTTGGGCCTGTTTTGTTGCACATAATATTTTGAAATCAATATCAAAGTTTGATAAATACACTCTTAAATCAGGACTTGCAGTTAATTAGACACTCAGTGTGAATTAAATCGCGGTAAGCAGGAAATAGTTTTAATATCTTATTTTGGTCCTAAATACATGTAATCTGAGTTTGCACCATCCCAGGAGGTGAGCTTAACTTTTGAGAGCCCGAAAACCTCGAAATTTTCGGACTTTTTTCAGTTTTCCACAAATAACTCGAAAACCATCTGTTGTACAGAAAATTTTATGCTATTCAAAATTGAAAAGCATTGAATTCTTCGTCGAAGAGTACCACAATCATTAAAATCGATTCAGCGGTTTGGCCGCAATCGATTGTTCAAAATTGGCGATTTTCCCTATTTTAGTGTAAGCTGCCATTTCTTGGCGGTTCAGCATCAACTATCTTCTAATCTGCTTCCCTAATCAATAATACTCATGGAATAAAAGTTGTAGAAAATCCAATTTCCATTTAAATAGACCCATCAAATTTTGAAAATGGTCAATTTCAAGTACTGAAATAAACTACAATGAAAAATATGTCACATCTGGAAGAGCAACTAAATTGGACATCCCTCACATTCAACATTCCTGATTCCTTCAGTTCAACATATTGTTGGTATCGAAGAGGTTGAAAATAAGTTTGTATTTATTTTAAAATTTTTTTTCAAATAATTACTTATTTCTTCGAAAATGAATGAAGGGAGAAGGAGATGGAAGAAATAAATACATCAAAATTATTATAATACTATATTTCAATATTACCAATAATTATATTACACTATTACCATCACTATACTTATATTACTATAATGCAATATCATCAATAATTATTACACCAGATTCACGAGGAGTTGCTGGGTCCCTCCTCAGGCATGGCTGGAGATAAACGGGGTTGTTTTGCTCTTGGTGGACCCTCTTCCAGGAAATCTTCTGGCCGATGTATGATCTCCATTTCGGTGTCATCAAACTCTTCAGTGGGTGGTGTATCGTCATCATCATTTGTAAAAGTATTGGTGGACACGCCTTCATCGTCAGCCAATGGAGAATTAGTACAAGAATTTCCCTGGCAGTTGATGCAGATGGTCGAACATTTAATACCGACTTTTCTGCAGGTGCATTTGCCGGCACATCCCTTAGTGCACTTACACGAAACGGCGTTCAGCACATCATGTGGAGCTGGATCCTTAGTGGTCGGTATTGGGAGCAGACCGAAGCATGAGCTTTTCCAGCCCCATCTGAGAGCATCTAATGATGTTCCGTTCCATGTCTGTAGTTGGTGGTACACACGGAGTAGGTGTTGGTCTGCTGCTGCATTTGTCGGTGGCAAGGAGGCTAGGTTGAATCCTGGATTGGCAAGGGACCTAGCATATTGGGAATACCTTATTTCATCCAATGAGGTTTGACCGACTTTGGTAGTGTATAATGCTACCAGGAGTAATCTGCCTGCAACAAAGAGTTCCTTGGGATCAGCATCAGGTTGGTTAAATACTTGTACAGCCTCCTGTATCTCCTTGCTGTTGTCGAGAAGTTTTACAAACTTAATTTTTCCCTGGCGGTAGAAAGCCGACGTGGTGTCACAGCCGCTAATAGCATGTAAGAACAACAAGTTATTTTTCACTGTTGGTGAAAACTTAAAGTTGTCGGGTGAGTAGAACGTGTTTGGGGAGGTCCCCTTGCCAGGTTTCATGAGGTAGATTTTTGAACCAGAAGGAGCCTTGGCAGTCAACAACACTAACAAGTCGGTGTCCTCACCTATTATTACCACTGTAGAGAACATCTCGGTCATTTGAATGGCTGTGTTGACAATGAGGGTGTCAGCATCCTCAGTAGCTTGCATAACTCGATACCCAACTTGTTCCAGTTTGTCGACCAGAATGGAGATTAGCCGTTTCTTGTTGCTATCATTTGAGAGGAACTGTTCTTTCGGCATGGTAGCGGTCATGGTTTCAGAGAACAGAACCGTTGCTGAAGAGTGTTTCCCTGAACGGCGGAAACGCTCAGCTGACTTTGTATTTCTCATTGCAGCCTCTTCAGGGTACCCATCAAAAACAATGGTTGCTTTCTCGCAGCTATAATACTTCGTCACGTAGTCAATGTACTTGGAGAGAATTGTCGAAAAAATTTCTTTCGACTGCCAAACAACTCTATGAAGAAGCCACCCACCATCAATCACAATAGCACTCTCTGTCAAGTTGGGTTCTGGAATCACTGGTTCAAACAAATCGTACAAAACCGATTTCCTTGTTTTTCTCATCCCTGTTTCATCGAATAGAGAGAGTGGGTATGGGGCCAGCTCGTATTGGAAGTAGCTTTCAATTTCTTTGTCACTTTTCTTCAGGAAATGTATTCGTCTGAATATGGTGTCAGGAGATACCGGTACCACTTTGTCGTGAACAGTTATTTTGGAATTGACGACTTTGAGCGGAATAACTCTATTTTTCCTCTGGAACTTTACATTCTTGAAATTGATGCCTGGTCTATTAGTTATTGTAGTGAGACTCGCAGTTTCTTTCTCGAATGCGTCATGACAGTTAATAGTTTTGTCCCCAATTACGCCAGTGCTTATTGACATAATGAACTGCCCGTTAGGGAAGGGATCGTGGGCCAAGAACCACTGAAGTAGGAGAGCAACGTCTGCCTCGTCCCTCCTCACCCTTGTCATTCGGGCATCAACATGCTGTTCTGTTGTGTTATATTCCACACCACAAAATTCTTCCAACTGTAGTGTAAGCTCCATGACCGTAGGTATTGTGGCCACCCATGTGACCAGATTACTGTCCGTTATGCCACGTCCATGTGAGAGACCGCCTTGAGATTTCATGGACCTCATTACGACCTGCTCTATCGTTTGATCTGTCCAAACGCCAGACCAAAATTTGTCAGACCTCCTGATGGTGAAGAAACTTTGGTTGACCAAACTATCATATTCATCTGGCGGGAGAACTTTGTTCAAATTAAGCATGTCCTGAAGGTATAGTTGACAGGATTTCGCATACAAAAAATGACCGCTAGTATGTAAGTAAGGCAACATTTGCTGCACAGTATGTAGATGTAGGAACCAGTCGCCGCTCCTCTCAGCTTCAATGAACCGTTTGACAATGGTCACCAAATGGAAATACTGAACCCACAGTTTTGCAGTGGGTCCCCTGAGTTCGAGTTCACACAGTTTCTCATAAAAACTATCCATCACGTCATTTAATAATGATTTATCAAGTTGTTCAGGAAAAAGTGGACTTCCCACCCCATTCAAAACATTTAGTACTGATTGCTTCTGATCATCACTTACGTGTAGCATGTTGAGTACCAATTTCGCTAGTGTCAGGTGAAGTAATATATGCCCCCTCACTGCTCTCGAATAGGCATGCCCTGTCAAAATCTTTTCTGTTGATGCTCTAGCATATATGGTGCTAAGGACATCCTGCAGCCCACTACCGTCCATTATGTATCCAATTGCCCCCAGAAATGACATCAACAGATGGAAGCCACCTAGGCGCACGATCACTGATGATAGGGGAGAGTCACGACCGCTGGAAGCTACGATTTCTCTTGCTTTGTAATACAACGGCTGGTCAAACGTCACGAAACAGCCTTTCTGATTATTCCCTAACCGTTCAACTGCATTTAGGAGAACAGAATATAATGTGTCCATGTTTGCTGGAGGAGCATTGAGGAATGGAAGAATCAGCGTACGAGATCTTTGATATGAGCGATGTGATGTTACTGTCTCCATAAAACCATTCCATCCCAGAATGTTTAAGTGCTCTTTCCATTTTCCAAAAATCCACAAGAAGTCAGTAGGCGAGATTCTCACAGCTCTCACTGGACTTTTCTCGTTGATGTCAATCAAAGCAATGGATTCCAAACCATCACTGGTTTTTTGAAAGGTGGTTAAGGGAATGGTACCACTTGCTGCAATATCCTTGGCTGTAGGAACGTTTTGCAACCTCGCAATTCTTGCCTCTGAACGGGCAGAAGTTACTGGCGTTATGCACTGCAGCCCGCCAACAGCGTGAAATGTGTTGGCTCCATCAAGCGTATCAACGTTAACATCAGCATTATCAAATACGAATTGGCTGAACGAATCTTGAAGCACAACTTTGGGAGCTTCTTGTATGCTGGATGACTGAAACAGCCTTACTTCTTTATAAGAACAAGAAAAACCAAGGCTCGATAGCATTTCCACCAGATCTTTGGACCCATACTTCTTATGAAATGTCATGCCAACAGTAAGAAGAAGAGGAGAAATGAAGGACCTTGGTCTAGTGGCATGAATTATTGAGTGAGCGATAGCAATTACTTTTTTTGTACCCTTAACATGCAATTTGGGTTCTGGATTCTTTGGCTTTGGATTAATAATTCCATTCAGAAGGACCCCGAGTGTTTCTGGAATGTCTTTCTCAATGTCTTTCAGAAATTCATCCACTTTTGGGTATGTATCTGTGGTATAAATCACTGACCTGATATCTTCTCGGATGATGGCAGCAGCAGCTTGCACAATACGCCTACGCTCTTTTTTCTCGTTAGACTCCTTGGCCTGGTACCAACTATCAGTAATTATTTTGTACCCAGTGTTACGAAAACATATAACACCTTGCTTAGTTCCTCCTCCACTCGTGAGTATGATATCCTCTCCGTACTTTCTTATCAGCCTGGTTTTTAACGCTGCGTAAGTTGGGATGTAGCCTTGGAAATTTTTAAAAATTTCTGTTAATGTGAATTGGCATTGATCTTCATTGTCTTCAATATATTTGCAAACATAATCAAATGCCTGGGATACATCGTCATCTTCAGGTCGGCCTCGTGGATAATCGGTTGTAGTCGACCTTTTTTTCAAAAACGTTTTACCACAGGAGGCGTGGTACCTTGCCTCTGCTGCAACAAGATCATGTTCTAGACTAATCCTCCGTAGCACCTGTTCATCCTGTCTCACCTCAGCTGCACGTACGAGGGAATCTTTGAACTGGATGGTTGTCACGCAACTGACTTCTTCGCGTCTATTTTTAGGCTTCTTGCATTCTCTGTCTATGAATTCCTGTGACGCATCACCTCCACAAATAACACATTTATTCTTAAAATCGAACTCTGAGACCCGTTGTGCGCGGCTGGATGTTGATTGCCCTTGAGTTTTTTTCTGTTTTGAATATACTTTCCTGCACCTTTCATGAACTGTGACTTGTTTTAGGTGTTGAAATAGAAGGTGCTTGTCATCCTTATTTAATTTGCTTAATTTGATAAATGTTTCTATTCCACGCTCACGCACTGTGGTACAAGCCTCCAAAGATAGAGCTCTGTCACAAATGAAACAATTTTCACTCATTTTGAATAGTTTTTGTAAAAGTACAATAACTACAAACACTGCTCCGTTATAATTATAACGATAAAAAAAACTGTATTTAACGCGCAAGGAATCACCGAACTGTGTACACTTTGGAAGTTAAAATACTACTGAGAATTAAGAACCTAGGACAACAACCCCTCCACACTTTAAACACAATAGGCAGGCCGAAAGGGTAGGTCCCTCAGGTAGAAGAATCACCCCAGCCCGACGTAATGCTACGTCCCTTCTCAACTCACAAAAATTTCCATTACATTTTTTTTCTCCTATAAAACTATAACTCGTATTTACCCTCACGTCAAGTTGTCTATTCATTAATTAGGTGCGGTTCTGAATGTAAATAAATATAAATAGCGTTGACATATAACTTATATATAAATTTTGTTACTCTTCCAGATGTGACATATTTTTCATTGTCGTTTATTTCAGTGTTTAAAATTGACCATTTTCAAAATTTGAGGGGTCTATTTAAATGGAAATTAGATTTTCTACAACTTTTATTCCATGAGTATTATTAATTAGGGAAGCAGATTAGAAGATAGTTGATGCTGAACCGCCAAGAAATGGCAGCTTACACTAAAATGGGGAAAATCGCCAATATTGAACAATCGATTGCGGCCAAACCGCTGAACCGATTTTAATGTTTGTGGTACTCTTCGACGAAGAATTCAATGCTTTTCAATTTTGAATAGCATAAAATTTTCTGTACAACAGATGGTTTTCGAGTTATTTGTGGAAAACTGAAAAAAGTCCGAAAATTTCGAGGTTTTTTGGCTCTCAAAAGTTAAGCTCACCTCCTGGGATGGTGCAAACTCAGATTACATGTATTTAGGACCAAAATAAGATATTAAAACGATTTCCGACTTACCGCGATTTAATTAACACAAACCCCCCATTTTGAGCTAATTTTCCTGGCCTAGTTAGCTTATTCCTATACTTATTCTTAATGAAAGCATAGGAAGAGAACGATCTCTCAACTAGTTCTGTGTTTGTAAAAGGAACTAAAACCAGAAGGGCTTTTGTGGTTAAGGGTCCATATTCATCCCTAATGCTCACCCAGAATTGTCCAAGGGGTTTTTTCTTAAACTCGGACTTCAAGGAGGAGTCACTTGAAAGTTCTAGGAGCTTTTCCATCTCATGAACGTGCAATGTAGCCGTCTTGATGTTTTCCTCATTGAAAGGATCTGCAATCCAGTTCTCTCCGTCACCTCGTTTAGGAAAATACTTTCTAAAAGAGTCCTTCAGGTTTGTCAAATGTGTCACTATTTGATGTTTCACTTCGCTAGATATGGGCAGATTATTGTCACTCAAGAAATCATGAAGCGTGCCAAAAACTTCAGCTTGATTGTTTTGAATACAGGTTTTCCAAAAATCAATTTTCTTCAGCATGGATTCTATTTTGTCAGCAACTTTGAATACTGTAATTGAGCTGTTCTGTAACTGTAAGTTGAGTTTATTGATTTGAGAAAAAATGTCAGCTAAATAAGCAAGCTTTTGAAGCCAGTCACTATCATGAAACTTGGAGGCTAAATAAAAAGGATGCTCCTCAAAAAATACTTGCAGTTCATGTCTGAGCTCAAAAAGTCTTGTAAGAACCTTCCCGCGAGATAGCCACCTTACTTCCGTGTGCAAAAGCAACGTGGAGTGAATGCCACCCATATCTTCACAAAGAACTTTGAACAGTCTGGACTTTGTTGCATTGGCTTTAACAAAGTTGACTACTTTAACTGCTTCATTGAGAACATCATTCAAAGAAGACGGCAACTTTTTGGCTGCAAGACTCTGTCTGTGGATGCAACAATGGCTCCATGCTACGTGGGGGGCCACTTCTTTTACGCGCCCCCGAAGACCAACATATATGCCGGACATTGATTTTCCTCCGTCAGTGCATATACCACATAATTTACCCCAGTCTATTCCTTTTTCACAGAAGTAGCTGTGAATCACATTGAACACATCTTCCCCTGTAGTACGCTCAGTTGATGCATGGCACAGCAACAGATTTTCCTCAAACTCCTTGTTGGGATTTACATACCTTGCAGTAACAAGTAAGATTGCTAGAGCAGCAATGTCCGTACTTTCATCAACTTGGATGGAAAACAAATCACTGTCTTTTAATTGCTCAACAACTTTTTCTGTCTCGAATTCGCCGTGAAACTGTGTTGTTTGACAGCGGGATGGAGTTCACCTTACGAACAAAGTCCTGACCAAACATACACTGAACAGCATCTTTTATACAAGGGGCTATCAAATCCTCACCGATCGTGTGGTTTTTACCACTTTTTGCAATATGGTAGCTAATTTTGAAAGAGGCTTCCAAAGCATTTTCATTATCTCTATTAACTGATGCGAAATAAGAAGAAACTACGCCATCTTTCCCATAATTTTTTGAAAGTCGTTCAAAATAGGTAATTTCTTTATTTTTGTGCTGGGCGTGTTTGGATTCAAGGTGGCGCAAAAGTAAGGAAGGTTTCATGCTACCATTACTTAGAACTTCTCCACAAACAACACATAGTGGGTTTGGACTTTCCTCCTCTCCAGTAAACGAAAAGCCATATTTCAAGTACTCAGATGAATATTTTCGTTTCTTTGAGGAAGTTCCAGTACTAGTACTAGATTTCTGAGGTTTACTAACACTGGTACTCATACAAGAAGAATTTTCTGCTGCTGAGTCCCGGGACGTACTAGGCTTGCTAAGCACCTGACTTGCCGTATCAGTCTGATTTGTTTTAACTGATCCACTTTTTAACCACTTTTCCATCTTCTTGACTACAGTTAAATCGTTTACAAATCAGTCAAAAACTAACACGCACAATAAGCAAGTAAACTAAACAAACAATCACGTAACAAAGAGCAACAGACAACAACTACGCAAGCGAACCATGCGAGCACTGACTGACGACGTGACAGTAGCAGTGCATTGTGATAGTGGCTAAGTGAGTGGGGGAGCGGCAGAGGGCGAACTGACCTTGACGAGCGAGCGTGAGTCAGACCATCGGACGACTAGGCGCGCCAGTACTGTACTGTACTTTTCAACCACCACGTACGTAACGTATGGCAAAAAAATAAAGTACGCCATTACCAAATATTTTCGGCGTACCCCCAACCAGGTCGTTGCGTACCCCCAAGGGGTACGCGTACCCCAGGTTGGGAACCGCTGAGCTATTGAAATAGTTTATAAGCCCGCGTTCTTGCTGACAGTGTATGACCTGAGTTGTGATTGGGTATGCGCTGTCAATGAATCTGCAGAAAAATATCTCAACCTTGGGATATTTTTGTCAGGTTGGATGGAGGAATGAGGGGTTATTATCATGATTCCACCCATCTCGTGGAATGTGTTGAGGCCATATAATGTGTTGACGTTTACGTCAGGGTTATCTCAAACAAACTGCATAAAAGCACTTTTTTCAACGAGCTGTGCAAGTTCTCCCCGATGGATGGCTTTACTCTCTACTCTCATATCCTCCTTGTAACTGCAGGAGAAACCCAAGGAATAACAGAGATTTACAAGGTGCATTGACCCAACTTTTCTGAACGAATAGGCGCCAAAGCTGACCTGAACTGAGGACAAGAAGGATCTAGGCCTGACTGCTGTCATGATTGCATGGCCAAATGCTATACTTTTTTTTCCAGTGGTCAATAGAGTGTCGCTTGTTTTTGAGGACTATCGTTTCAAGGAACACCTCTAAAGTCTCTGGCATGTCATCCCCAGCATTTTTCATCAAATTGTCAGAAGGAGGATATTCACTAATGTCATATTTTTGTGAGCGAATATCCTGCAGAACTATCTGAACTGCAGCATTGTCCACACTCAATCGCTCCTCTTGTTGGTTTTTCTTTCTCTCTTGATAAAAACTGTAAAATTTGATAGGATCTGCCTGTTGGTATTTATTTATTTATTTAATCATATAAATGCATTTTATAAATATGGTACAAATTGAACAACTTAAGCTACTCACTTTTGATTTCTTTCCCAACGATAGGCTTGGCCCGTGTTGTTGGGGAAGGTCTTGGTGATTCGCTCATGTCTTACAATCTATTTACTCTATGATACAATCGGTACTTGAAAAATATAATGTTATTCGTATAATGTTCTTATAATTTCAAGAGAAGATATTTTCTAAAATAATCACTGTACATAAATACTGCTTAAAATAGTTACACATCCCGCTTCCCCCTTTTCTACAAGCCAGGTTAAAATATGTTTCTTGTAGTTTTGTCTTGTGAATCTTTGAGCATTTTTCATATGGCCCTCTACCTCTCTGTGGATAATGTAAATAATGAATTTTGGATTGCGAGTTGACAACGTTAGTCTCGGTCTAGGTGCAATTACATTTCCTGCGGCTACGTACCTTTTTATATACATTGGATTACGTTGTGAACCTATTATTTGTGGATCCTTATGGAATTGCAGAAGTAAATTTTTAACATATAATTGCCTTATAGTAAATAGCTTAGCAATATTAAATACATTTGTCAGATGGAGTCCTAATTGGTAAAGACAGCATAATTTTTACAATGATTTTCTGGCGTACCTGTAATTTATTTATATGGGTTGAGAATGTCCCACCCCAAGCAATTATGCCATATTGAAGTACAGATTGTAGCATACCGTGATGAAGTTGATTATTGACTACGCATCGTTTTTGGCTGTGATGCTATTGGTTTCTCAGTGCAAACATCCACGAGAGGTGCTTCAGCAGTATCTTGGATTATTTTTTGATCATGTTCATTAACAATCTCAGTTAGATCGTATTCTTGATTGTTTCCAGGAGAGTTAGAATTATTCCTCATCAATAGTAAGTGGGTCACAGCACTGCAAAAAGATGCAAAACTAAATTTGCTACATGATCCAAATGTCTCCTTTAACATCAAATAGTTAGCTATCCAGTCTATTACAGTCAATAAAAACTTTCCTATCAAAAATATTCCAACAAAACCAGATGTTATATCACCTATTTTTGTGAACATGGTAATGAACCTATGGTAACCTTTCTCGAATATTGACTGAATCTGGTTCTCACTAAAGAGATTGAGGGTATCACCCATTCCCATAGATATTCTTTCACCAGCTAATTTCCTGACCAGGTTATCATCTAATGCTTCCTTCTCACCTGAGAAAAGCATTTGTTTCTGAAGTGCTTCGACTTCATTTAAGCTATAAATGCCTGCAACTGCTAATCCATGTAAAGAAGTATATGACCAGGTTTTATTAGGATTCGGATCGAGAATTACACATTCGGAATCCACATTTCCTGAAATATACCTTACATGGGTATCACCCATTCCCATAGATATTCTTTCACCAGCTAATTTCCTGACCAGGTTATCATCTAATGCTTCCTTCTCACCTGAGAAAAGCATTTGTTTCTGAAGTGCTTCGACTTCATTTAAGCTATAAATGCCTGCAACTGCTAATCCATGTAAAGAAGTATATGACCAGGTTTTATTAGGATTCGGATCGAGAATTACACATTCGGAATCCACATTTCCTGAAATATACCTTACATGGGTATCACCCATTCCCATAGATATTCTTTCACCAGCTAATTTCCTGACCAGGTTATCATCTAATGCTTCCTTCTCACCTGAGAAAAGCATTTGTTTCTGAAGTGCTTCGACTTCATTTAAGCTATAAATGCCTGCAACTGCTAATCCATGTAAAGAAGTATATGACCAGGTTTTATTAGGATTCGGATCGAGAATTACACATTCGGAATCCACATTTCCTGAAATATACCTTACATGGGTATCACCCATTCCCATAGATATTCTTTCACCAGCTAATTTCCTGACCAGGTTATCATCTAATGCTTCCTTCTCACCTGAGAAAAGCATTTGTTTCTGAAGTGCTTCGACTTCATTTAAGCTATAAATGCCTGCAACTGCTAATCCATGTAAAGAAGTATATGACCAGGTTTTATTAGGATTCGGATCGAGAATTACACATTCGGAATCCACATTTCCTGAAATATACCTTACATATTTCCCTTTCTGACATATCTTTAGATCGTTAGAGATGACCTTTTGTCTGAAAATATATGTAATTGGTAGTAAGCCAAACCCACACAATTTACTTAACCCTCCAATTCCCATTGCTCCCGTGGGAATATTTTTTTCAAATTTTTTACAAATTTCTACTCTAGGGGCCTTAAGAAGACAAAAAATGGATGGAACTTGAATTTTTTTCGTCTCGGTTAAAAAATATGGTATGGTCCCCTACAGGGGACTTTGGGATTCAATGAAACTGCACCAGTAAGGTTCTCACGAAACATAAGATTTTATTTCCTCATTACTCCAGTAAAATTCAGCTTGAGGCTAGATGTAGAAATGATATAAAGAAATCAAAGATCATTCATTTTATGGAAATTATAAAAACAAAGTTGGTGGATACCAACCTGGCAAGTTTCACACATAAGTGTCGTATGTTTTTTGCAAAGTTTACACTTTTTCTGAGCACATTTCACTGGTATGTGTTTGATTGTTATTTTTCCATGTGAGAATATTTTGGCACATTTGAAATAGACAAGGTTTTCTTCCTCTCGGTGCCATTTGTACTACAATAGTGTTGAACAATGGAGCGCCGGAACTCGCAGTAAGTTAGTTTTGAACCAGTCATTGACTTCTTCAGAAGCCAGGCATTTTGGCACGCCGCATCAATGCCAAACATGAAGAGGCACGACCACCATTTTTTACCTTTCAAGGAAATTCTGAGAGAGGCTACATTTTCATCAAATCTGTCAACTCCCCCCATGTAAGAGTTATAACATTTTATGAGATTGGGTTGTGGAACCGTGATAGTGGTCTTCTTCTTGTTTATCGAAGCTACACGATTCACTCTTGCAACTGGAGTCACTCCATGGCAGTTGGAAGCAACAGTCACAATACTGTTATCATTCCATTTCGCCATCATGATCGCATCTGTATTTTTGAACATGAAAGCTCCACGCTCCATCTTCTCCATATCCTTCTTCGATGATTGGTCCTGTTTTCCCTAATGGTCCCAGTACCACCCATGTTTTCCTTGGATAGCTCTCATAGCATTATGCATGGTGGTGATCCTTGGGTTTTGTTCCTATTGCACACTAAAGGTGTCTGCGACGTAATGGAGGAAGAACTGTGTATTTACCTCCTCTCTGGTAGTCAGAAATCAAAACTAAAGTGAGGTCCCCTTGAGGGGACTTTGGGAATTGGAGGGTTAATAGTTGCACTAAGTGCTTTAGATGAATAATTTACTGATTTATTTATAATTAACACAAGAGTATTGACTAACTAGCAGTCTTGTGTTAGGCAAGTGGACTGTATGTGTTCTCAATAACCAAACAGCTAAGGAATAATGAAAATAAATATGTAAGAATAATATATCCTATTTTATTCAGTTAAAATTGATAACCAACATGTGATTCAACAATTCAAAACAATAATAATTTAACAAAGGTACTTGTTGCCTACCTATTGCGTGGCCACGGAAAGGTGATGAAGATAATCAAGATTCGACCTTCACAGAAGGATACCGGTATACTTGATAACAAATTCGGTTATAATTTCCCTTTTCCCAGAGTCTCAAATTATGACGAATGAATGATGCAGCCAATTTCCGATGGGTGGAGATGAAAAATCGATGGATGGATGTAAGATCAAATGTTAAGCGTTGCGTTGATGAGTGAATTAAGCAATAAATAATGGTTTGATCTCACCACAATTATATTTCCATGCTGAAAACCTCCGGATACATGGAGGCTCAGGAGGCCTGGTAAACCGTTCCACTCCAGATAATGTGGATTCCGGCGTAAGGACCCAATCCAACGTCGTTGAAAGCTTCACTGCCACGCTCAAATAAGTGAAAACTATTCAACTGAATGATGTCCTCCGACGTGGATGCAAACAGATAACGGCATCTCACAGTGTTCATTGAAGGAAATGCCCTTTGACTTGCATTCTTTACACTCTCTGTACATGCAAGCTTTCTTTTTAACATCACAACAAAGGCTACTTACTAAAGCACTCACATTGACATGATTTATAACTCTGTATTGCTTTGATTTTTGAAATAAGAACGAAAAGTTCTCATGGTACCTGCACATACATGTGTCTCGTTTATTAGAAGGTCTATTTACAACCCAAAAGGGCTTTAGCTTGCTAAAATGTGCAAACGAAATCTTGATGCCCTGCGAAGAGACAAATCGTTTATGGAGAGCCAACATGGAGTCCGTAAGGTGTCTCAACTGCTTTTTAATTTTTTTCCTCGTGATGGTATCTTTGCGACCAGGAGTGGGGTAAGAACATTCTTCATCAATAAGGAATTTGTGTACCAACATTTTCACGTTAACCGGCCTGGTATTCTTTTCTTTTCTTTTAGGCTTTTGAATTTCAATCCTCTTAACAGTCTCGTTCTGTTCAATGTGTTGGCTTTCCCTTACTTCTGGTTTTTGTTTAGACAAGACTCGAGAATGTTTTTTCTTCCACTTTTCTGCTCTTTTCTCTTGATTTTTGAGCTGTTTTTCTAGTTGCTTGATTTTATTCCTATATTTGTCTCTGTTTTTTCTTAGTTTTTTTTTTTTCTACCATCCCTTGTACAATCTTTCCGGTTGTCGAAAACAGGTTCAACTTGCAAATCACCAGCTTCAGACGCTGGTGGGGAATTATTTTCAACTAATTCCTCGATTCGTTGTTGTTTACGTTTATTTTTTGCATGTCTATGGTACCTGTTCCTCCATTCTGCTCGTTGCTTCCTCTTTCCACGTTCAGTCAAGTCATTTATACTTGGAATCTTTTTTTGTTCTCTCCTTTTTCTACTGCGCTCTCTTTCTTTTGCTTTCATCATTTCATATTTTTCAGGGTCTTGTCGAATCCTTTCACGCTTCACAGGTAGCAGGTTACAGCAGGGAGACTGCCCAATTTGGATGATAAGATGTCCAGGGTTGCCATATACACTCAACTTGTGGTTGGGTTGAAAAGTAGCTGGAAGCCTTGAAACTAATTTCAGTGATTATCATAAAATGCTTGGGGGCAGTTTTCAAAAAATCCTGAAGATGTGTTTTCCAAGAATTCACTGATGAAGCAGTGCGAGGTGCATTGAAGCTGAAATTATCTTCCTGTGGAGGATGTGGATTATCAACTTTTTTCAATTTCTGCTTCATCTTGTTCTGGAGCAACTTGAGGTTCTGAAGATCCTATTTCAGAAAAAGATGCCTTGAGCCAATGGCGGATTGTTTCATTTGTTAGCCCTAATGTGTTTAAGAACATTGTACTACAAACTGGTAGTAAATTGTCTTTGACTTTAAGGTGATAAACATAGGACACTTCTCTCTGCTTTTTAGATTTTTTACTTCTCTGCTTAGGTTTCCGTTGGTGCACAAGTGTAGCTACAAATACTTTTTTTCTTTCCAATCCTTTCGCTCCCAAAATTATTTGAATAACGCCTGTCGAGTTTCCTCATCAACCTTATTGCACTGACGTCTACTTACATTTCTGCACCGTTCTGATGTACATCGTTCACACAACCTTTTTGCTTCTCTTTCGATATTATCTCGAAACATTTTACTTTTTTCTTATCCAATCTCTTATATCCAACATAGGCTTCTCCTTTCATTCTCTTGGATTTCGTTTCTTCAGCTGCCCAAGTCCTACTGTCGACATTAACTCTCCCTCTCTTGCGAGAAGAGGTTGACGACAGAACCTCTACCATAATGTCATGCTGCTCATTGTCTTCAGTGCTCGTGTTGTTACTCTCTTGACTATGTGTTTTTTGTCGAGGAGGGTCAAAATGTTGATCAGAAAAATTGTTACCTACTGCCGACTCATCCTGCATAGTAAGCTGCTCAATGTCAAGAGAAAGTTCCACTTCCTCATCAAAATTGGAAAATGCCCCGCCAGATTGAGGAATAGGCTTGTCTAAACAAGGATCTTGTACAGATAAACAGTTAGGTTCTGGCGATGACAACCCATTCGCTGTTGTGGTGTCATAAATAGGTGGAGAAGGATCAGGATGTCGACTAGAAAAATGATTACCTTCTGCCGACAACTCTTCTTGCACAGTCTGCTGCTCACCATCAAAAGACACTTGCCTCATGAACAAGGGAAAATTCCCCACCAGATTGAGGTGTAGGCTTGTCTACACAAGAATATTGTCTACACAACTTATCAGTTTCCACTGATGACAATGCACATGAAGTAGAGATAATGATGTCACCCGTTTCCTCCAATAGAGCAAAGAGTTCCTCTAGGGTAAACACATCAGGATCGTCCTGACTCCTCTCTTCATAGAGGGCCTGAAAGCAGAAAATAAAGTATTACTGATAATAATTTAAAGTAGTAGGTACTAATAATAATTTAAACAAACCAAAATCTTGAAAACTCTTAGTAATTTGGAGCAGAAACTAGTTCTAGAATCATGACCTAACTCAAACATGGTTAAGTGAATCATGACATAATTCAATATGAAATTGAAGCCAATGTTTTTATCATTTCCCTGACTATATTTCTGAATCAATCCTCAAACATTGTTTTAATCATCCCTCCTAATAAGTTAATTGATGTAAAACAACCTCAAAACACCAGTAAAATACAACTATAATTAGGTACCTAAAACGAAAGAAACTTACCTGGTCTTCCACAACATAGGAATCGGCCATTATAACTGCTGAGTTATGTCATGATTCCAACAGCTGTGAGTTGTGTTATTGTGGCAAAACTGGCGATAGCAGCGTTCCTATTAGAAGAAAGAAGAAGAAGAAAAAAGTTTATTATACTCATACAAAGATATGTATTGCAATAATTTCTTATTTAAATCAAAATAAACATTACGGCATGGAAATCCGTCTGCCGGAAGTTAGGACCTTTTCTTTTTTTTCTTTTAAACATGAATAAAATAGCAGAACATATAGATACTTCAAGTAAGTAATTCTCTTTCTAATTGAAGCAAATAAATACAACCACATTCTTAATCCTTGATGGCCTTACTAAATAAATTAAATTATTCAAAACTTCAAAAATTAAATTCTCTGACATGAAAAAAACGATAACGCCAGGTGTTATTCCCGAGCAGTCTTCATCTATAAATTTCTTGCACTGGGTGCACCATATTGTGTTTGTTTGCTGCTCTTCAGGATTCTCGCGCTCGCACTTTTCACAATTCGTGGCTCCGTTGCTTGCCATGTTTACGTTTGCGATTGACTGATTTGCGTTCCGCTCTGGAGAACCGCTCGGGTAGCTGTTTTATCTGATTTTACGGGGGGTGGCGTTTCTTCTTCGTAGCCGAGTGGGGGTTGTTTACGATTCCGTGTCACAATTCGCTTGGGTTTGCATGATTCTGAGGTTCACAGGAGTAAGGTTCACGATTCTTTGTCCCTTGGAGGTTGTTGGGACTAGATTGCAATTTATTCTATACATACAAAGGTCTATATAAGCAGGATTTCTTAATTCAGGTCTTGGGATATTGGTTTTGTGGTGAGGTTATTCCTGAAATGCATTGGATGTTCTTTTTTATTCTTTGTTGAAATTGGATATGGGGAATGAATTTATTGATTGCAGAGTGATTGATGTGTGTATATATTTGTATTATTTATTCTGTATATTAGTGGATGCTTCTGATTGTCGTGATCAAAATTCTTGGATTCCAATAGTATATTTCAATCTTTCGATGTAATTTTGGGATTCAGGTGAAATAATTAAAACAAGATTTCAATCACTGGGATAGTAGTTTATTACGCTTTTCTTTATGTCACTCCAAAAGAAAGGTAATAAGGGGGGGGGGGGGTTTCTATCTAGCCTGTCGGTTGATTAGTTTCTTATATTCACTTCTTTTAAAGATGAAAGAAATATCGCAGGGGAGAGAGAGAGGTATGCAGGATAGCAATGGATTAGGTATTAGTACAATAAAAACGATAGGAGTTTATAAAATATTATTGCTATTAATGCAAAATGTAAGATAGAGGTAGACTCACCGTTATGAAGGTTCAACAACGATTGATAGCAATCAGACCGGTGGACGTTGGGGATACCAACGGGCACGCCGTTCTATTGAACGAATCACCTCAACAGTTTTCGATAGTTGTTCCGGGCCTCAAACGGTGTGTTAACAGGCCCATCCGTCTATAAGTTTTCCTTCGAGCAACTGTCTTCTACAAATGCCATACCATTAACTATTGATTAAAAAATGCCAAATGGCAAAAAATGATAATGATGATCCATATCAATATATACACTTTCAAAAATGATAATGCATCTCCCCAGCATGGGGGAGTGTGGGGGAGCGCAGGATGGCCAACATGAGAGAGCAAAACTTGTTTTTATTGCGAAGTGTAGCGCTGTGTGTAACACGTCAGCTGCAGAAGTTAACAAGTCTTCTACGAATACTGTACTACATATAACTATTGATTAACAAATGCCATTTGGCAAAAAATGATAATGATGATCCATATCAATACATACACTTTCAAGAATGATTATGCACCCCCCCAAGATATTGTCCTCCTTTCCCGCTTCTGGCGCCGGAAAGGTGATGTTATGCCCTTTCCCCAATATTCCGATGTACATCAGTAAGATCTTTCTTGAAACAAGTAAATACATAGCTTGATCAGTCAGATTGTATGTATAATTTATAGGTACATGTAAAAGGGGTCAGGTTATAAAAGAAAAAAAAATCAGGTGATAACCTCAACGGTATAGCTGTTAGCACAGGTTATAAGATACCAAGTCCTATCTTGCGTCAATCCGTACCAATTCACTCTGAAGAGCTCCAGGGGAGAGGAATCAGATACCTCTGATTGTAGCATGCAGCCCTCCATAATGAGGTATTTTTCGATTATATCGGCTTCATCAGAGGAGATACGGCTATCATCCACTTTTGTAATCACCACCTTAAGGTCAATAGCTGAGGGTTTTTTGCTGACTTGTTCAGCATCCTTGCTAGCGCTTTTAGCGCGTTTATCAGAGGGAGGGACCTCCGGAGAGGGTTCTTTGATTGATAAAGGTTCCACGGGGGGACCTAGGGCGCCGAGGCGTGAATTTACGGATGGGGCAGTTGCCTTATATTGGGCGATCTTAAACCTCCGTTTGCGAAGCTTTTGTGCGTTTTTTGATAACCCTTTCTTAGCGATGTAGGGTTGGGAAAATAGGAACCCTAGAGGGGGATTTCCTGAATTGGTAGATCAGGAAGCACCTGTGTCTACCCCGCTTGATGGAACCAATGGTGCGCTACCTGAGGGTGCGTTTCCACTGGACTTCATACAGGGGGAGACTTCTCTGGTAACTCCCTGTGATGGAAGGGCTTGATTGCCCTGAATGAGAGGGTGGGGTTGGGTGCTGTATACCCCTTCGTCCGCCTCCGCTAGTGCGCCTGAGGGTGCCAAGCGAGCTTTGGAACCAAGTATATTAGTTCCCGCATCCACCTCTAAGGGTTTTTTTGTCCCTTGAGGGACAGGAGGGGTTCTGTAGGGGCTCCCTGTTTAAAGACTCTAGCCTTTACTCTAAAATGAAAATTAATAAATAATATATTAAATGAATAAAAGGGATAAATGATGGGGTTGAAGTTAACAGGGATGGGTTTAAATAGAACAGTATAATTAAATTGAAAAGATAAGCACCACGTGGAACCAAATAACCTATAAGATAAGGAGGCACAAGAGGGATAAACTAAAAGATTGGCGTAAAAACAAAATAAAAGAAATGGAAAATGTGATGGAAATTATGAAAGTAATTTAGATTGTATAAAAATGGAAGTGAAATGAAAAGGTACAACCTTGAGCTGTAGACTTAGTCGGTGAAGACTTAGGAACGATCTGTAATCGCCAAAGGCAACCAGCGGAATGACAACGGAATGATACAACAAATGCCATATGGCGAAAAATGATAATGATGATTCATATCAATACATACACTTTCAAAAATGAAAATGCATCTCCCCAGCATGGGGGAGTGTGGGGGAGCGCAGGATGGCCAACGAGAGAGCAAAAATTTGTTTTTATTGCAGAGCGTAACGCTGTGTGTAACACGTCAGCTGCAGAAGTTAACAAGTCTTCTACGAAGACTGTACTACATATAACTAATGATGAACAAATGACATATTTGACAAAATATAAGAATGATAAAAAATGATCTACATCAATACATACATTTTCAATAATGATTATTATGGACTTCAAACCTTGGAAGAGTAGCCAAAAGTTCTCGTGCCGTTGGCAAAGACATGTGTTCCGAGCTGAGTGAGTATGAAGGGTAAACAATATAGGACCATTCATTCCCAGGGCGTCTATTGGCGAATCTAGTTTTCATCTCGTTTACACAAACATAACCTTGAACAACGTCCAAAACTTCATCTTTTGATAATCCAAACCCCCATTTTCCTAAAACTCTCAGACAGTTAGCAAGCTGCGCTTCTTGTTTTAAAGGAACAGCTGTCTTACCTCCTCCACCTGTACTAACAACAGACAAAACTTCTGAACCTCTCTTACAGCCATAGTGACGAAATGTGAGTGGGGAATGCCATAATGCCTGGCCGCACTACGAAGATTGAGATTTAGATTTTTGATATCTTCCACAGAATTTGAAGATCCTCCCTGGATTACGATCCCTGGTCTGAGCCTTTACACGTCTTTCTTGGTTTATTTCTTGGCATTATACAACCTTGAAAAAAGAAAAACACAAAGTAAATAATAACAATAGTTAGGTAGGTACTTTGAGACATTATTATCACAGCAAACAGCAAAATCTAAAACTTCTTACAAAGCATTTAGGTACTTACTACCTGCTAATTCATGTTTTTGGGGGTTACTGGGATCCCAGGGAACTGGGACCGACTTATGGGTAACTGGGTCCAGGGGTGTCCCAGTTACCAGAGAGGTGTGGCCCAGTTCCCCCAAACCCCCTATACTGACTGGGGGATCTGGGACCCCCCCACCAGAACCTAGCCAACAAACGTTTTAGCCAAAAGAAATAGAAGCACACAGAAAACATTGTCTCCTTAGATTATTCAAACAGTCAAACTTTCAAAAATACGAAAAATGTACTCACCAGATGTTGTAGAAGATGGGTAGGTCACAGGATGTTTCTCGATAAAACTCTGTAGAATTTGCCAATACAAGATGGCCAGAACTAAAAAGGCCTGTTGTTCGGAGAGGTTTCCTTGCCCAGTGATGCCAACACATCACAGAAAAATTTCTCTTAACACATGGAGAGAAGTAGGGGGGTATGGCTCAGATACCCCATGGTCCCAGAAACCCAAACTTACCTTAATATAGTATTATGTTTATTGAATACTTTACTTTAATTAATTAAATATTATTAAATGTTATAATATATACCTATCTCATATACCTTAATCAATTTTATATTATTATATTTATTGAATAATTTAAAATATAAGTGGTTTGGTAAATTTTTGTTAAATTGGTCAGAAACGTGGAACTATTATCAGTAACGTGGATCAATGATTCTTCCACGTGATGGACGATTGTTCCACGTAACTGACATTTGAAACATTAACCTCAGGGATAATAGAAACAGGGTGGGGGACAAGGCCCGAGACTCTCGGCTCTGTGACGTCACAATCCGCTCTACGCCCTCTTGTCAGTAAGAAATGTTAGCCCCCGCGTCAATTAACTACTATTATCATTTATTTAAGGGGATTTATTGAGCGAACTTATATTATTCTATGGGCCTTTCACACCCCCCGACCTCTGACACATTAACATTGAGCTGACTTGAATAATAAGTACCGTCCGGTACTCCTCCATCACCCCTGCCCACGACCAGGGTGAGCCAGCCCGCACCAGCACCTACTTCCTGGGCAGGAGTGGAAGGCTCTATGTCCTTCCCCTCCTTCACCCTCCTACTCATGACGTCAACCTTCCTACCAAGGTTGACCAGGTCCACGCTCTTGAGGGTTTCCATCTTCCCGGCAACTAGGTCGGTTGCCCTCTCAACTGCCCCTACCCTTTTCGTAATCTTATCCATCTGCTGAGTTATGGACTTCTCTAAGAGTCTCATACCATCGCAGATCTCCTTTGTACCGACTTGCGGCACTACCGACTCATGAGTGATCTCACTTCTTCTATCACTCGTCACACGTACCCTTTCGTCCAACTTCTCCATGGCCTCACTCAATAGTTCAACTCCTAAGGCAACACGTTTGTGATGCCTGAGTTCCTCAAACATGTCCTTGTTTGCCTTTATCAGTGGATTTACCACTGTCTCGACCATGGCTTCCATCTGGGAACTCGCGTCTCTGAAGGGCCATTTGCCAATATTATTCTCATTAGAACCAAACTCCTGCCATCTAGTAATGAGCTGGTCCCTCCGTGAGATAATAGCCTCCAGCTCATTATTAATAGTGGTCTTAACCTTCTTCGGTGGTTTGGGCTTCACACCACATGATCCAGGAGTCTACTAATAATAGGCTATAATTTCATGTTTTATAAAATGAAACATTTTAAAACTAATGAAGTGAAGTGAAGAAAAGTGTACCTATTTGCATTTGAAAAATACAAGACAAAACACTAGAAACTTTCGTGCCTTTTTAAGTGAAAATTCTTTAATAACCTTAGAAAATTCAAGTTTGGATGCTAACTTGTACTCAATGCTGAGAATGGCAATGGACCTTTCTTGGCCCATGGATGCTCTCTCCCAAGTCTTCAGTCGAGTGCCGAGTTTGCTGAATGCCCGTTCCGCCGACGCCACCGTCACAGGAGCAGTACAAAATATGCGCAAGGCAACGCAGACTTTGATAAACATAGGATCTAGCTGTTTTTCGTAAATAGCATTCAACAGCTTAAGTGGGCTGATTGAAGTCATGTGAAAGACTGAAGAGTACATTTTCTTTAAATGTAATATTTCCTCCACAAAAGGCGTTGAAAGGTCACTTTTATAAAATTCCACTAATGTTGAAGCCTTTCCTTTCAAAGAATCCTGTTCAAGATTTGTAAACTGTAGGATGGTACTAAACAATTCACAAAAGGTTGTACCAGCAGTAAGTAAACCTCTCATTCAAGTTCTGTAACAAAAAGTCCAACACAACAAACACAACTTCGTTTCTAAACTTGTCTTCAGGTTCAGGGCGAAGTTGATGTGGTATACTGAAGCAGATGCTCTATTCAATTGAAACGATGATGGAATCATTAAAACTTCTGCCATCGTCTTAGCTTCTTCGAGGATTTTTTCCCAGGAGTCTCTCTGAAGTTGGATGTCGTTTCTGAGATCATTGATTAGTTTCATCTCAACATCCAGAGTTATAGCTTCACTCTGGATGATAACACTTCTTTCGTCAATTGAAGCCAAAACTTTATGCCAAAATATTGCCATAAACAGTCCTTCAAAAGATGTGAAGTACTTCTTCAATCCTCGTACTGTGTTCAGGACAGCCGGTTTTAAAGATGTTGACATTTCAGTTAACACTCGTGTCTAGGGTTTTAAGCCAACCAGGGTAGTGTTTAATTACTGGACGAACTGCTTCAATTCGCTCTGACCACCGTGGTGTTTCCGATTGTCTTTTTAAAGAGAGGGGCATTTCTTGTCTTAGAATTTCCCATCTTGAGGGGCTACTAGAAAAAAAGGATTACAAACTTTCTAAATTCCCGAAAAATGTAACAACTTGGTGACAAATCTTAGCTGTGTTGACATTTACTCGGTTCAAAGAGTGCGC
Source organism: Adelphocoris suturalis (assembly GCA_030762985.1). Classification (NCBI taxonomy): domain Eukaryota; kingdom Metazoa; phylum Arthropoda; class Insecta; order Hemiptera; family Miridae; genus Adelphocoris; species Adelphocoris suturalis. Next base: position 185,450 of record CM061048.1, read on the forward strand.
TGCACACGGAGAGAAAAAAGCCAGTTTGTTTGACTCAAGAAGTATTGATTTCACCCCTTTGACTTTCCCACACATACTAGTATTGGACGCACCATCATACCCTTGTGCTCTACAATCTGCGAGTGGTATTTTAAGAATCTGCAATTCTGATAATATCTCTGCAGCAATATCATCATCAGTTTTCTCGTTGAAATTTAGAAATTTAATAAACCTCTCATACACTTCAAAGTTTTTGGTATCTTTGTCCCGGTGAACATATCTCAAAACCAATACATTTTGTTCTTGATGTGATATGTCGGGTGTTGCGTGTACTATTAACCCAAAGTTGTAAAGGATAGTATCACGCACTGCTACCGTGTAATGGGTAGAGAAATGATCTATCTGAAGTACTGGCTTTGCTTATTATTACTTAAATCAAGTACTCTCTGCTGAGAGTGAACGACATTACTACGCTCTTGTTCAACTATTGGGTTGGTGATATTATTTCTATTGAAGTTGCCAGATTTTCTAAAATTAGGGTGAACACTTATTTGGGTGGGTGATTGCATGCTATGTTGTGGATGGGTCACATTCCTATTGTTATACTTAAGTTGGTAATTAGAAGTATTATGAGCTGAGCTGGCAGGAGGTGGTACTTCTGCAGCCTGAAGTTGTTGAGCATTGGGAGCAACATATTCTGGTAAGGCTTCAATTGCATCCAGAATTCTGAGGAATCTTCGAGGAATCTGCTCTCTGGGGACGTCTTCATCTACAACACCTGGATCATAAGCCAATACTAACGGTTCGATTAGTCCCTTGTAATCCGGGTTTCTGACTAGCCCAGCATAGTTTCTTATGGACCCATACTATGCTCCGTTATGTCTTATCAACAGTTGGCTTGCTACCCACATGAGTGACCTATAGAGCGTCCCCTTTGCTGCCCCAATCTGCGCACGAAATCCGTACCAAGGATCATTTCCAACTTCCTTTATCACTCTTAGGTAGTTGTCAAAATCGATAGTAATGAAGTTTGAGACACGTCCCCAATCGAAAAATCTATGTAACCCCAAATCTATGTAATCGTGATTTCCCTTGTTTCGACATGGGTATGTAAAGCGTGCTGAACATGATAGAACTGCGCTGTCTTAATGAGTCAGGACTTGTGCGGATGATATGCATGGTAATGTTCACAAGAACATTACATATAATTGCTAGGAGATCAGCATTCAATTCTCTCCAGTTTTCTGTACCGTGACCTATGATCCACTGTTCTTCGTCTTGGTCATTGACTCGTACTCTCCTCCTCCCTCTCAGGTATGCGACGATGTGATCCACCTCGTTGTTCACGCATAAACTCATCAAACAATGAAAAATTGTTTACCATAGCGTACAAATCGTTTACAGAAATAACAGATAGGGGCATAGGTAAGGTAAATAAGAAAAACAGATTTAAGATATATTAAACGATGATGTAAATTCCACATAAAAGAGTGAACTAAATTTGAAAAGATAGTACAAATCCCTGAAAGATCATCAGAATTGTTAAAGAAAAGAGCTTTCAGGTACTGATGAGTGTAATACAAGATGAATTGTTAAAGAAAAGAGCTTTCAGGTACTGATGAGTGTAATACAAGATTCGAAGAAGACGTCCTTTGAAACGTCCATATTATTATTAAGAATCGAAGTTGTGACATGATCGAAAGTCAAGACAATGCCACTATACGCTAAATCGACACGGCCGATCTCTTCTGCGTCATAACTCGAAATATGTCTATTAGAAAAGCAAAAATCACCATCAAAGTATTGACCTCCATATTTTCCAAACCCCTTTGAATTGCATGCTAATCATGCAATGACAATAAAAGCACTTATTTTCAAATGGAGAACTCGATCGTAAACGCAATAACCCCAGCTTCACCACCTCCATTCTAGTGAAGATTAATTTAAATACAATAATTGGAAGACGGCGATATCCATATAGTGAGAAAATGATAAATAGGTCACAAACTCCACAGTCTGGCAGACAGTGAGAAGAAATTCCAGTACGAAGAAACAAAGAAGCAGACCTAACATTAGTACCAGCAAAAACAGATGTAAATAATTCAGAATGAATAGATGAAGATACAGCTCGATGAGCAAATAACGAACTAGCAAGCTTAGATCTCAGATATTGATGAATAGCTAATTCTTTTAACTTATGAGAAGGTATTTTTTCCCAACTAGAATGAAGGAACAAAGAAGTAAAACGAATGTTTCGATCATTAGTGGAATTTCCAAGTCCTGGACTATGTTTCACAATCATACGTAAATCAGGATTACATCTATTAATCACTTCAAAAACGCGTCCTATATGAGATTCAGAATAAATGACTACCAATAATGTTGCTTTATCAATGAATAGGTTATGAAATATCTGTATATCACAAGGAGGAGAATCAACACACAAAAGACATCCAGAGAATGAGCCTGAATGCTCGTTTATGGCCTGACCCAGTCTTTCAGAAGCCATCATGGAGACAGAGAGGATTACGCGAGTCCCTTCAGATCGCGAACAGGCTCTGGATCACGGAAAGCTTCAACAAAAGCCGTCCCGATTAAGTCCACGCCGTTAAAAAATAAACGACCCCCCACCCTCGTGCGCGAGATTCTTCTATAGTTCGTTTGGTTGAAATGCGCGATTAAAAATCTGCGCAATTTTCATATGAACTGACACATTTCAATTTAGAATCAAAATTAGGAATCAAGAATGCCCATCTTTGTTATCCGGTTTGCAGCATAGACCAGCAAACCCTTTTTCGATACAAATATATGGGTCGTTCTCAATGAATTCGACAGTTTTGAGGGTCCGAAATTTTCAGTTTCAAAAGTTAATATTTTCCATGTTTTTTAAAAATGTTTTTCGCACCTGTGGGAGTTCTTTGGTGAGCCCCTAGTTGGTGCACGCACGAGCCTTATAACTAACAGAACTATAGGGCTTAACTGGAAATTGGCCAACAGGGGAATGAATAAATAAACACTCGGACCACTACAAATGGCTATTATAAAGTTTATTCATTATGAATTTTAACTGAAACTATTTTCAATGGTAACTTTTAGTAAGGTTATTGAAACATTTATTGCTTAGAACAAACAAGAAATATAAAAATCACAATCAGAATTGAGCATTATTCTGCAGAAGTTACTTCTAACAAGGTGGATAATAATCCTTTCCTAGGCAAAGAGTTTTTTTTCTCAACAGGAATAAGTACACAAATGATAACAGTCAATTAATAACTCAAGAGAGAAATTCGAGAACAGAACGATTGGTATCCAATCTCAATTACATTTTTATGTAGGTAGATGAAAAATCAGAACAAAGACATGGGTCTGAATGACAAAGTACAAAATAAAAACTGAAAAATCAGAATAGTTAACATAAAAAATACAGGAGTAAAATGCCCTCTTTGAAGAATACTGCTGTAAATTATTAGGTACCTTATCTAACATCAGTCTTGGGAAGTACGGGTAACAAATATGCCCTCTAAGAAGAGTACTACAGTAAATATTACCCTATCTATCGTCAGTCTCGGACAGTAATAAATATTCAAACGAATTTTTCTATTACCTAACATTAAAATTATCCAGGTTAACAGTGTAGTGTGCTATGCCGGATATGGAATTAACAGCATAGACCGAATATAAGAGTTGGGAACAGGGGTTCACAAAACTACAAGTCTTTCTGGTGGAAATATCGAACTCTATTAATCGTTCTACAACTGGAATACGAATGCCCCACGTCGCGCTACAATTTCCCGGCATCAGGCATTCCCCTCCTCCTTCCATATTTTCCTGACCCACTTAAATCAGCCGAAATCAGCATCATCGGAAGGGGAGTCCGTCGAATGTCAGTGAACCACTATCAGTGACGTCACCCACCAAGGAGTGATACCTTATCTTGTCTTTGGCTTCTTCTAACTCATTCCCTTCCTCCATGACTAGTGGCCGGCATGGAGGTGGCTGCATGGAGGTAACATTTCCCTGGGCTTAGTCTCGAGCCCGTCCCTGGGCTCAAATTAGTTAGGGCATTAGCCAGTTGCCATCAGCTACTTGCCAGCAGGGAGCCTCAGGTCGTGGTTGGGCCGAGTTTTGGGAGCAGTTCGGGGGCGTAGTCCATTTGGCCAAGACAAGACAGGTACCACCCCAAGGGAGGGGGTCGGTCATGACAGGTTCCATCGGGCCAGAAGGTATGGTCAAATTTTGGGTAGTCGATTATTGGAGGGGAAGTGCCTGGGTCACCTGAAACGGTAAGAGTCTAAGAATTTTGTTGTACTGCGTATGCTAGTACGCCTAGACAGGGAATCTCTTCGTAGAGGTTGTGTGTGGCTTGGTTTATGGCGCCGTAAAATCCACCGAGTGCACCGATTTGAGCGGTGGGTAGATCTGGGAAGACTGGCCATAGTTTGGATTCTAGTTTGGTTAGAATGCCACCGTACGATTTGAGATATGAGAGGAGGGGAGCCGGGATGGTGAGCGGCTGGCGCTGCGCTATTTGAAGAAGAGTGTCTTCGTGAGCGGTGAGCTGTAAACCGAACTGTGCTTTGAGATCAACTGCACATATCCAGAAAAGAGCAACAGAGTAATAGTCCAAGACTTCAGGAGTCAAGACTTTTGCGACATTTGAGTCGTGTGAGCGGTACTCTTGATGGATAGCACGGGAGACTTCAATGAGTCCAGTTGCAGCGGGGGTGAAAGTGACGCGGGGTTGGACCTCACGAACACTTTGGTTGACGGCGAAGAGAGTGAGATCTTTTAGATTCTCATCTTTCGGCGCGGTGGGGGTTGCAGTCGACTTCTGCGGGGCGGGTAGAACCCGGGGGGCTTGGGCGGCAATGCGCGCCAAGGGTGTGTCGTTTTTGGGAACGCGTCCATGAGTGGGAGCAGCGTTCGGAGCCTGTTGTGCTCGGTCTGGTCGGTGTTGACCGTGCATGTTTTGAGCGGCTGGATTCTTCTGGTTTTCTGGTTTTCCGTAATAAGCACGAGGAGCGGCCATTCTGGAAGGGAGTCGAAAATTGAAGAAAAGGAGAGGAGGAGCTGTAAAGCAAAAGAAGAAGGGGAGTCCGTCGAATGTCAGTGAACCACTATCAGTGACGTCACCCACCAAGGAGTGATACCTTATCTTGTCTTTGGCTTCTTCTAACTCATTCCCTTCCTCCATGACTAGTGGCCGGCATGGAGGTGGCTGCATGGAGGTAACAACAGGAAAGACTAGCTTGCCACGCCCTTTTTGGCTTAAGAAGTTTTGAGATTATATCGCTGCTCGAAATACTAGAAATATCAGGAACATTAGGAAAAATGAAGTAGTTGGACTTACGTCTCAGAAATTGCACGTCGTAATCGTCAGATCCGTATCGTTTTATTACCTTGCCTACGTAAAATACCAACTGCACTTTCAGGTGGAATTTGACCAAGACGTAGTCTCCTTCAACAAGCACAGTTTTATGAAGGAATGGCGCAGGAGGACCAGGGCTTGTTACTTCATTGGTAGTAACCATTGTATTTTCTTCTGCATTTTCCTGTGAAACCAAGATCACATTTTTAACTATTTTTAGTTCTACCACTTTTGTGACAGGGATGTTAGTATTATTACCATTATTTTTAAGCATCAGTTAGTAACAAATGATCTTAACTGTTCAAAACTCACGGTCAATATAACGTGTCCATCTTCAAGTAAGACTCAACATGTGAAGTGGGATGGGATGGACTTGACTCAGTTCATCAGTATGGTCCACTTCTTGTTCCTCTTGGCCTTCGTCAAAGAATATTCGACCTAGGTCATGATGATTACAGTTACTGTTACAGGAGAAACAGCGGTTGACTGAATGGTAACCTGAAGGCACAATAATCTTATAATAAGGCAGCAAAACTTTCAGGACAAAAAGCACAATTATCCCAAAATGGTACAATTATCTCAAAATGAGCCCATATCTACAAAGTAGTGTAGGTATTTGTTGTGGAGATCTGACTGCTGGGTTCTGGGATCTGTGTTCCACCTGATGATGATGCTGAACCATGGCTTGGCGATTGATACTGTGATGGAGATTGAAAAGCATAGGGACTTGGAAATAATGGTTCAACAGGGGTGAATGGCACAGCAGGTTGGTATGTTGGCACTTGAGATGGATACTGATACGCTGCACTGTTGATTGCTTTCTTTTTCTTCCTTACTTCTCGAAAAAAGCGTACCATACATTCTTGGAAGTCCAATTTCTCGTCCTCGTCTAATGCTGAATATTGAGGAAGCAGAGAAAGTAAATAGGACTTATCGGGGTTTTCTTGTCCTTGAAGAGCTGCGGCAATTTCCATGTCCGTTTTCATCATTCTTTCCAAAAGTTGTTTTTGGAAAGTTGACATTGGTTTTAAAGGGGGGGTTTTGGAAGGCGCGGGCGAATTCTCTCTGGAGGTGGAAGCGGACGGAGGAACCATGGTTGACGATGTAGAAGGTCCACTAGCGTCGGCTTGTGTTTCATCGTTGATCGTCCCTGTGTTTTCTTCTTCAGCTAAATCTTCCATCCCCGTAGTCCTGTGAAAAAAAGAAGAAAAATTTTTAGACACCAATCGTAATAAATTATAAAAAAACATATTGTTAAGTAATGCATGCATTCCAAGGGACGTCCCATGGCGTTGTGTATAGATCACTTTCAACTATCTCACTCACTCTGTCTTGCCTCCCTATGTATTTTGAGATAATTTTTTTAAATTTAATCCCATAGGACGGGATAGCCACGAACCTCTTCAATCAGTTTGTTGATATCCACAACAAGCATCAAAAATCAAACGCAGTTTGGAGAAACCGAAAAACGCTCGTCCCCGTCGGCGGCTGGTGTAGGACTAGAGGTTCATTTCTACCTGTTCCCCACTCCCGGCGGGCACTGAGCTCTCGCAACATGCTGCGGGCGAAATTTTCCCCGTCACAGGATCGCATCTTGGTCAGATGTGAGTCGATACCCTTTGTAAGAGTTATTTTTAAGGGGGATGAGCTTGAGCCCCTTAGTCCCTTGTATTTAAACCTTTATTGTCGTCACGTGGGGTTGTCAGCAATGGAGGAACGACAAAGGTGGTGAAATGATTATTAGAGCATGTGGCAATTTTGGGAAAAGTCAATCAATATTTATTATTATAAACACTATTATTTCGTATACACTTATAAGCTTAACTTTTAAAAACTGTCCAATTTGCGCTTAACACTACGATAGTTCTTTACACTCTAATCCCTACAGTCTAGATTCCTACTTAATGCCTCAAAAGTTACCCTAACGCTTCGCGTGTGATTTCTTCCGGACGTGATGCAGCAGAGGAAAGTTGAGGAACGTTCTCCTGGAGTGTTAAGTAGGCTTGAATGGGAGTCAGAGAAACTATTTGATGAGTGGTTAGAAGTTGAAGGGCTTACCGTGTTGGCCAGGAATACGGCTTTTCTCTCCAGGAATTTCCCTCCAGCGGCGTGGTCCAGGGCTAATTGGTCCGGGCTGTTCTTTGATCTCCCTTCCTCAGGGGATAGTCAGCTATTACGACACGACCCCGAGCTCTGGTTTTCAAAATGGTTTTGTATTCTCCTTGTGGGCGTGCATGAATTGTACACGAACCTCCCTCCAGTTTATCCTTTTTGAATCGCTTCAATTGTTCATTGGCTACGAGTTGTGACGTGTGCATCAGGGGCTCAACTTTTCTCCTTCACTCCTTACTGGTTGCGAAATATAGTGGGGCAATTTAACCTCATTTTGACATCACGCCATTTCTTGTAATCTGCTGACAGCGCTTTTGCACGTTTCTGCATTCTGTCTGGGAACTGGGTCACAACTGCAAGCTGAAACCTCGGCTAATTTCTTTTTTCTGCTGTTCTCTATTGTCAATTGTAAATTGTCAGTTTACGGTTTGACACCCTTATTTCTTCGGGTTCTCCGAAAATGTGGACTCGCTGCAAAGCGCGGTGTATACTCATCCGTCAGGTGTAAGCCCCTCCTTATCCACTTCCTTATTTGCTCACTGTAGTAAACCTTCAACAGGACCATGAAACTCTTGTCCAGTGGTTGTCGTTTATGTGTTGAGTGAGGAGGGAGGCACACAATGGTGAAAAAATGTTGCCTTGACCTGTCAATCACCTCCAAATTTCGTACATGGCTGTAGTGCCCATCCAGAACAAGAAGGACTGGGGACTCTTCATTGGGTTTAGTTATTCAGGATTATTTAGGACCTCACCAGTCGTTTGAATCTCTGCTTTATTTGCAATATTTCGGTGCCATTGATGGGCCACGCTCTTCAGGCATGGATATCACCTGTGTACAATGATCCAGGTCTGCTTTGGGGGTCCACGCTTGTTGGGACACTGGTCCTTTGCAGAGGTTCCACCTTATTTCTGGTATGGGTATCCCTGTAAATCCAAAGGTTTGTGAAAGTACCACCCACAGAATTATTGCTCTTTTCATTGTGAAATTTGTAAAGTCTGTTGTATATATGGATTCTGTAATTTGCATATACCTAACGGATATTCTTCGAAGTGTGTGGCTGGTTGGCGTATAATGTCGATGGGAACGGCGCATCTGAGAAAGACTGTCTTACGAAAGAAGTCATTTGTATTCTGTTTAGAATACGTTGGTATTCATCAGATTGATAAGCTCTTCCATTGAATGAGCAGAAGTGCTAGGTTGCTGCATTGCTGCCGCAATTACCTGCTGTTGGTCCTGTTGCTGCTTTTCAGCCGCGTCAGGTTGCTCGTCATCGCTCGATGGTGAGTAGCTTGGGCTTTTGGGTTCCGGTGGTGGGTCACATAGATAGGGAAATTCATTAAGTATCGGATCCACTTGGTCGATTGGATCGGGCTCGACTGCTGGTGGTGGGTGGACTACAAGGTCCATCAACTTTCTGATTCCTCTATTAGGACGTTTTCGACGTGGGCGCACACAATCGGTATTACGTTGTCGTTTTCCATGCATGACAACATCGTTCTTAAGACGGGCTGGATCAGCCTCAGCCTGATATGCCTGTTGTAAAGAAACACGGGCTAGTCTTCTAGCCTCGTGAAATTGATGTGATAGAGATAACTTTTAATTTGATTCGGCACGTTCTTACTTAATAAATTAAGAGCTTGTAAATACAGGGTGCGGCAGTGAGGACGGATGGTTTTAAGAAAATCATAAAATAGTTAATTTTTACTCAAAAAACAAATTTATTAATGCAATCAGGTTCGCAAGGAAATGGCATTTGAGTCAGTCAAGTGTGAAAAATCACATCAGGCATGTGGTGACCGAAATTAGTAATGCAGTGCTGGAGGCGTTCTTGGAAGTTCACGTAGACTTCCTCCAACATAGCTCTCTCAACTTGGGCGACTTCCACGCGAATTGCGTCCTTCAATTCATCCAGAGTTTAGGGCTTTTTCTCGTATACTCAAGCCTTGAAGTGTCCCCATAAGGATAAATCGCAAATGGATAAATCTGGGGACCGAGGAGGCCAATGAACATCGCCAAACCTGGAAATAAGGCGACCAGGGAAGACGTCCATTGATGCTCTGGCTGTGTGTGCGGTCGCCTCATCCTGCTGGAACCTCACACGTCGTGTTGGAACACAAAAAGTTGTTGATCATTTCAATGTAGAGCTGTGAGTTCACGGTAACCGCACGACCATTACCGTCTTCAAAGAAGTAAGGGCCAATGATGCAAGTTTGGGATACAGCGCACCAAACCGTTACTTTTGGGCTGTGCAGCGGTCTTTCCTGTAACTGTTGCGGATTTTCATTAGCCCTATAACGGTAATTCTGCTGGTTAACCATGCTGTTTAGTTGAAAGTGGGCTTCGTCACTCATGAACAAAATGAGTTTGTTATTTTGATCGATCAGTGCTTCCATCTCACGTGCGAAGTTCATTCGTTGTGCATAATCTCCGGGCTGTAACTGTTGCACAATGGCCAATTTGTAGGGGTGAAAGCGGAGATCCATACGCAAAATTCGCCTTACCGAACGATCACTGAGGCGAAGTGCAGCAGCGTGTTTCGGGACAGATCGAGTCGGACTTTGAAGAAAAGCTTGTCAAACGATTTCAACATTTTCAGGAGTTCGAACTGTTCGTGGAGCTCCTCTTGGTCTTCTGTTGATCAGTTCACCATGCTTGCGAAGTGATTCGACCCAACGAAGGATGGTGTTTCGAGAGGGAACAGCTCTATTCCGATGAATGTTGAAGTGGCACGAAACTCACGCTGTACGACGGTGACTGACTCGTTATTTCGGACGAAACAATCTGGCGAAAACGGGGTGCTCCACCGTCCAAGCCTCCATGACGCCAACTGGTAAAATAATGCTAGGAACTCATGAGTTCACCGGCACCCTCCTCACCTCTCTCGTAGACGGAGGGGGAGAGTACTACCCATCTCTCTCAAAAACGTCCATCCTCACTGCCGCACCCTGTAGATGTCAATAGATTCGTCAGAACGTTGTTTTCGAATTGATAGAAAATACCTAGCGTAAACCACATTCTTGGGTTTCACATAAAGATTTTTCAAAGTGTCAACTGCAGTATCAAAAGTGGCACACTCACTAATATAAGGATAAACAGTGGGGGAAACGAAATTGATCAGTAATTGTCGTTTTTTCACATCATTTAGTGTTTCATCTGCAGCTACGAAATGAGTAAAAGTTGCATACCAGTGATCCCAATGCTTATCTGCGTCAGGTGATGATGGGTCCACGTCAAGGCGATCCGGCTTCAAAAACTTGTCCATATTCTCGCTGAATAAATTGTAATAAAGCGAGTGTAAACCTTCTAAAACTAAGGCTTTATTCAGCGAGAATCACACGTAATAGCATAATAATTTATTTGCAGGAAGTTAGAGTCATTAACAACACATGTGGTACTTGGTAACCAATGGAGTGTATCACCACAGTGCTGTAATCACCCAGGTTTATCTCTGGAATCGGGACCCAAGAGGCACGGTTCGTATTAATACCACCTTGGTTGTCCTCGCCAGAAGCATAAAGCATGCGGAAATCGGAGGGCTGTTGGCGATGCGGAGTTCGTATTGTGCCGAGGACGTTCTCTCCATACTGTATCGAGGCGATCGCGTCTGAGTAACCAACAGAAATAAGATACTGCCAGATCGCCAACTCAACACAGTGACGAGATGAGGCTGTGATGGTACACAAATCATTCGAAAAGTTCGTGAGCTACATAAAACACAGAGCACAGATGAAGGAGACGCCAGTTTCACCCTTCTCAAACTTGACATTCAGTAATACCTGATTCGGGAAAAGTAGTGATAGGATAATCTTCTTAATATCCTCTCGGGCGACACCGTCAAATCGGTAGCCTAAAACAACATTGAGCGAACTCATACGTTTCGTAGTATGCATCGCAGTCGCCAGAAAGGAACTGACTGACATAAGCCCGGGCTGGACCTCGGGCAGGACATATTGTCCATAGCACAAAACGCTGGGAACACATAATCTTGGAAAGGAATTTAGCAGTACAGGTAGGTAGCGCGGATGCGCAGTTGGGAGGAACTTTATAGATCGCGCGGCTTCCGTGAAGATTGACGAAGAAAGCAGAATTATAAGTTGTTTGCGAGTGTAGAAGTCAAGAACCTACCTATTCGAGTAAGATCCGTTATAACTGATCAGATAATTCTGAGTATCGTTCAGAAGCGAACGAAGAGACGGATGCACAAAAATTGGGAACTCAGTGTAATCGGCAAATAATTGTGCGCGAGGGATTGCTCGCGCTTGAATCCAAAAACTGCGGAAATCGGGCTGACTGATTGAGGAGAATTCATTGTTCGCACTCATATCCACGCTGGTAGCCACAACATCATCCAGTTCGCAAATCGGTTTCATACCTTGGAAGATACAGAAAAATTTCTCAAGGACCGCCATCAATAAGCCGATATGTTTTTGCAAAAAATCATTGTAGTCAGTGAAGTTTACACAAGAAGGAAGAAGAAACTGACCCACCACCCACACCTCATTTGGGTCAACTTGCAATGCCAATGAAGGTACAGCACTGGAACGTAATTGCGGTAATAGAAGATCAAGTTCAGGAAGGGAAACATTAGCGCACTGCCTCTGTAAGGCTATGTATCTGACATCTACAGTCTTGTGCGAGGATGAAATGGAATCCTTAATTTCAGGATTGAGTTTCGGAGGGACAAGAGCTGGGAGATTATTTGGAATGGTGTATTTAGACCTCAGAACCTCAAAATTTTCTATTGGTAAGCCATAAAGTAAATGGTGATTCCACCTATTTGTAATACTTTTGTGGATAACCGGTGCTATAGGAGGTGGTGCTAATGGGTTTTTACCCAGAGCTCGTATAAATCCGGGTCTAGTTCTCCATCCGTCCCTTGCTGTTCCCGTTCGCCCAAAGAGGGAAAACCCCCTGGGGATTGATCCGATGTAGATGGATCCGGGGCGGGGAGTTGTAACGACTGTCGATTTGCCTTGTTGGGGGGTAGCCAGAGGACAATTCCTCCCCTAAAGGTAGATGTTCTACGCTACCGGCTTCTGTGTCTACAAATAGTTCATCCATGTCCTCGGAAGCCTCAGACTTGTATGAGTATCTGTCCAGTTCGAGATTGCGGTTGTCCCAACCCACAGTTGTGATCTGCTGACCGATATCGCACCAATCCGTGATTAGTGTCCAATCGGGGTTCTGAAAACGAACGTGATCGATCTAATCCGCAATTAGAATCATTTGCTTCCCAATCTCGTTGGGAACGCTGATCACTTAGACTAAACCAACTAACCTAACGTCGGAGACCTCGATCTACCACGAGATCGTGCATATGAATGAGAATCCTCGAATTCGCGACCTGAGCGAGTTCTCAAGTATCGAGGCTCCTGATCATCATCATACCGATGATAACCAGGAGAATCGTAGGAATACGAGTCCCAGAGAGGGTAGATTTGAGGACGAAACATCCTAACCTGAACAAGCCCTATTCCGAATCAGTAAATAGGTAATTATTTACGTTTGTGTTGTAGACTACGCCGTTAATGAAGCAGATACTTATGTACGTGGATTGATTCCTCCAAAACAATATTATAATAATTGTTCCGAAACATTAAAGGGGAGTGCACTGTATTATTGGTGGTTCATTTGAAACCGATTTCTCGTGTTTCGATGCAATTAATGTTAATTTCACAAGTGAAAAGGATAAGGGCTTAGGCCGGAAAAAAGAGTTCGTCCAGAACCACCCCCATTGGGTAAATTAGGAACTTCACTTCCCCCACAAAATCCGAGAAATCAATGTAAAAAATGCTGAAAATAAAGAACTGAAAATGATCAAATGTTGTTCAAAATGCAACACTGACCTTCCATGTGTAAGAGAATCCAATCCGAAGGGGGCCCCCGTATTTGCTGAAGTCCAAATCCACCGGGAGAGCCGTCAAGAAGTAGCAAGTTTTGCACAATTTGAGCCGAAATTGAGTGGGAACAAACAGTTAAAGTTGAATAAATCGCTATTTTGTCTTTATAGTGCGTTCGACTTGAACGATCCGAAGGGAATGCGACGAGAGAGTGCGTGTGTGTGTGTGCATTCCCCAATAGAGGGCACCTGTTGCAGATCGGCTGTTCAGCAATTCACCGCTCATTTCAACATTCGTACATAAATTTATCTGATTTCTATGGGTATATATTCCCGTCCCAAAACAATAATAATGATAAAATATTCTGTTGTGAGCTCTCAGCGAAGTCGAGCGAGTTCGTTGAAAAAGTGACGATTCATGGTCCTCACAGGGTTGGTGAAGACGTTGGACAAAACAAGCGGAGCACCCTGCTGGGGGATATTGGAACCATACAGTTTCTCTCTTTTAGCTTTGCACGGGACTTTTTCGATTTTTAAAATCTCAAAAGTTCCTTCAAACGAACTGTCGAGCTATTTCGGAGAAATAGTACATGTAAAACGTCCTCAAGTGCACCGAGCGATATAATTTATTCTAAAACTAATCAATACAATCACACTTCCCAATGATCCGATTCCATTCCTCCTGCTACTGCCCGTAAGGTATGTTTTCTTCACATACTTATATGTAAACTCCCCAAAAATATAGTTACGACTTGGACTTAAGAGTTCTTTCTATTAATCTGCCAACTTAAAACGTTTGCTCACCATCTGAAACTATGAAATCTTAAACAGTCAACTTATTCACAAAGCTACATCACACAAATATGATTGGTACCTACTTAGTTGTAACAAGAGTCAGGGTAGTTTCTCGGGGAAAAGATTACTTTGACATAGATCGCCGACGAATTATATTTAGTACGTACTTAAATATGAGAAATATAAATGCGGTGAGGAATTTGTTACGTCTGCGTTGCTTAGTTTATTGGCTATCTATATATCCATACTGTGTACCTAACAATCAATTTAATAGGTGTTCTCGTTGGAGGTTTTATAAAATCGAATTAGTTGTAACTGAAAATGCTTCACTTCTAAGACGTTGCTGCACACACATTACTTTGCATGCATTAATTTTTCTTAATAAGGTTGATTATGTATTCATCTAACATGAATTAAAATTGTTTTGTAGTCAGACAGTTCTCTCTCTTCTCAGATACATCGTCTTCTTATTTCTTCTTTAGCGCTCCGGGAATAAAGATTATGTATTCATCTAACATGAATTAAAATTCGTTTTGTAGTCAGACAGTTCTCTCTCTTCTCAGATACATCTTCGTCTTCTTATTTCTTCTTTAGCGCTTCGGGAATAAGGATTACTGGCCTCATCAGTCCAATAGAGATCGAACCTATCTTCGAATGCGTGTATCAAACCGCAATTGCCACAAGAGAATTCGATTGAAGCATATCTCATGTGTCAAAATGTGTCGATTTAGTCTTTTATTATTTCCGCAAACTTCTCCAAGAAATGTGGGTTTGATGTACGCAACATTTCAGTATAGTAGAGTCCACACATCGTAGTAAATAATGTGTAGGCATGTAGCAGATCTAGGCGTGTCGCGAACGCGAATTTATTTATGTAGTTTGATTATTTTATTGATTTTGATTTATATTAATTTCAATTTGGACATTAAATTAAGTAATTTAGTTACTAAAATGTTATCCCAAAAGTCCCATATGTTATTTTTAAAACCCCAAATGTTTAATTAGTATATTGATTACCTACTTCAAGAAATACAGAAGAGAAAACATCAAACGAAAAATCATTGTGTTTTCATTCATACTAACTTATTACTGAACAAAAATAAAAATAAATTAGGTAAGAACTGAAGTAAATAGGAAAAAGAAGACACAAGAAAACTGCCTTCCAAACAGTGCCAAGACAGTTATTGGTAGCAGAGCGTGGTTTTAGTTTTGTCACTATTAATAATGAAAGCTGCAGCTTGCCGTGTCTGTAACTCTTCCTGGAGTGCAGACTCATCTTCCGTATAATCGAAACTAATCTCATCATCAGGCCAATTATCATTAGATTTTATTAACCAATCAGGCCCTTCCCACCAAAATTTGGTTAGTTTATTGAATTCAATCTTTCTTGTTGCTATATCAGCAGGATTTTGTTTAGAAGGTACATATTTGAATGATACTAAATTTCCTCTTGATTTAATTTAATTTAATCTTCTCCAAGAAATGTGGGTTTGATGTACGCAACATCACAGTATAGTACAATCTACACATCTTAGTAATCAATGTGTAGGCATGTAGCATATCTAGGCGGTTGCAACAAGTTTTTATGATAAATTGTACAGTTTGTGAAAATCCGCCTGGTAGTTATGTTTGGCATGATGAAGAAGTTCGCGAGACGAGCCCAGCGAGAGCAACAGCTGACTAAGGTCCAGAAAATATCGTATTCCAGAAAATATCTGCTCCTTTCGTGAATTAATAAGTCACGAAATCGATTATATATGCCTAATCTGATGATATTGCTCCCCAGTCGAGTTTATCTGCCAGTACTTACTTAACGTAAGTGTTGAATAAGAAAAGAGGTAGTTTTAGATCCAGTGGGGTCTACTGCTTCCTCTTCATAATCTTTTTTATTTGTCAATTTACGGGGGGGGGGGACTTTCATTGAAATGTATAGAAAGGAGGTAGGTCATTGAATAATTGTTCCCCCCTGGGATTCATGAATCCCAAGGTTGATTCATAAGGGAGTGTCCCAGCACACTGTGCTTACGTCCTCTCCCCTCCTTGCAAGCAAGGAGGAAAGTTCCCAGTATGGGAGACTGTTCAACCCACAGTCAAGGGCTTCGCAAATGCGAATACCTGTTCGCACATGGCACTACAGGTGGAGCTGGGCGTTCTAGCTCGCCCTACCAACTGAGCAGGTTGGTACCGAGTTATTGTCAAGCCGCATAACTCACATGCCGGTACTATCCTGGGAGACGAATCTACCAGGAGAGTGCCTCCCTCTCAGCTTTCAGGCGTAGCCTTCCGGCCTGGGTAATCAACCACTGCCACCACGAAGCCAACCGCTATCGGGGGGCAGGCAAGTGGCACTTTGGCGGCGAACCGCCGGTGTGCCTGTAGCCTGGCTCCCCCCGCCCGTGGTACCAATTTTGTGTCTGAGCTCTACCAGAGGACTGGCCTACTCAGGCACCAGAGGCCGGATTGGTCGCAGGCCCGATACAGGGAATGTGGCCCTGTATCTGCCACTTTGTCCTCAGCTCTGCCGGAGCAGAGTCCAATCATTATGGATGACTGAGGAAGGGAGACTATAGTGACTCACGAGAATTGGTCGTGACCAATTACAGGCTCAAACACCACTATAGTACGGTGGCTCCCGGTTTTTCCCAGTTGGTAGCTCTCGCGAAAGAGCTTCCTCACCCTACTGGGAAGGGTTGGAGTTGTCTCCGAATTGCCCTCACTTACCTTTGCCCTTCTCCATCATCTTCTCTCCTAACCTTGGTTGGTTTAATCCCTCAGCATCTCTTTCTCTATCCTGTCTCTTCCGCCTGGATATGCCGCTCACGCAGGATGGGTATTACCGCATCAGCGAAAATTTGGAAACTGGCCGCCCTGTTAGGAGAAGCCAGCAGCCCGCCAATAGGCACACCCACCAGACCACACTCTTCTCGCAGTGCGTTGTAAACGCTACACTCTCTCAAAATGTGCTCAGCCAGTTCTTCCGGGTGCCCACACTCACACGGTCGATCGGTCATTAGCCGGAAGCTCGCCAACTTACTTGCGAACTCGCCGTGCCCCAACACCATCTGTGTTAGGTGATGGGTTGGTCTCACCCATCCCCACTCCAGTCTCTCACGCACTCTCGGGATTATCTTGTGGGGTAGGCGGCCTGTTTCCGCCCCATCCCACTCCTGTTGCCAAACGTCGAGAAGCGTATCGTTGAGCTCTTTCAAGATTACGCCACTTGGCCTACTGTCGGTCTCTGGATCGTAAGACCATAAACACTCACGCCTGCTACGTAAGACCTTAGCCTCTTGCTTCTTCCCAATTCTGTAAGATGCCCACCTTCGCCATGCCTCCCATCGCACAGGGAGAACACCCGCCAGCACTGGCATAGCACTGGTAGGGGCAGTGCGATACGCCCTACACACCTTCAATAGTGCACGCCGCTGAGCGGACGCTAGCTTATTCCAGTGCCTTTTCTTCAACAGGTGAGCCCAAACCTGTACTCCATAAAGAAGGATTCCCAAAAAGAGGCCCTTGTATATTACCACAAGTTCCTGGTATCTTATGCCCCATTCAGAGCCAGCTAGTCTGCACACTTTCATGAAAGCTGCTAGTGCCCTGTCACATACTAAGGCAATATGGCTATCTATAGACATTCTCTCTTGTAGCGTAATGCCCAGATACTTAAACTCACTCACATATCTCATAGGTCCTATGTCAGTTGCCACTATGGGGTTCCTACCCGGCAAACATCCCTTTAGGAGCATCATTACCGTCTTGTCTTGAGCAATTGTGAGCTTGAAAGCACCACAAAGGTCGACTAGACGATCAGTGACTCGCCTTCCCGCCTGTTCCAGCAGTAACCTGCTCCGTGCCTGAATCACTACCACCAGATCGTCGGCATATGCAATTACGTCATACCCCTCCTGGTTCAATGCAGCCAATATTACATCAAATAGGATGTTCCACAGATAGGGTCCTAGCACGGATCCCTTTGGACATCCCTTTGTGATATTTTTACTCACTGTATGCGATCCTTCGCTATACACAACCCTTCGCCCGTCGAAATAGTCGAGCAAGAGGTTGTACAGCTGCTGGTCGCACCCTCTTCTCCTAATCTCACCCAACACACCAGGCCACCACACATTGTCAAAAGCTCCCTGTATGTCAACGAATATACCAAGGACATACTTCTCCCCGGCTTCCGCTACCGTTCTTTGAAGGGTGGTCAACGCAGTAATGGTAGACCTGCCCCTTCTGAACCCATGTTGTGCTGGGGAAGTGTGGGTTAGCACTTCGTCTAGCTTACTGACCATAACTTTCTCAAGCAGTTTGCCTGGTACACTCAGCAGGCAAAGCGGCCTATACCCCTTTGGGTCCGCCGGGTCACGATCACCTGGCTTCTTGAGCACGCACAACCGGCCTATTTTCCACTGGTAGGGGAATACCCCCATCTCAAAACATTTACAGAAAATAGCGCTGAACCAAGGGTACACAAGGTTCCATGCCTTCTGAAGCGCCCTCACCTCAACCCGATCCACCCCTGGCGCCTTTCCAGGTTTGAAGGATTTCACGAGTGCGGACAGCAATCCATCTGTTATCTCAGTCCCGCAACTGCCTTCTCTACTGGCAGTAGGTATATTCACAGTCAGCCTTGTCTCTGCTTGACTCTCACTCTCACCAAGCTCTGAATCATCAGGGAATAGCGCTCCCAAAAGGCTTGTAGCAGCCTCGTTCCATGTGAGGCTACTCTCCCCACACAGTACGGCCATCTGAAACCTCGGACCCTCTCTCCTCACAATTCTGTAAGGAGCGCCCCATGGCTGATCCTCCCCTTCCTCAGTGACAAAGTTGCGCCAGTCCACTGTCTTGAACTTGCGCACAGCCTTTGTATACTCACGCCTGACTGCCCGGTACTGTACGTCCAATTCCTCGGGTACATTTCCACGTGCTCGCCTTACCCTGCGTTTTAATTTGACCACGCTCTTTCGCATTCTCTCCAATCGCATGCTCCACCAAGAGGGGCTGCCTTTGCGCAACCTCTGGACGGGCATGGAATCAGACGCTGACTCGATGATGATACCAGTAATTGTATCAACTGCAGCCTCGAGCTGCCTTCTGCTCCCAATATCAGGAAACTGAGTGGCTCTCAGTCTTTCTGTCAGCGCTTCATCGTAGCGTTCCCAGTTGGCTTTCTTTTCACAGAACCTGCCCTTCTGAGTAAAACCGGGAGAAACACCTGAGTGGTGATCTCGCACAGTGAACAGAATGAGCGAGTGCTGAGATACAGTCACATCTGCCGTAATTTTCCACTGCACTAATCTGTCGCATAATCCACGAGTGAAAAGCGTGACATCTATATTAGACTGTCCACCTGCCGCCCCGTGGAAGGATGGCACGTCGCATGGAAATTTAGCCACTGCCAAATCATATTCGAGAATGAACTCCTCGACTTCTGCCCCTCTAGACCATTCCCTCCTCCTTCTTGCATGTGGACCGTAGGCACTAAACTCGTGGCTGTACCACAGCCTGGACCAGGCGTTAGTGTCGGCCCCGATTACAACATCCCGCCCTCTTAGCGCCTGCAGGACATTGCCCAAACCGTGAAGATACCCTCCCAATTCATGGGAGTGTTGACAGTAGACCGAGACCATATAAAGTGGCTCAGTCCCATCCCTCTCCACGGCCACTACTACAATGTGCCTGCTGCTCAGGTGACTCAATAAGGTAACTCTCAGCGTGTCATCCCAGACCCCTATAGCCGCCATGGGCGGTCCATCCCCATTTCCGCAAAACACTCTTAAGTCCCCTAACCCTCGTACAGAGCCTCTCACCACATATGGCTCCTGTATGAGCACAATATGTGCATTCCTCCCACTCAACCATACCCGCAACTCATCCGTAGCAGTCGCAGATCTATCTAGATTGATCTGTGCAACTCTCATATACTAGGATTTACTGCCCTCATGTACCTGGTTAACGCCTTCTTGTAAGCTGGACACTGTAGAGAATCAACTGCGTGTCCCGCACTCATTCCAGCCCTGGAGCAATTGGCGCACTTGGGAGAGCTCAGCGTCCTGCTAGGGCACTGAGACACTGGCCCACCGTGCTCCATCGCGCAATGCCCGCACGTCTCTTTGCTCTCGACGCATACCTTGGTGGTATGGCCCCACTGCTGGCACTTGTAACACCTGGAGACGTCCAGGTAGTCTTCGACCCTACAGCGGTCAAATCTCACACTTAGTATCTTCACCTTTAAAAGGGCTGCCCTGATCTTCTCTGAGACCTGGGCGACCCATATGACGTCATCATAGTCACGCCAACCCTTGATAAACGAGGGACGGAATTGCCCCATCCATTCCTCCTCGGTCACCTCAGGATTCTGGCGCCATATGGCAGCTGCCAGATTTTCCTTTGGTATCTCCTTGTCGACACGATATATCTTCATCAACAGGGGCTTGGACATCCCCTTAGGAGACCTAAAAGCAAATCCCTTAGCTTTAAGGGCACCCTCTAATTTCGTCCCGTCATCCTTGGTCCTTGGTACGACCAGGACCTGCTTAGCCGCCTGGAGCTTGCGGCAGGCAGCTAACTGAATGTTAACTTCAGCAAGATCTACCTCCTTGCTCATTGTCCTCTTGATTGAAGGTGGTGACATAGGCACCCCTTCACTTCTCTCCTTTGACACAAGCAAGGGCTGCACAGCGCTGCCATCTCTGGTCTGCCTCTCGAGGCGAGACTTGTTACTCTGAACTACTTCAGAGTACCGCCTCAGCTGCCCTTCTTTGGCTGCCCTGAGCTTGACAGTCTCAGTCGCCTTTGTCTTCTTCCTCTTTGTCCTACGTTTCTTCTTCTCCTTCTCGGTCGAAGAAGATTTAGGCCTTTCACCCGCCTCACTGTCAGTCGACAGATCGGTCAACACACAGAACCCCGAGCGCACAACCTCATCAGTTCTCTTAGCCTCCGGGCTAGTTTCAGGGAATCTCCTCCTTTTCTTGCACCCGACCAGTTTGAAATCTTCGTCAGATTCCATGGGCGAGCTGTCCATTGATTCCACAGGAGCCGGCGGCTTGGGGGTCATAACCCCTCTCAAATTGCTCACTCGCTGTGGCAATGGCTGAGCCGACGATCCGGAGCCGGAGGGGGCGCCGGCCGAAAAAGTCACAGCAGGCCCGGACCTCTTCTTGCTACTCTCCCCGTCCTCTTTAGACTTCTGGTTGAGGACATCAACTTTCCGCCCTATTGCCACGAGGTCGTCCCTTTTCAGAGACTCCACCTGGGAGACAGCCTTATCAGCTGTTCTTTCCACTTTATCGATGCGAGATAGCATTATCCAGGCGCTCGCACAGAAGGTGCTCCAGCCTCACGAGGGCCGATGCCATCTCTAAGTTAGATGGCTCGGTGCAGAGTGGTTCTGAGACCACCGCAGCCCTATTGTCCTTCATCTCTCTGAAGGCCTCGTCTAGCCGCTCCACTGACTCAGAGACATGCTGAACCCCGAGTGAAATTCTCCTGTGGTGAGCTATCTCAAGCTCCAAATCCTTGGTGGCCCTTATCAATGGCTCGACCACCTTTTTAACCATTTCGTCCATATAATTGGTAGCGGCTTTAAATGGCCGCTCACCAATATTGTTGGAGTTTGTGCCCCACTGCTCCCACCTGGCAATAAGGGAGTTCTTCTCCTCCACAATCTTATCCAGGTTAGCCTGGCCAGATGACGTCACGCTAGCTCTCTGCAATTTCTTGCGGATTGTACCCAACAGCCTGGGTGCAGGCATCTTAGGGTTGGAGCCTCCAATGGCTCCCCCAGACTTGGGCCTGCTGCCACTCGGCTCTCCATCTGACTGAACGTCTCTGCCCTCCATCATGAAGACCTTCATAGGTCCCATTGCCTTTGCCCACGCATTTGCCCTTTCTTCACTGCCCAGCCCGATGGCGTACTCAGTAGTGAGTCGCGGCCAGTCGTTCTCAGACAGGGCTGAGGAAGAGGAGGAAGAGATTGGCTTCCAATCAGAAGCCTTACGCTCCCTGGTAACCCTCTTCCTCCTCCTCCTTTTGGCTCCCTCCACAGCCTTGTCCCACTCCAGCTTGGGTGCTGGGGGCTTGCTGTCCTCTGCACTGTCTCTCTCGGCCCAATCTGAAGGGAGAGAGGAGGACTCAGTCTGCTTCCCCCTACCTTTGTATGGAGGAGGAGCCTCTTCTTTTGCTGGTGGAGCAGCCACTTCCATCGCCTTCTCCAAAGCCCTGGGCTTGGCCAGCACAGTGATTTCGTCCGGCAAGTCGGAAACCGGCTTACACTCCTTATTTGGCTTAGTCTCCTTTAGCCAAAAATCCCCCATATTTGTGGTCTTCATAGACCACATGCTCTTCTCCTTATACCCGGGAGGCATATTGTAACCCCTCACCACGGGACCATACTCTTTTGCTCTCTGGACAGAGCCACTCACAACCTCAGCAAACTTAACAGCGGCTGCATAACTGCTGGTTCCGCTCTCATCCTTCCTCCAACTATCAGACCTACCCTGCCTAATTCTCTCGTTCTCCTCTCTCAGCCTTTTATCCACATCATACTTGGAGGGTCCAAGGCCCTCTCTGGCGATCCTCCGATCAGTCTCCACTCTGCGATTCTCGCAATTGTCGAGGTAATCGCGCAAATTAGTCATATCCCCAGAACCCATTTTGTTTGGATATCTAGGGAGTCCTGACGGGTACTGAACCCCTACAACTCCTTCTGCCAAGTATTTGGCACCGATGCCCAATGCACCCACTAGAGCGTGGTGGCTCCCTTGAAGGGCATGCGCCCCAAACTCCTTGATGGCGACCTTATCGGCACGCCGTATGTCTCCTCTTGTCTCTGCAAGCTCGTAAGCCCAGTCGTGCTTACAGGCTATCGCGTCCGCCTTGTTAACAGGTGGTCCGTTAGGTAACGGATTGCCCGGCCCAAGATAATTAAGGCCTGGCCACGTAGGCATCGGCCAGAGGGGTAACCCCTCACCCTAAGCCTATATCCGCCTTTACAAATGGAAAAGGGTATACCCCTCTTCCTAAAAACGTTTGGATTTCTTATCCTATACAGATAGAAATTTTTCCCGTCGAAAATGAACCAACGGCAGCGAAGTTGCTGAAAATTGCCAAATTTCCAGGGGAGGGGGGGGACCCGCCCCCACTCTCAAAACTCGGGCCCTATTTATATGTGTCCGTTCCCAAAAGATTTTGGGACAGGACCGGTTCAAAACTGTCTCCCCCAAGGCAGGGGGGGGAGTAAAAACACACTTTATCTAATATACTGCCCTACCTACTTGGAATTACTTTACCCCTCGTCCTAAAAGTTGCTCAAAATGATGGGCTGAACAATTAGAAATTAGTCCCGTTCAAATCGGACCAGCGGTTCTCGAGATACCAAAAATTGCCAAAAATCCTAGGGGGGGGGGGTACCCGCCCCAACTCCCAAAATTCGTTTGGCCCCTATATAGGACCAATCCCCCAATTAGTTTGGGGCTAGGACCAAGTATAAGAGATTTGGAACTTTTGGGGTCTGGACTTAGAATATTTTTCCTCCCAAGGAGGTAGGTCAAGGAAAATGAGTAATTTAGGTTGATCTGTACCTGTTGTTCCTTGAAGAGAAATACCTGGGGTACCCCAAGATGTGCAGCTCCGTGGCCAGAAGATGATTTTGCTGTATTTGTCGTGAAAACGTCGTTTCTTGCGATCAACTCCAAAAGGTGGGGAAGTCAAACTTGTAAAAGGAAGCGGGAATTCGAAATTATTCGAAATGCGGGGATTGGAAAGCACTAGAAGGTATAGTGGCGTTTGCTGGGAAGCAGGCAAGAACGGTAATCATGCGATAATGGCGGTGTCGCTTGTGTGCCAACTTCTTCCTTGTCTTGCACCTCTTCTCCTTAGGATGGAACATGTCAAGCTGAAGCTCATCTAATGCATTAGGGCTATAGCTTTCCCCTCAACTACTATCGCTTCTCCTGTCAGTGGAGGATCTGTAGGTGGGGTTAACCTTGACTTGATTTACTTGCCTTAGGTCTGCTTGATCCTCCTCATCCGTGGTGTTCTCTACTTTTTCTTCTCGTCTCATCACCTCCTGCCACTCTTCCCTTGTCATCTTTTGTTGGCATTTACCTTGGCATCTCTGGGCGACTGTTTGTTCTGCCTTTGCTGTATTTTTGTCTGTGTACCAACTGCCTTTAACAGGGTTTTCCCCCCATGTTGGCTTCGCCTTATACCCTGCCGGGGCATTCCATCCAGAGTAAGTTTTTTCTTTTCCTTGAAAAGGAGCCTTAGTAGCAAGATGAGGCATTGGTTGCTATTCCTTACCATTTTTTGTCTGTCCTTGCCTGTTGGTAGAGGGGGAATCCTGAGTTTTCCTCTCCTTTCTATTGCTAGCAGTTTGTCCTGCACTGTTTGGACCAGAGTGCCCCACCTCTTCTGGGTATGCTGCCTTTACCTCACACTCCCGGTGGTATTGCCTAATGTCATTTATCTCTTAGGCCCTTTCCTCTTTCTTCAGGTTGAGGTTATTTTCCCTTCTATCCACCCCCATTACATTTGTGACTAGTCTGCCCAGCTTACTGTGCTCTGGTGGATATAAAACCCCTGTCACAGATTCCAGTTCCAGTGCGTACTTGGCTGCAATACCAGCTGCCCCTATAGCTGAATGTAGGTTTCCATTCACTAAGAGGTCACTGCCAAACCCTAACTGCTTCTCTGTCCGCCTTCCTTATCTGCTTCGCGTTTATCGCCCGTTCATACGCCCAATCATGTTCTAATGCGAGCTGATCATCATAATCCACTGGCTTCCCATTTGGGAGTGGATTTCCGGGCCCTAGATATTTGTGTCCAGGCAATAGGAAATTTGGCATTTACTATAGTATTTATAAAAATAGAAAAAAACGTTTATGGTACCGCTTAAAAGTTGAGGAAAAAGAAACAACTGAAATTAAACTGGAGCGAGAGAAATATTAAAAAATGATTCCGACCTGAATTGAGAAATGCTGATGCGGCATGAGTGCCGAGTCTGACCTCCCAACGCCGTGATCCCTCTTTTTCTCTTTACTGCTGTCTGTCTCTTTCCCTCCTGCAGTGTCTATAGCGAAAGTTGATGGACCAAGAATCACAAAACACCGTCACCTTCCTACACGTTCGGGACGTGTTGTGTAAGATCACACTAATTAATGAACACACGTCCAATAAAAACCATTTTTTGCTCTCTAAGAGCCCCGAAAAACAATAAAAAAATTCGTGAGCAGTTCGACGACACCCTTTCCTCCGTTCGGCGGTTTGGTCAACACGGAGAATGCCATCAACCGCACTTCTTTATCTCAACCTGTTGCCGAGTTATGATTTTATTTAAGTTTTTCGACAAAGAAACTTTTTAGACCATAAAAACCTCATTTTCTCCACTATCGATACTCTTTTTTCAACTTTTGACAACATCTCTGGAATCAGCGTTAAATTTCCTATAAGAATATTGTTCTCTGGATCTTCAGAAGTCCAATCCTAAAACCATAATCCTTGTTTGAACATGAGAAAATTGTAAAAACTAAGTTTCCCGAAAATCTTCGAAGCTGTACTGTCTCAAAATAAATAATCTTGGGCGTTATCAAACCTCACAAATTAGTTCTTCATTTAAAGAGCTTTCAACGATGGAGTCGAAATTTCCTATCAAATTGGTGCAGTTATTCAACCTGGAAGATGAAAAAACGTGTTTCCTTTCCCTTGATTCACAGGCTGGGATGAAGAAACAAATAAAAACACGGCAACGGAAAAAACGTACTTTCAAATGAAAATTACTCTTGAATAAAGAGAAAACAAATTTACTTTTACATTTACATTATTGCTTCAAATGCAACTCACAATTTTGTGTTTTCGAAGTGACTCCCTCGACTGCGGATGCACGCTGTTGCCCTTTTTCAGACCGACGCCACTGTCACTCGCATACTAAATCCATCGCGAAGTACGTCAAAAGCCTCTTCTTGAGGAAGACTCTTCTTCGCAAATCTTCTTCATTGGGAACTTCAGTTCCGTACATGTGGTCCTTGATGAAACCCCACACATTGAAATCCATGGGCAACCCGGCCAAGGGATAGTGCCTCCTCTTCCTATCCACCTTGGAAAACGATTGAGGTGCTCACGGACAGCTCTCGAGAAGTGTGATGGGGCACCATCCTGTTGGAAGTGAATGTTCTCCCTTATTTCTCCTTGATGCACAAAAGTGGGATGAGAAAAGTCAATGAAAACACCGCAACGGAAAGAACGTTTTTCAAATGAAAATTACTCTTGGATAAACATGAGAAAACAAATTTACTTTTCCAGTCCATTTACATTATTGCTTCAAATGCAACTCACAACTTGATCAAGGATGAATTCTTCAAATCCTACATCCACTACTCGTCTTCCATGGTCGGTTTGCCGCGATAAACAACTGCCAGTTTCAGCAATATTCGGTGTACACGAGTGAACACTGCATGGTGAGGAGTCCTGCGATCAGGATACCTAGCTGCATACTCACGTTGTGCAGCTAAAGCATTACCTCCACATAATCCATACAATGTAGAGTTTTACATCGTAGTAATCAATATGTAGGCAAGTAGCATATCTAGGCGGTCAAAACAAGTTTTTCTGGTAAATTGTACGAATTGGACAAAATCCTCCCTGTAGTTATGTTTGGCATGATGAAGAAGCTCGGGAGACAAGCCGAGCGAGAGAAACAGCTGAATAAGGTCCAGAAAAGATCTGTTCCTTTCGTGATGAATAATAAGTCACAAAATCGGTTATATATGATTAATCTGACGATATTGCTCCGCAGTCGAGTTCATCTGCCAGTACCTACTTAAAGTAGGTAAATGTTGAATAGAAAAAGACTCGTCAATCCAAGAATTTTGACAATTTCCGCAACTCTGACTGGATGGATGATTTCTCGGTAATTCGATTGAAGCATATCTCATGTGTCAAAATATGTCTTATCCATGTCACTGTCTGTCACTATAATGAGTTTTATGTTGGGAGCTCCTATTTTGATGGCTTTCTCGAAATTGTTAAGGCCAGTGACGTCTCGGGATCCAGCAATTTCTTTGTCAGCTGTCCTTTTGACAGTCGCGCCAACCCCATCTACAGGTCCCTTTCTGTGGCCAGCTTCTGGAAAGTTCCACGAAAGTTTGGTGAGTTGGGGATACAACTTAGGGAAAACTTTCCCTAAAATGGTAAACATCGTACGATTTTTGTATTGTCCAGTGGGGCCATTCGAAATAAAGTTGACTGTGTTGACTGACGGATATTTGCAGTGAAGTGCCTTAAGAATTGGGTCCAGATGTGCTGCAACAGCACGGGCATCGTGCCTGAGATTATCAGAAAATGTACAAAAGCAGAACAGTCCCCATTGAAATAAGCAACTACTGTATGGAGTGAGAGCTGCTGTCTTGAAGCGCCAAAATGAACTGATTGCTGCTCTGCTGCTTACTTGCAGCAGTACTTTTCAGCGAAGTCTACGTGTATAGTCAGACTGTTTCCGTTCTGCCTCTTTTTAGTACATAAATGTACCTACCAATTACTCCTGGAAAATTTTGGATGATAATACCATCAAAGAGAGGGTCGTCGTCATCTTCCATCCTCTCAATATCTGATAACTGCTCCTCCAAAGCTGAAATTATCTCTTCTGCTGTCCACTTCTCAATATCTTTCTTATTCATGACTGTAGAAAAAGATAATGAGAAGATGATAATTAGAAATAAACGAAGAGAATGACGATAATCTTATTCGAAACAATAAGTTTTTGTGATGGTCTGCTATGAACCATTGAGTCACAACGTCCTTCCCAGGGGACATGCTCTTTCAAGGACACTGGCAGAGCATACAACTAAATACTATCGTACGTTTTTGTTATTGTTTACTGGACAGTAAAAGATGGAAATGGAAGGAGAATAAGTTGAAGACTGATAAGGCTGAAAAAAGAATATATTGCCAATTTTCCTAATTTCGTATATATATCGGAGATATCTCTGCTTCCGTCTGGACTCCAGCGGGCTTCATACGTAAAGGCGGACTCCTGCTCTTTTACTATGGTATTTGCATCTTCTTGATAAACGCGTCAATAGAAGGGATTCGCTTCCGGGTTCCTGTGAAAGAGGCGTTTGATGCATGTCGTAACTGGGGGAAATCCACAAATACTGTTGGGACGAATGGACCCATCATATTGAAATTCGAGTTATGTAGTTGTAATTGAAAATGCGTCACATCTAAGACGTTGCTTCACACACATTACTTCGCATGCATAAGGTTGATTATGTATTCATCTAACATGAATTAAAATTCGTTTTGTATTCAGACAGTCCTCTCTCTTCTCAGATAATCTTCGTCTTCTTATTTCTTCTTTAGCGCTTCGGGAATGAGGATTAATGGCCTCATCAGTCCAATAGAGATAGAACCTATCTTCGAATGCATGTATCAAATCGCAATTGCCACAAGAGAATATTTTGTCCCAATGTAGTCGATTGGCAAAATCCCGCGCAAATTCTATTTTGTCTTGCCGGCGATTAATCTGACAATATTGCTCCCCAGTCGAGTTTATCTGCCAGTACCTACTTAACGTAAATGTTGAATAGGAAAAAGCTTGCCAATCTAAGAATTTTGACAATTTCCGCAACTCTGACTGGATGGATGAATTTTCTGTAATTCAATTGAAGCATATCTCATGTGTCAAAGTATGTCGATTTATACATGCCGCAAACTTCTCCAAGAAATGTGGGTTTGATATACGCAACATCTCGTCTACACACTACATCTCAGTATAGTAGAGTCTACACATTGTAGTAATCAATATGTAGGCATGTAGCATATCTAGGCAGTCACAACAAATTTTCCTGATAAGTTTACGAATAAATTGTACGAATTGTACAAATATTGTCCGAATTGTACGAATTGTCCTGATAAATTGTACGAATTGTACAAAATCCGCCCAGTAGTTATGTTTGGCATGACGAAGAAGCTCGAGAGACAAGCCGAGCGAGAGAAACAGCCGAGCAAGGTCCTTCGTGTTCCAGAAAAGATCTGTTCCTTTTGTGAATGAATAATAAGTCACAAAATCGGTTATATAAGATCAATCATACGATATTGGTCGCCAGTCGACTTTATCTGCCAGTACCTGTGATAGTCCCTGCGCCGAAGAGGGAGAAAGAAACACACAACTACGCCAACCACTTTACTAATACCCACTTCTTATTCTTACTTTACAGAAACAAAAAAAGGAAAAACAACGATATTACACAGACAAATATGCACAAAAGAAACTAGCCTCTTAATTGTCTCTTGTGATCACGAATTCATTCAAAGACAAAAACAATAACAACTTGATAGAGACACTAAGTTAAGTAGAGTATACATTTCTTATAAAGAGAGAAACCCTTACAGCAACAAAATTATGCAATTAAATGAAGAAGAAAAAACATCCTGATAGAGACACTAATTTTGGCAATTACAAATTCATTATAACGAGAGAAAACCCCTTACAATAACTAAATTAAGCAATTAGAAATAACAACTACGTAATGACTCGAATTCAAGCAGGTTGTAAATTGTAATAATAATCCCTTCCAGACCTAATTAAACCCTGCAGGTTATCCTAAGATATACAGATCCTAAACTAAGTCCCATTGTAGTAATAAATGTAGATACTGTAGACGAAAGAAAGAATTGGAAGGGGGGGGGGGGGGGGGGGGTATACCCTTGGCCAAGGGGAAATTATGCAACTGAATATCCACTCACCAGTCTCTGACGTCAATGATTAATAGTTCCACGAGGTACCGATCACGTCACTGTCTAATATAAGTCCGAAAACGAAGTCCGAAAATCACCGTGTACTCATTAATACCGACCAACACTTGATTTATTATCGGAGCTCCGACCTTCCCACTGTTCACCGTATTCTTACCAGGTCACCACTGCCTATCTTGCTGGGAGTCGGCGGCGGCCAGGTTCCTCGCGTCAGCAGATTCCTGTTTCCCCTCCTTTTTTCACCATCGGGAATGCTCCGCGAGTCGAGACAGATGAAATGTTTGCGGTCAGTCTCAACACTACCCTACACAAGATATTGGTCTCATACAGGGATATCTCCGGCTGATGTACCACGATTTATAAGCCGAATATCAAAAACTTTGGTTATGTAGTTCCGGAGAAAAGCTACGGGAGGATTTTTTTCCCCCCTCAATTGATTTTTCGAATATACATACCTATATCTTGAATTGTAAACCAACTGATTTTGAGGGAGGGTTATTATTATTATTATTATCTTATCATGATTCATTACTGAGGGATCACCTAGATTCAAATTGAGGCAAGGTTGACTACTAGTAATAAGGCACAAAAATTACGTAACAGTTATCGCAGAAACTGTAATCATTCCGAAACACGAATTCTGATGAAATGGTTGAATCACCCATTTATAGATTATTCTCTATACCCCTCATTACATTCTAGAGAATCGCTACTACCGGGTTTCTGGCAGAAAAACTGAGCGTTCCCCCCACCCGAATGCTATGGTGATCAAGTTCACTAACCATCTTCAATGAAACTTCATTTATGTTTATGTCTCCTTATACTAGGTAGTAGGTAACCAAATCACCGATGCTACAAACTCAACAACACCACTAAGATTATGATTAGAAGTTTACTACTTATGCTTCATTATACCTAAGTAGAATGTGTAAGCCCCTGGATGAGCTATCGGGAGGAATGGTAGTGTGGGCAGCTAATAGGGAGAGATGTTACGTTACTATGGTTAAAATGTTATGATTAATATTCAAGGGTGACCAAATAGCACGTTACCTTTATGGGGTGTTGCGTCGTCCTTGCCAGCGTCCAGTAAAGATGCTGCCATCAAAAGCAAGCCTGAGCCCTTGATGTTTACTCGTATAGCGGGATTGCGTAGAGATCAAACCAAGAACGTTCACTTGAACGTGTTATGTGTTATCAATAATAAGAACTCTCTCGAACTGAAGGTTCGTTACGACTGTGTCACTGTGCCTGAAGGGCTCTCAATAATAATACTCTGGGACTGAGGGTTCCTTACCTTTACCACTGCAATTATGTCTACACCAGGAGTAACAGGGTAGAGTCAAGGAAACAAAGATATGTGTCGAATGTGTAAATATAATTAGCGTGTCAATTCGGCACAAAAGATTAAAGTTCGGAATGGTAACAGTATTCAGTGAATAATTCTCAACAATTAGTGTGATAGTGTACTGTAGTGCACTACTGGGAAAGATAGATTCGATTTGATTATAGAAATTCTTGCGTAGCGAACTGGGTTACGACTTCAAGGTACAACATTCTAGAGAAGACATTCTGTGCTATGTATATGAAAATGAGGTAGTTAGTTACTAATGCGTACACATCCTGAGTTTAGAATGCAACATTGAGCTGACCATAAAACTATGAAAGGTTGAATTTATTTTACTCGCCTTTCTTTGGAGGAGGCAGGGACGAGGAGGCCAAATCTTCAGTGGAATTTTCATTCAACTGAGCCTCAACCACGTCTTCTGGTGGTGTATTTGTGACATCATCCACAGGCACAAGGATGTTATCTACGAGGACATATTTTGAAGATGAGGAAGGGCCTGCGAGGACCAAGGTATCAGAATCTATCGCATCCTGAATCTCGATGTCCAAGTTGCGATCCGTTACGATTCAAAAATGTATAAGAACTTATGTTATCAATCTGGTTATTCGTATTCAAGTAAATGTTATTGGTAGGTCTCCAGTTTAGGTAAAACGTTACGACATTGACACTATTATACAGGGTCAGTATTACTGCTATTCTTAGTGTTACGAGCAACTCCAGTGTCTTCAACTTCAATATTACGATGTTACTCTTAACGTTACACTTCACAAAATCAACTTTACTCTTATTACTCTGCGTTACACTTAACTAGATCACTTCTGACAAGATTCGTTATGATTATTAGAATGTTAATGTGTCCTTGCACAAGTATTGCCACACCCTACATATAGCTATTGGCCAATAGAGTAGAAATATGGTAACGTTACCTCCTAAACTCCTGGCCACATTTTAACCCTTTTTCCAAAAGTTATTTTTGTAATCAAAACAGCTCCATGCAGTGTTCGAGGTACTGAGTAGTAAAAAAATTAGGTTTGGATACTCACTCTGAGAAACAGGACAGGTCCTGGATGAGAGGTGTCCGGCAAACGATGCCCCAGCCGACGTCCACACTCGTCAGAGGCTACACCACAACTGAAAAGTAGGGTTAGTCGGTGTTCTGGACCGTTGAGAAGCGCGCCAAAATAATGGCGGGAAGAAAAACCGTTACAATCCACAGAGGACCGCGAAAATTCAAATAACTTGACAGGACAGGGCCGTGACTGCAAAACGCTGGACATTCCTATTTTCATTTCAATACCGCAATCTTTCCATTCTAAAATTATGACCACTGTCATTTAGGAATCTTGAGACTAATTTGCCACACCCATACAGCTTAGTTGGGAACCTCGTGCCTATTGGAATTTAATTAATTTTCCATGTGAAAGAATAGATTGATGGCATATTAGAAGAAGTGGAATAGGACAATTTAAAATTTTTCTCAACTTCTAATTAATAAAAGGGCTGTCACAAACCACTTGGACATCACTTCTGCCCTTTTCTCCAGCTATTGGCCAATAGAGTAGAAATATGGTAACGTTACCTCCACGCCGTTGGGGCCCTTAGAAAATCCTCGTGTCGGGATGCGTTAGTATATAATACTATAAGCTAGTCTTACATCCCCCCCCTCGCTACACACGCATCCGCATCATGGATGGATTCACCGAAAACCTAAGGTTTTGAACAAGTGTTCAGTACGTTTGGTTGGCATCCCGAGGTGGATGCGGGTATGGGAAATGCAAATAAAACAAATGTGTTCGTTTTATACATTTATTAAATACTAAAAATACAATATACATCAATAGTTTATATCAAATTTTTCTAATAACAACGGAAAACACAATGGATTAGGATATCTATCGTAACTTTTAAGCATAGGACAGGACCTCCAGTTATACCGGAGCATCCTGTCATTGAAAGCTTTATTATTCGGGAATACCCTAGGAGGGTTTAATAAAACTAGAACAGGGGTTTTTTGAATGTGGGCATCACCCAAGTATTTTACCTTTGCAGGAAGGGGATCACCCCCGAATAACATTTTAATAGTATCATATGCAGCCTTTTCACAATTAGGCTCATTCCAAATCAAGACCCTTCGGTGAACACAATCCTGAAGGGGAAAATTACTAGTTCTATTAAAATTCGCTATACTACCTACATTAAGAAAGTAACCCGTCACCATATCAAAAAAGTAATTTTTCCCTGCACTAGGAGGGGACATAATCTCAATACAATTAACTTTAGGAATCTTTCTATCTAACACTAAAGCTAGGGACTTTAAAAACTCTACAACTGCATCCCGTTTTCCTTCGAATTGGAACATTAATAATTTTGTGCACACTTCAAGGCTATCTTCAATATTTAAATACATGGTATTACTGCAATCATAGGATCGGAAAACGGGCCATTTGTCAGAATAGTAATTTTTAAAGTCCCTAATCGATCTCTCTACACATAAACCCTCAAGGTGTGCCACAGCCCTTTGGAACACCTTGTCTGCGGGTGTAATAAACCTAAATTTATTACTATGCTTCCACTGTCTTGTGGCAACTACATTATGGAGAGGCACGCAGCAAATGGTTTCAATGAATGACGTGATATCCTCAGGACTAAGGCGTTTGTAACTATTTTTGGTCTGTTTCGTGTCTGTTAGTCGGTTTGGGTGTCTTGTAGCAGGCCCATCAGGGCTACTACGTGTCGGGTGAAGCGGTCCGGGGCTGATATGTCTATCAACCTGCGGGAGCTCATCGTCATCTCTTTCCACCAATGTTTGGTGGGAACAGACTTCAGATGGCTCCAATCGCCGATCTGCAAGTGGACGAATGTCTGCCCAGACGGTTCCTCCACACGCTTCGAGTAGGAGCCGTCTGGGCGCCTCACAAACGTATTGAATGAGACTGTCGAGTTGATCGCCTCCAAGATCGCTGAGCTGGTAGCGTTTTCTACCAACTCTTGTGATACCTCGGAGTCCGGCACATCGACAGGCCCTCTGGACCTCGTCCCACTTACAGACATGGACGAGATGGAGATGGTTCCATCGTGGTTTAGGATGATAGGACATCCAGACCCCCTTAAGTACTGTGACCGCACCCAGAATTCTCTTAAAAAGCGTGCCCAAGTCATTGTCAACTGTCCTGAGAATATCATTCCACTCCGCCCCACTCCCCGCTCTGCCTACTCTGTGGGCCTTGCCCCAGCCCCCATAGTCGGTGCAGGAGGAGTTACACGAGGCCTGAATCATCAGGCCTACAAATGGAATAAGCAGCCAACATTATTTGTGGAGGGAAATTGAATGTGTATAGCATTCTGTAGACCATGCTCAAAATCAGTTATGATGGTCGATGGCTCCATCGAAGGGAACAATCGTTTGATAGCACAGAAAATTGTGTTGTACGCAGAATAAGATTTGTTCTCCATCAAAACAGCAACAGCTGGGAATGCCTGAAACATTAAATTTCTATAGACCTCCAATATACTACCTTCTATTATGTGATATAATCTCAAATATTCCGACAACTACATCACATTACATGTGTTGTGGTAGTACCAAAGCGGCTTCTAACATCTGGTTCTTCAAAATGGTTGTACAAGTCTGTCATGGTTTGAGGGAGAGGCGGTTGAACCTTCCTCCAAGCGGTCATCATACTGGATTTTATCGTCGGATATGGAAGGGTTCGAGAAACCTCTACTGGATACCTGCAATTCAGTAAATGAGCCACTTGTGGTAGTACCAAAGCGGCTTCTCACATCTGGTTCATTAAAATAGTTGTACAAGTCTGTCATGGTTTGAGGGAGAGGTGGTTGAACCTTTCTCCGAGCGGCCATCATACTGGATTTTATCGTCAGAGGATGATCATATACTGGATCTGGTCGAGAGGGGCCCTCGTCCTGGGTATATATATATCGGATGTCCCCTCCTGCCCACTCTCCTTCCTGGTTCCTTCCACTCCGTCCCACTCCCCGCTCTGCCTGACGTTTGAGAAGCTTCCTCTGCCTGGTGCTCTCTAGGCCTTGCCCCGGCCCCTGTAGCGCGTGAGGGAGGAGTTACACGAGGCCTGGATCATCAGGCCTACAAATGGAATAAGCAGCCAACATTATTTGTGGGGGGAAATTGAACGCGTATAGCATTCTGTAGACCATGCTCAAAATCAGTTATGATGGTCGATGGCTCCATCGAAGGGAACAATCGTTTGATAGCACCGAAAATTGTGTTGTACGCAGAATAAGATTTGTTCTCCATCAAAACAGCAACAGCTGGGAATGCCTGCAACATTAAATTTCTATAGACCTCCAATATGCTACCTTCTATTATGTGATATAATCTCAAATATTCCGACAACTACATCACATTACATGTGTTGTGGTAGTACCAAAGCGGCTTCTCACATCTGGTTCATTAAAATAGTTGTACAAGTCTGTCATGGTTTGAGGGAGAGGCGGTTGAACCTTCCTCCAAGCGGTCATCATACTGGATTTTATCGTCGGATATGGAAGGGTTCGAGAAACCTCTACTGGATACCTGCAATTCAGTAAATGAGCCACTTGTGGTAGTACCAGAGCGTTTTCTAACATCTGGTTCATTAAAATAGTTGTACAAGTCTGTTATGGTTTGAGGGAGAGGCGGTTAAACCTTCCTCCGAGCGGTCATCATACTGGATTTTATCGTTGGATATGGAAGGGTTCGAGAAACCTCTACTGGATATCTGTCATTCTGTAAATGAGCCACTTGTGGTAGTACCGAAGCGGCTTCTCATATCTGGTTCATTAACCCTAGAATGGCACAGTGTTTTTTGCTAACGTAAATGACACTGAGGGGTCCCCAGGACCCCAGATTTTTATTCTCAGATTTTTTTATAATTTTTTGGTCATAAAAATTGTATTCATGTTCTTTTTACTTCTAAAGAGACTAAGGAAAAAGAATAAACTAAAGAAATGAACATAAAAAATTAGAATTTCACTTTATTAACCAAATCACATTATTTTTGGTAACGTCGATTAATTAACAAAAAGGCCCATTTCTGTGACGAATAAAACAAAATCAGAGTAAATGACTACGTTCTGTGACTATTACCGTAAACTAGAACATGTAAGCTTCATTATAAAAAAATTAGTTTGTAGAAACATCAAAAGTTGTCCATATGCCAGTCTCTAACACTCGAAGCACTTGTAAGACCTGTGCTCGTTGCACATCGCTTTGCGGCAGGTAACACAGATGAGTTTTGTCTTCCTATCCGTTGATCTAACACAAAAAGAGCATCTGACTTTTTTGTCAAGAGTATTGGGAGCTCCAGGATCTTCAGTAGACTGGGTTTCGGATGTATCCTTCCCCAAAACATTCTGAATAAGAGCCTTGATAGGTCTTTGTACTACAGCTTTCGTTAGTCTAATTTCCAAAAGAGGCTTGGCTAAAGCAAACCCCAAATCATATAAAAAATCTTTACGATTTGTCTTCTGTGACCATAGTACCATGCCATGAAGTATAGCAGCATTAACCCCGGCTTGATCAAGCATCCCGAAGAAAAAACGCTGGGGCCACCTCCGAGTCTTCCTTGCTGTTGTATAGGTGTGACAAAGCTGATCGAAGGAATCGGTTCC
The DNA here is from genome assembly GCA_030762985.1 of Adelphocoris suturalis. NCBI lineage: Eukaryota > Metazoa > Arthropoda > Insecta > Hemiptera > Miridae > Adelphocoris > Adelphocoris suturalis. The sequence continues at coordinate 222,279 of CM061048.1, forward strand.
TCCTTTCGTTTCATTATAAGTCATTATGACTTCAGGCTTTCCTGTGTCTTGATTGATAGCATTGTCGTGGTGTAAAGTTGAAAGCAGCAAGACTACTTTATTCTTCTTTGGGGTGTACGATACCAAAGTCTTTGTTTTGTCAAATCCAAATCTTGAAGAACCTTCTTCGTTCTGTTTAGCTATGAATGAGGGCGGAACTTCAGCTTTATTTTTACGCAACGTTCCTACCATTGTCAATCCCAGTGTCCACATTTTATCAAATAAGGGCACTGAGGAAAACCAATTATCAACAGTAACATTGCGATTGGTACCGTGGATGGATTCTGTGAGTTGTATAACGTAATGTGATGGCACAGATTCACCAGGAGGCACTGTAACTTTTCCAATGTATGGATTGGCATTGAGCATGTAGTATGTGCGAGCATCATTCAACATGACTATTTTCATGCCATATTTGTCCGGTTTCGATGCTAGGTAAATTCTAAAAGGACATTTGCCACGAAACCCAAGCAGCTGTTCATCAACAGTAACATATTCAAATGGCGTGTAGTAACGTTGACAGTTTTTAATCAAACGGTCCCATATCTCTCTGCATGGGGCTAGTTTGTCATCTACCATACGAGCAGCCCTTGTTTTTTTATCGTCAAAACGAATTGTATAAGATAGAAATTGAAAACGCTGTAGGGAGAAAGTGGCTCTGAATATAGCCAAGCCCTTTACAGGAGACCACAAATCTTCAAGATTCAAATGAGCTGATTTCCCAACCCCTGCGATGTATAAGAGACCAATGAAAGCCCTTATTTCAATAGAATCGGTGACAGTATGGTATGACTGAAGAACTTTGCAAGCCAATCGCCTAAGTTCAATTTCTTCGTTGGTGTGTTTTACGATTGTGTCTATGAGATCTGCATCAAACAACAAATTCCACGAATCAACAGGTGTTTTTATATGTTTAGCTTCACCTTGTGGACCTGGTCGTCCTGAAACAATGTTTCGTCTCGATAGTCTACCTTTAGAAGAAGGAACTTGTTTTTGCCAGAAGTAACCATTTTTTCCAATGAAACCTTGCACTTTTCTTACCTTATGAGGTGGCTCACTGTTGTCAACGTCCTCTTCTCGGTCTGATTCAATAACTGGATCCACAAAAGGTTCATGAAGATCCAGAGTATTCACATCTTCAGCTTCTTCTTCTGAATCAGTTGGATCCTGCTCTTCCACTTCGTCTTCTGATGAACTTTCATCTCCACCAAAATCATCCATTTCTAGTTGTTCTAAAACAACACGTATTTCTTCTGGGTCCGAATACTTTTTGGCTGAAGCCATATTTCTTCAGAAATTTCACAAAACACGAGTTCAAACAAATCAAAAAAGTGGAAGGAAAAAAAATAAGTTGAGCGTTAACTGCACTGTGGGGTCTGTGGGACCCCAGTCACACTTCTTGACTGCACTATACGACTGCTCGATCATAACTGAGCTTTCTAAGGGCATGAATTGAGAGAGAAGGGGTGTGCAAGTATTTACATGGTAGGTAAACCATTCTGTGATTGGCAGACAAAACGCGCCGGGATGAAACAAGTAGCTTGGGGTCCCATGGACCCCACAGTGCCATTCTAGGGTGGTAGTAGTGCCATTTCTTGTGGTAGTACCAAAGCGGCTTCTAACATCTGGTTCATTAAAATAGTTGGACAAGTCTGTCATGGTTTGAGGGAGAGGCGGTTGAACCTTCCTCCAAGTATAGTTAAAATAGTTGTAAAAGTCTGCCATGGTTTGAGGAAGAGGCAGTTGAACCTTCTTCCGAGCGGTCATCATAATGGATTTAATCGTCAGATATGGAAGGGTTCAAAAAACCTCTACTGGATACCTGCAATTCAGTAAATGAGCCACTTGCGGTAGTACCAAAGCGGCTTCTCACATCTGGTTCATTAAAATAGTTGTACAAGTCTGTCATGGTTTGAGGGAGAGGTGGTTGAACCTTTCTCCGAGCGGCCATCATACTGGATTTTATCGTCAGAGGACGATCATATACTGGATCTGGTCGAGAGGGGCCCTCGTCCTGGGTATATATATATATCGGATGTCCCCTCCTGCCCACTCTCCTTCCTGGTTCCTCCCACTCCGTCCCACTCCCCGCTCTGCCAGACGTTTGAGAAGCTTCCTCTGCCTGGTGCTCTGTGGGCCTTGCCCCAGCCCCTGTAGCGCGTGCGGGAGGAGTTACACGAGGCCTGGATCATCAGGCCTACAAATGGAATAAGCAGCCAACATTATTTGTGGGGGGAAATTGAACGCGTATAGCATTCTGTAGACCATGCTCAAAATCAGTTATGATGGTCGATGGCTCCATCGAAGGGAACAATCGTTTGATAGCACCGAAAATTGTGTTGTACGCAGAATAAGATTTGTTCTCCATCAAAACAGCAACAGCTGGGAATGCCTGAAACATTAAATTTCTATAGACCTCCAATATACTACCTTCTATTATGTGATATAATCTCAAATATTCCGACAACTACATCACATTACATGTGTTGTGGTAGTACCAATGCAGCTTCTCACATCGGATTCATTAAAATAGTTGTAGAAGTCTGTCATGGTTTGGGGGAAAGGCAGTTGAACCTTCCTCCGAGCAGTCATCATACTGAATTTTATTGTCGGATATAGAAGGGTTTGAGAAACCTCTACTGGATACCTGTCATTCTGTAAATGAGCCACTTGTGGTAGTACCAAAGCGGCTTCTAACATCTGGTTCATTAAAATAGTTGTACAAGTCTGTCATGGTTTGAGGGAGAGGCGGTTGAACCTTCCTCCAAGCGGTCATCATACTGGATTTTATCGTCGGATATGGAAGGGTTCGAGAAACCTCTACTGGATACCTGCAATTCAGTAAATGAGCCACTTGTGGTAGTACCAATGCAAGCGGCTTCTAACAACCTGTTCATTAAAATAGTTGTAAAAGTCTGCCATGGTTTGAGGGAGAGGCGGTTGAACCTTCCTCCGAGCGGTCATCATACTGAATTTCATCGTTGGATATGGAAGGGTTCGAAAAACCTCTACTGGATACCTGCAATTCAGTAAATGAGCCACTTGTGGTAGTACCAAAGTGGCTTCAAACATCTGGTTTATTAAAATAGTTGTACAAGTCTGTCATGGTTTGAGGGAGAGGCGGTTGAACCTTCCTCCTAGCGGTCATCATATACTGGATTTTATCGTCAGAGGATGATCATATACTGGATCTGGTCGAGAGGGGCCCTCGTCCTGGGTATATATCGGATGTCCCCTCCTGCCCACTCTCCTTCCTGGTTTCCTCCACTCCGTCCCACTCCCCGCTCTGCCTGACGTTTGAGAAGCTTCCTCTGCCTGGTGCTCTGTGGGCCTTGCCCCGGCCCCCATAGTGCGTGCGGGAGGAGTTACACGAGGCCTGAATCATCAGGCCTACAAATGGAATAAGCAGCCAACATTGTTTGTGGAGGGAAATTGAATGTGTATAGCATTCTGTAGACCATGCTCAAAATCAGTTATGATGGTCGATGGCTCCATCGAAGGGAACAATCGTTTGATAGCACCGAAAATTGTGTTGTAGGCAGAATAAGATTTGTTCTCCATCAAAACAGCAACAGCTGGGAATGCCTGAAACATTAAATTTCTATAGACCTCCAATATACTACCTTCTATTATGTAATATAATCTCAAATATTCTGACAACTACATCAGATTACATGTGTTGTGGTAGTACCGATGCGGCTTCTCACATCGGATTCATTAAAATAGTTGTAGAAGTCTGTCATGGTTTGGGGGAAAGGCAGTTGAACCTTCCTCCGAGCAGTCATCATACTGAATTTTATTGTCGGATATAGAAGGGTTTGAGAAACCTCTACTGGATACCTGTCATTCTGTAAATGAGCCACTTGTGGTAGTACCAAAGCGGCTTCTAACATCTGGTTCATTAAAATAGTTGGACAAGTCTGTCATGGTTTGAGGGAGAGGCGGTTGAACCTTCCTCCAAGCGGTCTTCATACTTAAGTACTGTGACCGCACCCAGAATTCTCTTAAAAAGCGTGCCCAAGTCATTGTCAACTGTCCTGAGAATATCATTCCACTCCGCCCCACTCCCCGCTCTGCCTGACGTTTGAGAAGCTTCCTCTGCCTGGTGCTCTGTGGGCCTTGCCCCAGCCCCCATAGTCGGTGCAGGAGGAGTTACACGAGGCCTGAATCATCAGGCCTACAAATGGAATAAGCAGCCAACATTATTTGTGGAGGGAAATTGAATGTGTATAGCATTCTGTAGACCATGCTCAAAATCAGTTATGATGGTCGATGGCTCCATCGAAGGGAACAATCGTTTGATAGCACAGAAAATTGTGTTGTACGCAGAATAAGATTTGTTCTCCATCAAAACAGCAACAGCTGGGAATGCCTGCAACATTAAATTTCTATAGACCTCCAATATGCTACCTTCTATTATGTGATATAATCTCAAATATTCCGACAACTACATCACATTACATGTGTTGTGGTAGTACCAAAGCGGCTTCTAACATCTGGTTCTTCAAAATGGTTGTACAAGTCTGTCATGGTTTGAGGGAGAGGCGGTTGAACCTTCCTCCGAACGGTCATCATACTGGATTTTATCTTCGGATATGGAAGGGTTCTAGAAACCTCTACTGGATACCTGCAATTCAGTAAATGAGCCACTTGTGGTAGTACCAAAGCGGCTTCTAACATCTGGTTCATTAAAGTAGTTGTGCAAGTCTGTCATGGTTTGAGGGAGAGGCGGTTGAACCTTCCTCCGAGCGGTCATCATATACTGGATTTTATCGTCAGATATGGAAGGGTTCGAGAAACCTCTACCTCAAAATTGATCGTACACCCACTACTACTCAAATATGGTGCTGCGCGGTTTTTGCCGCTCAGTTGGTTGCTCAGAACAAAACGTTGACAATAAACTACTACTTCGTGGTAAATGGCGCGCCTGCTGTCCTTCACCACTACTATGCGGTAATATAATAACTGCGCGAGCAATGCTAATGCTTCCTTTATATTCTCACTTTAATTTTTCTTATCTTCCTTATTAAATTATTTCATATGATGTTATAACTGATGACCCATTCAATGCAGACAGTATCTCTCTCCAGTCAAATAAATAAATCAACCAAACAAGAAAAAATTAAATTCATTCTCGGTGTGATTTCATTTCAAATGTGCCATTACAATTTTGTAGGTAGGTACCAAAAACATGACAGAAAAACTGACATTTTTAGAAATCACAATATATTTCAAGCATATAAAATAATTTTCATACAAAATAGTATGTACTTAGATACATAAAATGTAGTCCTTTTTTTTCCTACTATTTTCTAATATAAAAATCACCAACAAAAACTCCTAGCCATGTTTGTAAAAAAAAAAAAAAAACTTATATTCGAAACCAGTGTAAATGTATTAAGTACACGGTATATTGTAAAGTAGTACACGATTTCTTATGAAACATTCATTTGCATATACATAAGATGGAACAAAAAATACAAAACAGTATACATACTTAGAATAGAACCCAAAATACAACGACATTACCTAATGATGTATGTTTATCATAATATAAGTAGGTAATTATTCATGAAAATTATTGAAACAAGTGAGACAAGATGGAGGCTGATTTGGGCAAGAGGGGCAAAAGTATATCGTTTCTTTTCTTATCCTATTCTTCAAGCATGACACACAACTCTTCGAAATTTGGCGGCCGTGTTCATTCAAATTTTGTTTTTGTATTTTATGATTAGCCAATGATCTTTGTGTCGTTGGAATTAGTCGGGATGCGGCCATGGGGAAAAATGAATTTATTTCATGTTGTTTATTTAGCGACGTTTCGTCCTCTTACTGAGGACATCTTCAGGATTCGGTGTGTCCAGGAAAAATATAATCATCTGAATATAGCGGACTTGTCAAATAACAATAATAGTGGTTCACCCAGTCAAATTAGTCAAAGACTCATGTTCTTGAGAATATCAAGAAAGGTTAAAATAAATGTCACCAGAAAAAATATACAGAATGGAAAGGAAGAAAACGAAAAGGAAATATAGAAAAATACAGATTGCAAATCATTTCCATCCATCCATTAGTCAACAAACTCGTCCTTTGGAGGGGAGGAGCTTGGGTAAGACTGCTTGTTGTTGTTGTGGGGGTGGTTTGTAGTGATGAAGGGGGAAGACCCAATGGGATGGGGGAAGTTGACGTGGTGGTAGCAGGCGTGACTACTCCAGGTGTGGGCGTCTGAGAATGGCGAGGAGATGGAAATGTAAATTTTGAAGTGAGGGACTAAACAACAGAAAGGCGGAATGGAATACTAGACCGTCTTTGAATTGGGGTTGTCTTTCCGGAAAAGTACGAATGCATTTACCAGGAGGAGATGAAAAATGTGAAGGCCAAGCTTTCTGTACCATTTCAAAGATTTTCTTTCAATGGGGTAATAAGCAGTGAGTTGGTCCCCATTGACTCATTGTAACGGTTTTCCAACAGTATTTTCCCCGTTGTGAGGATGAGGGGTTTCTATCATGTCTGGACCATATTCACTGCTTATCATGAGAACTTCTGGCCGGTCTTTCCACTTCATCACACACACTCCATCCTTCGTAAACATGGAAGTCACTTCATTTTTGGACAATTTCTTCATAACAACGGCAGAAGGGTTCTCCTTCCGAGTTGCACGGAGTGTGCCAGTTACGTAGGTCTTGAGGTCAAGAAGCTGTTAGACAAGGTGAACACTATTGTAGTAGTTGTCCATAAATAGCGAGTGACCCCGTTCTGTGAGTGCTCTCATCAATTTCTGGACAACTAAATCCACGTGCCCCAACCCACCACCTTCTTGATCACCTGCCCCTGTGTACACTATCATTCTAAGTACGAGACCTGATGGTTCACACAACATGTATAGCTTCAGTCCGTACTTGTAAGGCTTTCCTTTCAAATAATCACGGAAAATCAGTCGCCCTCTCTAGTGAACCATCGAGTCGTCAATGTATAATCGTCTCGTTGGGATAACTGTATGTTCCATAATTGAGCGAAAGTGGTCTAATAGTGGCTGGAGTTTGTAGAGAGGGTTAGATGGGATGACTCCCCGGGGTGGGTTTGGAGCAAAATGTAAGCACGAAAGAATAGCTTGGAAACGATCTCTCCCCATGCACCCGCGAAAAAATGGCAAGTTGAAAAGACTATCGTTTGACCATAATCCGATATTGTTGACAATTTTATGTGGCTCATGTGAAAAAAAGAGCCCTCACCCTGCCCTCATCTGCTGTCACCAACGACAGCGGCAACAGCATCAGGGATGCTTTCATAATTCAAAATTTCACTTGACATATTATAAATTGAATCAAATAATAATAAACCTATTGTGTTCAGAAAAGGTTTTATGTACTTATATACGGACGTGTGCAAATTATTGGACTCACTCAACAGAAAACCACTTTTTTTCTTAAAACCAATTTATTTCACAATAAAATTGCTATATTTACATACTTTTAATACTTGGTGTGGAATCCCTTATTCTTCAATAGCATATTTATGCTTTTTGGCATACTTTTTATCATATTAATATAAGTTTCTTTAATTTCACCATCTCGGTGCCAGATCCGGATCAGTTCACCGATGAGTTCTGCCTTTGTTGTGATGCTTTTCTCTTTGGTTTTCTTCTTCACTATAGCCCAGAGGTTTTTGATAGAATTCATATCCGGGCTGTTGCCTGGCCATGGAAGCAATTTCACTTCATTTTCTGCCAGTAAATTCATAACTGTCCTGGCTTTATGGCAGGGAGCACCATGCTGCATGAAAATGAAGTTCCCATCAGGAAACCAGTCTCTTGAGTTGTGGAAAAAGTCGTTCCCTGCTTTTTGAACATCCATGAGTGGGTTGACTCTCCTGATGTACCTTTTGAGTGCCCGCCTATATACAGGGCAATTAGGGTTCTCCACCGCATGAATGTATTCCAGATTGATCCTTTTGCAATTGACACACTTCTTGGGTTCTGGGGCTACATTTGAGGGTAAATTGACAATGGCACAAACCCTAGTGTTGTGATAACCTGCACAGCTAGCACAGCCCTCTTGGCCTTGACCCTCTATCTATGGCAATCTCCACTCTCTTAGATATGATACCCTCTTTTTTCTGAGTACGGGCCTTCCTGGAGAGTTTTGTTTTCCTCTTTCTCCTTTTGTCAACAGTTTCCCAACCATCATTTTCGTCTTCAGTGGCTGCAAGTGTGGTTGGATTTAGATCGGACTCCGTCTCTCTGTAGGTTAATCTATCTGGCTGATGTTTTGCAGATTTTCTTGGCATAATGTTGGCCTGATCCCTTTGAGGCTGCACCCTCTGTTGCTGGTCTCTTCGTTGTGGAGGTCTGAATGGTTGTTGCTCTCTCTCTCTCTCTCTGTTGATTTTCTTCTCCTCCTACTCGTCTCCTGACGACCTCGGCTTTGTTTGACAGAACTTTGAAGCCTTCACATTCCAGTTTGTCAATCCTGCTGATCACATTTCGGGTTATTTTTCCAATTTCCATTATTTTATCCTCAATTCGAGTGGTATTTGCTTCTGTAGACTTCTGCAGTTCCAGTAGCATTGCTACCAAGTCACTTGTTCCTGCTTCAGAATACACTGATGACTCAGATTTCTTCTCTGTCTTTGTTCTTCGATAACGAGTCTCTCGATGGATTCTGCAGAATCGGTAATTCGTGAAAAATCTCTGGTCTTTCTCCGGAGGAAGTCTGTCTCGTTTGCCAGGTCCTTGTAAGCCCTCAACAGCAGTGTTATCAACTCATCCTTCAGGTTCATCACCCTAGAGGTTGCCTGCTGCATTGGCCTCTGGCCAATATGTTCCTTAGTGCTTCCCCATGCGTGCCAGTCGTACTCCCATTTCTCCACCTTGTTTTCGAAACCCTCTATATCCAGGAGCTGTGTATTTACTGCCTCCATTTCAAGGCGTTTTAGCCTTGCCTGCTTCTGTAGGGAGTTCTTTTGCCGCTTTATTTCGACTTTATCTTTTTCTATTCCCTCTCGAGGTCTCTTTGAGCTGCATGGCCACTGCTCACTCATATGCTCCACCATATGCTCCATCCTGTTCAACATCATCATCTCCCCCACTGTTGATTCCTCCTGCCATATAGACCCACTGCTTTCCATGCTGTTTGGCCATGCACTTCAAACCTTCATCGTTTTGAGGTCGGGTCATGTATTGCACGAGGTCGTAATCGGGAGATCTCGTGACTTTCTTTTTACCATGGTCGTCCAGGTCATACTCAGTCCATTCCGACTCACTATGCATCAAACTGAGACAGAGCTCCTCTCTTCTAGAATTGCTTTGTATCTCAAAGTTATTGCTGGTGCTGTCGGACTCATCTCCTTGTAGCCACTTGGCTACTTTTACCAGCTCACCCCGTTGTCCTGAATGCACAGTTTGGACTATGTGATTCAACAATGCCGGCGTGTTGGGAACATCATATTTGGCGTTTTCAATTCTCCTGTATAAATGATACACAACTTTCCATAGAGCATTGTGGTGTTCCCTGTAGACCAACTGGGCCAGTAATACAGCTAAATCATCATAATTCTTAACCAAGACCTGAGATGTGTCATTCGTGGTTATTGGATCTTCCACTGCATCCGTAATTGGTATTTCTCCTTGTGTTGAGTCTGGTATACATTTCTTTGCCTCTGATTTGGAAGGGTAGAGTTCTCCATCTGCTTCACCATCTGCATCATACTCCCTTGGCTGTGTATTTCCTTGCTTGGGGTTCAGGGAACTCATACTCGTACTTTCCACCCCCAATTTTTATGGCCAGGCTTATTACTTCTCTGTTTGTTGGAGTGAAACCATAGCTCAGCTCCTGAGAAGTAGGGTCCTTCTGGCCATGTTAGTTTCTCTTGATAACCATTCGGTTTGTTGTATGGAGAATATATCTGTTTGTTTCCATGACCACTGCTTAGTACTGCATCTGAACTTGCACCCCAATTCCACTTTTCTTTGTTATCAGTATTTTTTTTTAAATATACTGCACTACGAATTCTTGCTCTGTCAGCCTTTTGTTTATAGTACTGATTGTTATGATTTTGTCTCGATCTCTCTGAGTTGGCCACATTTTCCCTGAAATTGGACTCTTGGTCCTGCTGATTTTAACGGTGTTGTTCCCACTGTTGTAACCTCTGCCAGATTTGATAACCTACCCTGTGCCTTCTGAAAGGGTTGGGGCAAACCTTGTTGGATAAAATGTGGTAAGCAACGGGCTTTCGAAAAAGGGCATAAGCAACATCCGAAAAGAACCCACAAATAGCTTGTTCATCAGCCTTTCTTATATCCCTTGGTGTCCTGGCGTACTTGTATCCATAGTCATGTTCCTCAGCAATCTTGTCTGTGTGGCATGTAGGTATCCCATTTGGTAGGGATTGTTGAATCCAGGGACCATGAATGTCCTCTTATCCCTGTCCTCCATTTTTCCTAATTACTACAGTGCAGAAGGTTCAAGCTTATAATAGTGCTTACAAACTATTTTTCAGATTTTTCTTATTCAACTAAAAATGTTGGAAGTTGAGTACTGTCTTTATCCCCTCATTAAAATTGCTCTTGTTTCCAGTCTCGAGAGCTCCTGTTGACTTCTACTTCCTGGTATTTGCAGTTGAATAATCACAACTTATTTGAGCCCCAGATCAAGTTTTAAAGACTTAACGTGACCTAACTTTGTAATATATATAACCTCATTCATTTACTGAATGTTTTAATTGAGAATTGTCCATCACCTGGTAAATTACACCATTAAAATCCGTAAAGACTGAAACGATACGGTAATTTTTAGTTGTTTTGTTGGCACCACTGCGTTCTTTATCTTGTCATTGACGCGTCAAGAACGTAATCGGTTTCCTTGTGGCAATGAAGGTTCATTGGCCTGGCATAATTATCAACTTAAATCTAATTTTCCCGTTAAACTATTTGGCTAAGTTTCACAAAACTTACACCAGAGGGTCCTGTAACCCCATTTATGTACATTTATGTACAAGAATTGGTGAGAATCCTACCAATAAGAGTTCGTCGGAGGCAGGTGCTGTCGCAGTCGAAGTGATGTCTTGAAGTCGGAGGCAGTCGGGGGCAGTCAGTGGGTGAAACCGACGGTGGACACAAGATGATCCGGGGGGGGGCTGCAATTCTCGGTCAGACTCTCTCTCTCGCCACATCAAGCGCCAGCCGTGGAATGAAGCGGTTAGGGGCGAACATGGGGGTCCTTCGACTTGGAGGGGGTCGAACGACGCAGGCGCGCATGCGCGGAGAGTGGGAGAGCTGCTGCTGGCGCGACTGGTGGCGATGGGGGCAACTCCGTTGCTGCTGGTGGCGCTGCAGTTGGCGATCCTGCGGAACGCGAACGCGCCCGTTTTGAATGGGCACCAGAGTGGGAAATTTGAATGGTTATCGGTGGGACCCTGGGGTCACACTCCTAATCCAATTATTTATCTAATACATTTGTAAAATATATATGTTTCCAATTGAGGAAAGCCCTTCAGCATTTAAGTCCCTAAGTCCCACTAGGACTTACACTCGTCCGAAATTTTCGTCCTCCCGTGGAGAGTCGCCAACATGCTACCGTTTTACCAAAAACTAGACACATAAACGCCGTTTATACCACTTTTTTATAAATACTCAACAGAGCTGCCACGGAGCTGCTCCTCACTGGTTCACGGCTCGTGTTGTATGACCTGTTTGGCAAAGTTGCCCTGGTTGCTTAGTTGATTTTTAAAGGATGGCAAAGTTGTCCAGGTGCCATTGTAACTTTGCCAACGAGTTTTATCCAAGATATTAAGTACAAAAATGTTGCTTATTATTGTCATGTCAATGCATAAAATGAAATTAGAAACCAAACTCGTGATACAAGGGGGTTTCAAAGCATAAAGAGGCATTATCTCTTGGAGAAATCTCGGTTTGAAAATAAAAAAGTGGCAAAGTTGTCCCAGTCTACGGTAATTTGTTGATATTTTATTTATTTAATCATACAAATGCATTTTATAAATATGGTACAATATGGTAAATAATGAATTTTGGATTGAGAGTTGACAACGTTAATCTCGGTCTAGGTGCAATTACATTTCCTGCGGCTACGTACCTTGTTATACATGTACATTGGATTACGTTGTGGACCTATTATTTGTGGATCCTTATGGAATTGCAGAAGTGAATTTTTAACATATAATTGCCTTATAGTAAATAGCTTAGCGATATTAAATACATTGTCAGATGGAGTCCTAAATTGGTAAAGACAACATAATTTTTACAACGATTTTCTGGCGTACATGTAATTTATTTGTATGGGTTGAGAATGTCCCACCCCAATCAATTATGCCATATTGAAGTACAGATTGTAGCATACTGTAATGAATTAGTTTTATCGTATTTCTTGGGAGTGTGTCGAATATTATAGAATATGTACATGTATTTATTAATTTTATCGTGAGCATAGTCAATATGGAGAGATATTATTGAGTAATTAAATTGTTAATATTAATATTGATTAGAATAATAATATTGATATATTGAGCAGAGCTAGGCAGTTTTTTGCTCTAGATCTTTTATTTTTAACAACTTTTTTTTTTCCTTTAATTCTAATGACCCTATTTTGGATTCAAAAGCAAGTTGCTCATGAAGCACTTGTTGCTTCATGAGCTCCACGTTTTGATTAAAGAGAGCCTCTTCGTGGAAAATCTGGGACTTGTAGAGTTTCTGTTTCAAGAGCTCTCCTTGGATTCTACAGTTATGATACGATTTTTCATTCTGCAAAAATTGATCATTTCTCTCCAACCTCATTGCGACGTCTTCTTCAAGTAACTCCGTTTTCTTTGCTGAAACAATTAATTCTATATTAATAAACATTTGGAGCGACGTTTCACCAACATGCGTGATGTTCAATTCATATAAGTCTATTGACGCTTAAAATAAATTAAATTATAAAATTAAATAAACATAAATATACGTACACTATGATAAGAATGAGATTTTTACGAATCCAGAGCCTCTTCAATATTATTAGGGGAATGGAAGGTATAAGACCCTAAGCCAGCAGGTCGCTAACTGACCTTATCATATCCATCAGGAGTTCAAGTAAGCTGAGTTCAGGTAGTCCACCTCGGATGATGTTCACTGGAAATGGTTGGCTATTCCTTTTCCCAAAACCTTGGCAGCAGTACGACCAGAACGGTCTTGTGTTCTGGAAGGATTCACCCAAATTCCGAAGTCCTCTTCTTCACGTTATCCACTCTCGCACAATGACTTAGGCGAGAGTCTAACACGAAAACTTTGAGACAGTTACGGCCGATCACAAGTTAGAAGCTGCTTGTTAACAGGTGTTTATCACTTGATACTCGGGGGTTGAATGAAAATCCTTTCCACATTTCCAAATCTTCTCGGCGCAATCTTGCGCACATGCTCAGCGTCAGGTAGGCGGTCGAACTATCTTGAAAGATGCCATTGATTTTCGTTTCCGTGGCAACAGCGAATCGAAGTCGTCAAAGTCTTGGTACCTCCTTCTTAGACGAGTTTTCCTAATTTAGGGGAGCCAAATCCAGGCTCACATTAATCGAATAAATTACTTACTTGATGAGGTGAATCGAAAGAATCAACACTGGAGCAATCACAAACGATTTAACCACTGACTGCATTTAATATAGTCTCTCCTTTCCATTATAAATTTTCTCTCAACGATACTAATATTGGCTTCAAATGAAATGAATTGACAACTGGGTTACGACTTCAAGGTACAACATTTTAGAGAAGACATTCTGTACTATGTATATGAAAATGAGATAGTTAGATACTACCTAATGCGTACACATCCTGAGTTTAGAATGCAACATTCAGCTGTCCACAAAACTATGAAAGGTTACATTTATTTTACTCACCTTTCTGTAGGGGAGGCAAGGGACGAGGCAGCCAAATCTTCAGTGGAATTTTCATTCAACTGAGCCTCAACCACGTCTTCTGGTGGTGTGTGGGTGGCATCATCCACGGGAACAAGGATGTTATCCTTGAGGACATATTTCAAAGATGAGGAAGGGCCTGCGAGGACCAAGGTATCAGAATCTGTCGCATCCTGAATCTCGATGTCCAAGTTTCCCAAAATGTCTAATTCGGGGCCCTCATTTGAGGTAGATCCTGGTCCCCTATCCTCATCCTCTCTCTTTTCTCAGACGTTAGCTGTAACTTCCTCTTGAATTTTATGTTATCCCATAGCTTCCTCAGCTGCGTCGATGTCCTCTGAAAGGGGAAAACAAAAATTAAGGTAGCCCGGGGGAATTATTAAAACCATTGCCTAACAGCTCGATCAGTTCCTGATTGAAGCAATCCTGGGCAGGACTAACGATACCGCGTGAGATCAGAGAGATCGGGAGATGTATTAATCGAATAAGTTACTTACTTGATGAGGTGAATCGAAAGATTCAACACTAGAGCAATCACAAATGATTTAACCGCTGACTATATTTAATATAGTAAGAAATACAAGAGAGCGATCTGCGAAGCAGTTTAAAATCAGGCAGGGACAAAAACAAAGTGAGTGTCTTCAGGTGAAGCCAGGAGAGAAAAAAGCGAGTTCCAGTAGTGCCAACATCATAGGTCGCGTCATCAGCGCGCTCCCTGGAGTGCAGCGAACTGTCACAAGATGGGTTGGGACCAGCCTCCTTCTTGTGCCCACCTGAGGTACAAGGTAGATTTTTAAGTAATGATATGTAACTTAGGTACCTAAAGCTGGGCACTTTTTGTTAGGCACAACGGTGCAAGGTTAATATAATAAATGAATATGTTATTGAATTAAAATGGGAACTAGGGAAGTCGTTTTTCCTTGTTTTAGGCGGTGCTGTTTTACGAGATTTATCTTTTTTCTGTTTCATCTTCTCTTCTCTGGCCAGCTTTCTCTCTCTTTGCAGTCTCTCTTTTTCTTCCTTGACTTTGAGTTTGATTCCTGTACTTCTGAGTTTTGATTCCTGTATTTCAATCCATTCCCTAGTAGTTATGCAGCCAGTGGGTTTCTTCTTAAATTGTTGTGGATCGGAATTTCTAGTGCAAGTCAGAGCAGGAGGAATATTGTCGAAATTAAAGTGTTGCTTCCATGTGCCACTTAATTGTGTGGGGGCAACGTCTTTTTGATTGGATGTGGCATAAATATCCTCAACTGCTGCTTCTTGTTGCTGATTATCAGTAACATCAATAACAATCAGATCAGTAGTACCATTACTTGTTACAGTTCCTATTTTATCACAGCCAGTACATACAATACCGTCACACACGTGAATATCACCATCCATCAAGTCATCTCCTATTTGTAAGGAACTATCATATAATTTACTACGAATCTCACTCCCATCAGTCTCAATTACTATTGGCAAAGGAATTTAACTTACCTTTAATCTCACTCATATTATTCTCACTAACTATTCCATGAGCTCCACGTTTTGATTAAAGAGAGCCTCTTCGTGGAAAATCTGGGACTTGTAGAGTTTCTGTTTCAAGAGCTCTCCTTGGATTCTACAGTTATGATACGATTTTTCATTCTGCAAAAATTGATCATTTCTCTCCAACCTCATTGGGACGTCTTCTTCAAGTAACTCCGTTTTCTTTGCTGAAACAATTAATTCTATATTAATAAACATTTGGAGCGACGTTTCACCAACATGCGTGACGTTCAATTCATATGTATATTGACGTTTAAAATGAATTAAATTATAAAATTAAATTAAATTAAATAAACATATACGTACACTATGATAAGAATGAGATTTTTACGAATCCAGAGCCTCTTGAATATTATTAGGGGAATGGAAGGTATAAGACGCTAAGGATTGAATTCGAAAACATAGTCGTGCATTCCAGTTTAATCAACGTCGTTGGAGTAGTTTGAGGGAAAAATCCATCAAACCACTAACAACTACTAAAAACTAACTAACCGTACCTCTTCATCATCGAAAGGCATTTCATCCAATAGAGATGCAGGCGTCACGGGTTTTCGTGGAGTGTCCTGATCGGCAAGAAATGTGAGTTGGTCAAAATACCATAGTTTGGGAACGTGCACGTTTTCCGAGCCAGTCCCAGACTAGAGAAGCTTTAACCTACAACAGACAAATCAAATTTAAAAAATACCTACGGATACAATCATGGTAAAATACAATAGGTAAAACCCCACTGGATATAGGTATATATATATATATATATATATATATATATATATATATATACATATATATATATATATATATATAAATGTGTCATTCCAGAGGATAACTGACCGTAGGAACGAAATTTAAAAAAATGGTGCTTCGAAAATTCGCTAATGTGTGAAATAAAAAAAATTAAACCTCACCTTTCTTTGTTCTTTATTGAAGGAACTCCGGATGGATGTCAGCTTCTTCTCACAGTCTCTTTATTGGCACTGGGGTCTACTGAACGGAAAAGTTCCAAAAAATCGTCAAGCGCTTTATTCCTTTTGATTTTGTCATGGTATGACGGGTGCGTCACTTGCCACAAGCATGGTCTCTTCCGGTATTTTTCAATCACCTCCAGGACACACTTGCCATAGCTATCACCTCGACTTCTAGAAGTACACTGAAAGGATTTTGGCCCGGGGGATGACCCATTCACGGAAGAGCCAGTCAGTGGAGTCGATCCCCATGGATTTTGGCCCGTCCAAAAATTAAGGTAGCCCGGGGGAATTATTAAAACCATTGCCTGACAGCTCGATCAGTTTCTGATTGAAGCAATCCTGGGCAGGACTAACTATATCGTGTGAGATCAGAGAGATTGGGAGATGTATTGATCGAATAAGTTACTTACTTGATGAGGTGAATCGAAAGATTCAACACTAGAGCAATCACAAATGATTTAACCGCTGACTATATTTAATATAGTCTCTCCTTTTCATTATAAATTTTCTCTCAACGATACTAATATTGGCTTCAAATGAATTGAATTGACAACTGGGTTACGACTTCAAGGTACAACATTTTAGAGAAGACATTCTGTAATATGTATATGAAAATGAGATAGTTAGATACTACCTAATGCGTACACGTCCTGAGTTTAGAATGCAACATTCAGCTGTCCACAAAACTATGAAAGGTTACATTTATTTTACTCACCTTTCTTTGGGGGAGGCAGGGACGAGGCAACCAAATCTTCAGTGGAATTTTCATTCAACTGAGCCTCAACCACGTCTTCTGGTTGTGTATTTGTGGCATCATCCACGGGCACAAGGATATTATCCATGAGGACATATTTCGAAGATGAGGAAGGGCCTGCGAGGACCAAGGTATCAGAATCTATCGCATCCTGAATCTCGATGTCCAAGTTTCCCAAACTGTCTAATTTAGGGCCCTCAGGTGCGATAGATCCTGGTCCCCTATCCTCATCCTCTCTCTTTTCTCAGACGCTAGCTGCAACTTCCTCTTGAATTTTATGTTATCCCATAGCTTCCTCAGCTGCGTCGATGTCCTTTGAAAGGGGAAAACAAAAATTAAGGTAGCCCGGGGGAATTATTAAAACCATTGCCTGACAGCTCGATCAGTTTCTGATTGAAGCAATCCTGGGCAGGACTAACTATATCGTGTGAGATCAGAGAGATTGGGAGATGTATTGATCGAATAAGTTACTTACTTGATGAGGTGAATCGAAAGAATCAACACTAGAGCAATCACAAATGATTTAACCGCTGACTATATTTAATATAGTCTCTCCTTTTCATTATAAATTTTCTCTCAACGATACTAATATTGGCTTCAAATGAATTGAATTGACAACTGGGTTACGACTTCAAGGTACAACATTTTAGAGAAGACATTCTGTAATATGTATATGAAAATGAGATAGTTAGATACTACCTAATGCGTACACATCCTGAGTTTAGAATGCAACATTCAGCTGTCCACAAAACTATGAAAGGTTACATTTATTTTACTCACCTTTCTTTGGGGGAGGCAGGGACGAGGCAACCAAATCTTCAGTGGAATTTTCATTCAACTGAGCCTCAACCACGTCTTCTGGTTGTGTATTTGTGGCATCATCCACGGGCACAAGGATATTATCCATGAGGACATATTTCGAAGATGAGGAAGGGCCTGCGAGGACCAAGGTATCAGAATCTATCGCATCCTGAATCTCGATGTCCAAGTTTCCCAAACTGTCTAATTTAGGGCCCTCAGGTGCGATAGATCCTGGTCCCCTATCCTCATCCTCTCTCTTTTCTCAGACGCTAGCTGCAACTTCCTCTTGAATTTTATGTTATCCCATAGCTTCCTCAGCTGCTTCGATGTCCTTTGAAAGGGGAAAACAAAAATTAAGGTAGCCCGGGGGAATTATTAAAACCATTGCCTGACAGCTCGATCAGTTTCTGATTGAAGCAATCCTGGGCAGGACTAACTATATCGTGTGAGATCAGAGAGATTGGGAGATGTATTGATCGAATAAGTTACTTACTTGATGAGGTGAATCGAAAGAATCAACACTAGAGCAATCACAAATGATTGAACCACTGACTATATTTAATATAGTAAGAAATACAAGAGAGCGATCCGCGAAGCAGTTTCCAGGCAGAGACAAGAACAAAGTAAGTGTGTTCAGGTGAAGCCAGGAGAGAAAGAAGCGAGTTCTAGGAGTGCCAACATCATAGGACGTAAGGTTGCAAGAGCGCAGTCTGTAGGTAGGGAGAGGAAATGGCAGCATTGTGGAGACGACGATGCCTACGTGCTCCCCGGAGTGCAGCAAACTGTCACAAGACGGTTTGGGACCATCCTCCATCTTGTGCCCACCTGAGGTGGTGTGGGAAAGGAAACAAAGGTTTGAAAACCTCAGTTTCTTGACATCCGTTTATAATGATGTTCAAGGGACTGTTATATTAATATCGTTATAAGCGGACACCACTATACTCAGAACAGAGAAAAAGGGTATTAAATATTATATATAGGTAGCCCTGGGGAAGTGGAGCCTACAATTTCATTACCTCAACTTTGAACTCCCACCACACCTACAATTTTTCACCTATTTCTCTCAGATTTTTATCATTAGTTCTCCAAATTGTCCTCTACAATTTCCCCAATTTTCAGATTATTTGCTTCAACCACTTGTATGTACGATTGTTTCGTATAGAACCCAAGAGCAGGCTATACCGGATAGCTAAATGTTTGGAGAGCGAATCAGTGAATATAAATTAAATAATGAAGAGGTTAAGAGATTTCAATATGTAAAATGAAGGAAATGGGACTTGCGTGAGTGTGGTTTATGGACTCGATGCGGAAGGGCCCTTCCTGTGGTAGTTTCTTCAACAATGTGATGATGACCGATCAGATTTGATGTGCGGAACCGTTTTTACCCGCTATTAGCAATTTATAACGATATTGCTTGAGGCACGTGGTTATATTTGACGAAACGCACGTAGTTTTGTGGTGGCGGAGACAGCACGACGATGCAACTTGAACTCGGGCGGCCTGAGCGCACCTGAGATTGGATTGTGGGGGGGGGGGGGGGGGACAATTGAAATCTCTTCACTGTGTATCAAAACAATGACATGGTCCAAACAACGATTAGGAAAAGAAAAAAATTGTCAACTTTGCCCCGTATATGGGTGATTCTTGGTGAAGTGGACACTTTCAGATCTGAGTTTTCAGAATTTTAGAACTTTTAAAACGGAAAATATTTATTATGGAAAACGGAAATTGTCTAGTCAACCCCAAAATGGATAAATGATAACTCGAAGGACCACTCCAAAATTTACATAAAGGAGATTGGAGACTCCCAATTAGATAGTTAAAAGATAATTGATGCAACCTAGTTAAATGATAAGGTGGGTGCCGCAATACATGACTTGTACATAAACGAGTGCAAAATTCAAAGACTATAATGGTTATATTTATAAGCATATAGATTGGAGAAAGGTAACATTGGACTCACCAGGACTTAAGTAGTAAGGTATGATCCTGATAACCATGTGGCACTGAATATACTGTTCCAAGGTATTGAGATTGTACCATCAATCCAAGAAGGCTCCACTGCGATGTCGCTGATGACGAGGATCAGGTCTGGATCGATAATTGATGAGTTTGGCGATTCTTCACCGATGATTTCTTGAGGACGGTGCAACAGGTTGAAGGACTGTACAGGTTTCAACGCCGGCCGGCAAACCACCAATTCCTGCGGGAATACGGAACACCGATCGCGACTGTGCACTCCCCGACGATAGTAGAGAGTATATGTATCTCAAAGAATCCAGCACTTATAAATGGAAGGTGGTTGAAAAACGTATAAGTCATAAAATTGCGGACTTGCGAGGTAGCTGATAACAACGAGAACAGAATGAACCGAATGCAAAACATGGCGAGCAGACGACGGTGGCGCTGCGGGAAAAAATGGCATCAACAGATGACCACAACTGCCACTAGAATCCTGGCAGATCTACTTCACTTCACTTTTAACTTTTCCACTCACCAAAAAATGTACAAATAAATTTATAATTTTGTAGATACAAATAATTGAATTATGAGAACATTTATAAGTTAATGACAGGTTGGTCATACATGGAACAAAAGTTCAGAATTCATGGGGATCCATGATGATGCAATAAATTAACTCCATAATGAAGTAACCTTCAAAAATGTTATAAGAAATGTGTGTGTGTGTGTGAGTAAAAGAGTAAACATAGAAACAACAGAGTGAAAACGGCGTGTACAAATGTTTTGTTTAAAAAGAACTAAATGTTGGCCTAATTAGGATGAAGGCACATAAAAAACATTCAAGTAGCCTAACACTATATTTTATGAAAGGAAAAAACCGTAATTAACAAAGATAATAATATATTTAACTTAGAAATAAATTTAAATAAATGAATCACGTTCACATAAGTAAGGTTCTGAGGGTGTACATTAAAGTTAAATATTTCTGAAATATGAGAGTTAAAAGGTTTGATTAAACCAGATTTTTTTTAGCTAATTACCGTACATTAACATTTAAATTAAATATTTCTGACATATGAAAAAAATACATGAAGAAACTATAACAAAAGCAGTAAGCTTAGTTAAATTGTTGCTAAAACAAAGCAATACTTGCTTTTCCAATATTATTTTTGCTAATTCAGAAGATCGGGAATAGTATTAACTAAATAAGTTACTCACTTTGATGAGGTGAATTGAAAGAAGTTCAACACTAGATTAATCACAAATGAAGTGAATCACTATATTTGATATAGAACTGATACTGAATGTATAAAATGCTTTAGTTTGTATACAATGTGAATATCTTGAGAGCAAGCGAGAACACCGCGCGAAGCAACAGCAAGAAGTGTAGCCGGTCTTGGGCAGCCAACCAGAGTTGAGCGGAGCAGTCCTACCAATACCAGGGAACGTAAGGAGTCAAGAGACGATCTGACAGGCAGCGTAGTTTGAAGTAGATGGCAGTGTCATGGAACGGTTGACGTCACTAGGCTTCATGGAATATGATGAAATACCCCAATATGGATTGAGACCAAACCCTATCCCGTATCTGCCCGACGTGGTGGGAAAGTGAACTAATTTGGAAAACACCTATTTGTTGACAATTTTTATTAACAAACTCGTTAACGAGGGGCCTCATGTCCAAACTATCTAGATCTTCTTGATGGCAGTTGAGAATGGCTATATAGTTTAGTCTCTCCGGTCCCATTGTTGACCGCAAGTAATTCTTGAGACGTCAAAGACAGCTAAAAGACCTCTCTGCCGTTGCAGTGGTTATTGGGACAGTTCTCAGAAGCTTAATTAATTTGGTCACTTCAAGTGAAGGTCTTTCACATTTTTATCTTCTACAAGAAACTTCTTCACATCACGCATTGAAGAAAGAGAAATATTTCGTTGTTTTGCAATGTCATTCAGCATAGTGAGGTGGAGGAGAAGTTGGGATTGGTCGAGGTCACCACAAAATAATTCTTGAATTTTCTGGGTTTTATTTGATCCAGTTGTCATGGCAGAAACACATTCTTCTTCAATGGCGAAAACTAAATTTATTCCAGATTGTTGAAACCGTTCCCTTACACACATGAGTACAGTGTCACACAATTCATTATACACTTGCTTGAAATACTCTTCAGGAGTAGAGAATGTGTGTGCTTCAGAACATCCAGGGTTATCTAATTTCTTTGGCAAACGACGATGTCTTGGCAAAATAGGTTCATCAAACAAGCTGGGTTTCTCCTCACTGCATGTTTTCCAAAACTGGTTGAACTTACCACGCTTTTCTTCAAGAATATTAGTTAAAAGTCCTAGCTTAGACTTCGGTAGCTCCGATGTGCTCACTTTGTATTTGTGAGTTGATTTCCTCCACAGGACTCATAATGAGACTGTAAAGGGACAAAAACCAAAATGTCTTAAATTGAGTCATTTGCTCAAAGTATTCTGAGCATTTAGCTGCAGCATCAGAGGTATCATTTTGTGACAATAAATCAAAACACTCAATAAGGCTTGAATATTTATGTAAAATCTGGTTAAGGCTTGATGCCCTCATTGTCCACCTTGTGGGGCAAAGTGGCCATAGTCCAGTGCGGCGAGTGGGGCCAGTTTTGTCATTGCCTAAAATATTTTTGAAAATATCCATCCTCTTTGGAGAGTCTCTAATAGTGTTTATTAGATCTTTTGCCAGATTCATTATATCCCTCAAACAGGAAAGTTGGCGTAAACTGTCTTCCACAGCCAAACTCAAACTTTGGGCTGTGCAGTGTACATAAAGTGCTTGAGGTTAAATTTCTTTGATAAGAGTTTGCAGCCCCTTAAATCTTCCCTTCATCTGAGCTGCACCGTCATAGCATTGACCTCTAAGATTTTCTAGAGACAAACCAAACCTAGCTAGAATATCTTTCACTATGTCGAACAGAGGTTTTGCCTCAGTAGTCCTCGCAAATCTCAAAATTTTCATTAACTGTACAGATGCAAAAAGTAACTTGTTCTTGGACGGAGATATCACTTGTCTCATCGACCATTATTCCAAAGTAGTTACAACCTTTTATCTCTTGAATCACAGAGCGTAAGACAGACTGACCTAGAATACCTATGATCTCATTTTGTATGGCATGAGACGTCCATTTATAACCTGACCGTCCTAACCATTCTACTAGGTCTGGCCTATCCTCTTTACGCAAATTTAATAATTGCCAGAAATTGGAATTTATATCCTCATGACCTCTAATAGCAATACCTTGACGGCAAAGAAATGTGACAGTAGTAAGAATACACATCATGGCAGAGCAGGCAAGTTTCATGTCTTTGTCAAGTTGGTCATCTTATAAACCTGCTGAAGAAACTTTCATCAAGCTTTCTTTATGAGAGTGTGAATTTTCGTGAGCTCTAAACCTTTCCCTGGCGTTTTTCCAATTGGAAAAACCTACTGCTGTAAAAGCGTCTTCTTTTTTTGAACTGAATGTCAAAAGACATTTAGCTTCAGCTTCTTTGCAAATTTTACAAAATACTTTATCGATTTGTGAGTTCCACTCTAACCAAGAATGAGATAAAAGCCAAGACTTTTTAAATGTTCTTTTTTTTACCTGTCTTGTTTCCAACAGATGAAACAACCGGTGATGAAGAAGATTGAGAAGTGGAAGCAGACGTCGACAGCACGGAAGTTGATGAAGCTCCACTTTCCTTAATGGATTGGTCCTTTTCCAAGCGCGTTTTTTTTAGTAAAAACTTCTCCATTGGCAATAATAAGTTCTTTCCAACACTCGGTTGAACAAATAGGCCACAAAACCTATTGTCGATATTAGGATTTAAATTGTAACAAGTAAAATCACTTGACTGCGAGCGCGGGAGGGGGTTGGCGCGGGCGATGTCGCCGGGGAAGGAGGGGTGGCAGAACGGTGTCCTTGAGACGGGTCAATGCAGCCGCAACTAATGTCCTATGTCCTAAACAGCGTCGCCACCCCGCCAAGCTTCCCCGCATAAACAAACAGCAAGGGCAACTGGCCTATTTATCAGCCACATTGCTGCCTACTCTGGGGATGTGTAGAGTTATAACATTAAAATTTTAAGATTTTCAGTAAGAAAAATATTGATGGGGCACAGCCCCACCACTTTTATTATATGTGGGGCCCGGGCCCCACCATCTCTTATGAAGTCAGCGCCCATGCTTTCGATGAACTAGGGAAACAGCAAGCAAGCGGCGAACACCATTGAGAACAGGAACAGGAAGGCCCGGGAAGGTTATCTGCAAGATGGATGCAAGCGCTCCTGGCGGGAGATAGCAAAAGCTTGGAATGAGCTGGATATGATCCAAAGGGCAAATCTTTTCATCTAATTTTGGGTTGGAATGAGCTGAATTTGAGCCATATCCCTTCGTCAGGTTATGAAGGACCCTCTAAACTTTCAAAATATGCAAAAATGTGGATTTCAGAAAAATATGGAATGAGCTGGTTTTGATAGCAATCGCTGTCTGGTTGAAATTATCACATTCCTCTGAGGATTTGGGGCGGTTCCTAACAGTTTCTTTAGATTCATCTTAATAAATTTTTCTTTAACTCCATCTTTATCAAATTCCTCTTTTTACCCATTATCAACCCCCCTTTGTAATTAGAAATCCTGCGCCCATAAGATTGTAACACCCCCTCCCTCTCTCTCCACCACTACTATCACTGAATGGTGTGTGAAGGTGTTTGTCATGGGACCTATAATTAAAAATACTTACTCACCCCTCTCATTCATAAACTGAGTTTGGAATTGTAGGATATGGTTTCTAAATGTGTTTATTAATGATTATTTGTGTTTCCAAGAGAAGCATCGATCAAGACATAAAAGTTTGAAATCTAATATTGTGTGATGTATAATTTGATTGATGAAAAATCTTCGTTTTTTCTGATTCATTCATCAATAATCAACGGATATTACAGGAATCTACCTATTCGTGTTATAGTTTCAAGTACTTACTTCACAACATGTTGAATAACACTCGTATCAGAACAAATGGAAACACTATGTTCATTTGGTGTTGAATTTACCTTAATACTACGATATGATGCTACCTACTGAACTAAATACATATTATGAATTAGATCTAAAGGGTTATTTCCGCTTGTAGTAATAGTAAAACTCGACTTGCTAGTGACGATCGACTCCTCCAAAAGGTACGTAAATGATCATTTTAAATCCACATTAAAACATTCCTTCCGTGAACTACGCTGAGTAAGCAGCTGTTTGTGCTTCATTTCAAATTGATAGGTAGTGCAAGGCTCTCGCAGTAAATGGAAACACCATGTTTATATTGTGATGGCCTCATTGGCAAATATTTTTTATATGTTCTGTACACAAAACAAAACTTCCTTTCATGAATTAATGTATGTGCCCATAAATTATTTGTTTGTATTAAGGACTCGCTCCTCTAAAGATGTTATGTTCAAGGAAAAATCCCACAGTCGAAGAGGTTTGATTAAATTGGTCTCATAGCTCAACCCGTTGGAGTGTTGCAACTGATGAGAAATTTCTCCTGAATAAGTAAGAACACGAGCTAAGTTGGTTCAGATCATGTCTACATTTAAGATAACAACTCAAAATATTAGAAACCTACTGCGATTCTCGCTCATCATTCTTTCTGATGAAACGATTGATAATTTTCATTTAAGTTGTTGTACATTCTACGAAGTTTTGCCACATCCATTTCCTCGGGCAGGTATATTTTATTGGTGTCTTTCAAGGAATAATAATGCGATTTTCTCCCCTTTAGGGATTTTATAAAGCTCATTACCTTTGTTTTGGTTTCACCAGGTAACTTATGAGGCCTGTTTGTATGTTTGCCACGGCCATCAGCTTTAGTGTCCCCGAATTCAATCAAATTTTTCTTCAAAGATTGAACTCTATGATTAGTGATGCCGTGTAATGACAAGAACGCTTTAAAGCAGACACATACATCTTGTAACAAGCCATCTACATTGGCTCGAACTCTATAACTGTAAGAAGGTTGATTAAACCTTGCCTCACATTGTGGTTTCCGATTGCACCGATAAGCAACAATCAAAACTGTGATGAGTCCAGCCAAGTAATTGTTCTGGCCATTGTAGTCCTCCAATTCATTGAAATGTGAAATTATTCGCTGTCGTTCTTCAGGGTTGATTGTTTGAAAACACTTCGAACGAGTGCAACCGGAGTCATCTTCAATCTCGTGAGTGCTTGAGCGTAACCGTTTCATCACATCACTAAGCTTTCTGGTTTTTTCTCCGTTCCTTGAAGTTTCTTGGCTCACCATTATGCGCCTGAGATGAATCAGATCTGCTAAAGTCTTTAGCCGTCAGCGCTTGGACTCTGATCGTTGTTTCGCGACACCTATCTTTTCCTCTGTATAATGACCCCAACCTTTATCATTCTTTCCGAATGATACATACATACATGCTTCGATTCGTCTCTCTAGGACCTGCAAGATGGCACCACTATCTCATTTCGGACCAAAAGTTGACTCTTATCGTACTTTCCCCTGACCCTTCTACGTTTATGACCTAGATACATACAGTTCTTGATTTTTGTTATCTTTTGATTTTTGTATCTTTTCATTTTTTGTTTATTTGAAGAAGGTTAGATTTATTGTAGAAGAAATGTGGTTAGTTGAATTGAAACTCCCCACCCGCTATAGGAGCATAGCTCGAGGGGGGTGTTATTTTGTAACCCTAGAAATTTCTAGGATTGTTCCATGCTATTTTTGTTTGTTTAGTCAAATACATAGAAATTGATATATATCTGCCTGATAGACTTTGCAATCTATAATGTTCCTGTATATGTATGTTAAATTCCATTTTTCAATGTAGGTACCTCAAGGATCAGTGTTGGTTCCAATTTCGTTCCTAATTATATAAGATAATAATTCTAAGTGAATATTAATGGCAAACGTGTGCGGATTACGTGGTTTTGTTTTCCATAACAAAAATAAAAGAATAAGTAGGTACAACCCTTAGAGCCGGGTTATCAATGCACTTGCTAGCTCAATTAATGTCTGACTAAGTCAAATCTCTGACTATTTCGGCATGCCTGTTTACCAATTCACTTTGTTCATCACTGATTATTTTAGCAGAGTGCCCGATGTTTGGTTATCTTTTTAGCTACTCAGTTAAATGAGGTATGAAATCATCGTCTTAACAGTCAGTCATCTCAAGATTGATTACCGGTATCTGAAGATCTAACACATTTTGACCTTTGACTAATTATAATCAGTGATTAGTTAGTCAGAGATTTTACTGAGCATTGATAAAACAGTTCTGAAAGTACTTACTCAGGCTTTAAAAGTCGAACAACATTTTGAATAGAAACAACGTGTTTGGAATCTTGTAATGAGTGTAGAAATTATTTAATTCTCAATATTTTTTTATTTTATTGTCATAAATTCTGCACTACATACAGCGACTAATTCACGTACACGTATCTCAGCAACCAATTTTATGGATCACTTGTATTATTTAAGGAAAAAAAATTGATATAAAGTAGGTATATTTCGAACAATATTCTGGGTGTCACTTCCCGTAACAATGATTTTTAGCCAAGGCAGTTTCTTTGACTTGCGACTAGACTAGGGTTTGATGATATACCCTTGCATTTTAAAACTCGGTGTTCCAGAACACACTTCTTGCAAAAGACAACTAGTCCCCCAAGCTTTGAAAATAAGAAAATTAATTGCATTAATGAGGGTTTACATCGACGTAAGCCTTAAAACATTTTTCATCGCAATGCTCGCTCAAAGAAAGCAAACTGGAAGACCAATCCAGATATTTTCTTGTTGGAAATTGCTGTTCAAGTTGTAATTATAGAATGTTGATCAGCTGATCTTTACACTCACTATTCTTCAGTTCGAGGCGTAAAAAATGTACTTTTTTTGTTTACCATGAACCTGGTTTGGTCGTTGTTGTGCTGTAGCTTGTAGATCTACTCGGTCAATCACATTTAATTATGCATTTGTACTCTATGAAATTTATGTAGATGACACATCGATACAAAATCGCCTTTAGTTTGAAGTCACCTACAAACATTATTTATTATATTATTGTATTTTCAACAAATAAAAACAATGTTTTGTTGACATATGGCTAACTAGGATATACATGTTAAAAATGACCAAAAATAGGGCATAGGCCTGACCAGACCACAACTGGTCGGATGGGGCTCCCATAATTGAAATAAATGGCCAACTGATCATCCCAAGTTCACATGGAAAAAGGTAGACCTTGGAGGATAGTTCATTTAAATCACATTTCATCAATCAAGCATCTGTCATGTATATTAATGTAAAATATTGTGTACTACACTTTTTAAAATTCTAATATCTTGTAAAAATTGCTTTGTAAATCTGGGATATCTTTGATCACTCAGATAAGTCAAAAGGTAAAAATCATATTGTCTGTTATTTTGGCGCCAAACGTTACTGCTTTCATCCGTTTGTCTACCTAAAATATCTTATTTTAATTATATTTTGAATTAAATAGCAGGACATGAATTTGTTTGTATTGTCACAATTTAATGAAGTCAGACGACTGTTAGATACGTCAAAAGGTAAAAAAACTAAGTTGTCTATCATTTTGGCGCCAAGTGCTACTGCGATCATCCGTTTTTCTACCAAAAATACCTTATTTTAATTATATTTTGAATGAAATAGCAGGACTTGTATTTTTTGTATAGTCGCAGTTGAGTGATGTCAGGCGAAAACTTCTAATGTGAACCGAACCTTTTAAACTTTTGTCTTCATAACTGATGATGTTTTTGTGTTAGAATTTAGGTACATATGATTACATGTGACATGTATGTATGTAATTTCATCACCATATGTACGTGTGAGTACAAATTGGAAATTATTATCTCTCCTCCGTACGTAGGAGTTCAGCTCACAAAATTTGGTGTAAGTATACCATGTTATGAATCTTATCAAGTTGATTCGTTTTGCCTCTTTCTTATGTTATTATTCCATTTTATTTGTACTTCGTAAAATAATTGTCTGTATTATAGACCATTAAATAAGAAAAAAATATCAACCGAATAATTATTTATCTAGTCTTTCTAGTTCACAAGTTTTTTTTTAAACTGTTTTCATCCTAACAACGTTTGAATCATTCCAGATTATCTAATATAGTGCATTATGTCGGCTATGAACATCAGCTATTTGGCAGGGCCGCTGAGGTTGTTTCATTTTATTAAGCCATGCTTCATAAAGATATTGAAAGTTGTACAATAAAATTTGTATTACTGTTTCTCAGTGTCACATTTTCATTCTTTTGACCTTCATATCCCGAATGAAATGGAAACGATTGATGAAATAATGAAATTCCGTGTGGCAAGACTTCTTAAGAAGTCATGGTGGTTTACCCATGAGAATTCATGTGAGTTCATCGTACCTCGTTGTCGTAAAGGGTCGCTTTTAAAGAATTTTCGTATAAAATTAAGCTATTGCAATGGTCCCAAAACTGTTTAAATCAAAATATATGAAAATTTTCTTCACTAAATTCGGTTTTGAGACTTTTTGTAACAACAATTTTTTTTTTTTTTTTTTCAAAACTTCCAAAAATGTTTAAATTGTCTTATAGGATCAGAGAATGAATAGGTCAACATCGATAACTTCAGACATAGCCCTTTCATAGTCAGTATAACCTCCTGGTTCCTAACTGTGTTAAGCTTTTGACAGTGGAAAAACCGTGCACATTCTTCTTCTTCAAGAGAAACAAGAACAATATAACAGAACAAACTGTAGGAAAATAAATAAAAGCAGAAAAGTTATGAGTGGTAGCGTAGAGAATCAATAGTCGATTATTATTATTAATGGTATCGAATTGGCCACCTTCTCAGATGATCTTGGAGGGTAGGTAGCCATTTTCCTACTCAACTCACTGCAGGGTTACTATGTATCTGCACTGTGTCTACAGGTCACGGAGTCCCGGAAAAGTCACGGATTCAATAGTAGACTCGACGGTAGCCCGCCGGTGTAGGGTTCCCTCCTCCGCCGCGCAGCGGCGCTAGTATCCTCTTTTATCAGTCTGGGCTTGTATGATCGCTCCGACCTGTAAATCTACGGATTTATCCGTATGCCAAGAAAAAATATATTTATTGGTGAGGAGATTGTGTACCAGTCAATCCCTTTTTACCTTAGTAAAAATGCAGATTAGTTGGGCATGTAGATCAGAATGATGTGTATAGTGGTGGTCTGGATGCTTGCAAGCTCGCATCTCAAAAATACATAACATCAAGTAGTCAATCCCTTAGTGAAAATTCAAATTAGTTGTACATGCAGGTCAGAATGACGTTTTAGAAGTACATTTCGGGAGTTTTACGAGCAAAAATATTACGCCAGTCAGTAGGATTTGAACCCACGACATTTGTCACACGAGACCGTTACCTTATCCATAGAGCTACACCTCATCTATCGTCTCATTGAGACAATCACAATACTTCAGTAGGAGGGAGATAAAAGTGGGAGACTAGCGCCGCTGCGCGGCGGAGGAGGGAACCACGGGCCGGTGTAGGGCTACCGTCGAGTCAATAGTAGGGCACTGACATTTCCAAAAGTCACAGACTTTGATATAGAAGTCACCGATTTTTATGGCGTCGGTAACCAAATAATCATAACATAATGCCAGTGCCGGGATTCACAAAACATACGAAAGAATCAATTGAGATTTTTAAATCTATATAGTACTGACAGATGCAAGCGTCGGCAACGTAGACAGAAGCAATTGCGACAACCTAAACCTATGACCTAGAAGTCCAACTAAACCGCGGTGTTCCACACTTGAGGCTTACTATCTTTGCGTTAAATCCATGCCCTGTTCACGGATTGAAAGCTAAAAATGAGAAATTAGCCCGTAATGAAATTCGAATTCAGGATTGAAAATCGGCCTGCGAAGCATCATCTACTAACCAAGTTACTGGGAATTGGACAATTGGAAACAGGTTGAAGGGGAAGTTTTGGAGTTATTTTTTGTCAACCTGTTGTCTACAATAGAGAGTTTTTGTTCTTCCCGTACTTTTCTACCCGTGTACACAAAAAGACTGAAATACCAACTGCGCATGCGCGAATCTTTAGGTCAACGTGTAGAACTACGCGTGTACGGGAAAAAGGCCTATCTACACGTACGCGGGAAATATGCATTCGTTGGAATCTCGTCCTACGGGTAATCATCACAGCCTGACGCAAAGGTAACAACAGTTGCCGGTAACCACAATGTGACCAAGGTAACCGCAGTTACGCAGTTACCAGAAAAGGTAACCACAGTGTGGTTGCCAACAACACGTTGGTTGGTCAACAAGTCGAGAGGTTATAGTGAAGTGCTTCGCTACAAAATTCAGCCATTTAAGGTACCTAAACAATAAATGTATTTATAATATATATGAATAATTATAAAGCAGTTAATTTTTTAAATAAGAATAGGTTGTACGAAAAGAATAAGAAACAGCTTCTGAAACACTTATAGAGACGTTAACGTGACGTTAGCGTTTGGTTTTTCACGTATACGTGTAGAAATACGCGTAAAAATCACGTGAAGAGGTAGCATCTCCAGCTGCTTGCTCTAGACGCTGCTCTACGCGTCAACGGGAGAAAATCTTACGGGAAGAACAAAAACTCTCTAATATTTATAATACTGTTATGAATGTTATGCTTTTATGTCATGTGTCGGGGACGTTGTTGTGTTGATGTAACTTGTCCGAAAAATATATTCTCTCGCTAGTTTTTCCTAAAAATATCTACTGCGTAAACTTAATCCACTTTAGATTTCCGGACTCTGCACCCATGACCCTATTACACCTAATCCAATTTTTCGGTGGTTATATGATAGCTTTATAGTCCTTCTAAACGTGGTAAAAATTTCAGAACGTTAGAAATGAAAATGAATCAGCTATGGATGAAATAATGTGAAAAAACAGACTGAGCACTCGCTCGCAGCTCAAGGGTGGAGTGCTCCCCATATACTAAAAAGGTAATGGTATGTGATTTATTTAAATTAATTTATCTTAGGCATTGGTAGGTTTTGTTTAAAAATTTTTTCCAGGTTTATTAATTTTGATACTCTTTATAATTTGTATAGTAGGTTTATAATAGTTTTTTTTTTTTTTTTTTCATTTAATAATTATATACAAGTGCTCTACAATCCAATACAGATATAGGTAATAAACCTTTGTGTTATAATTTGATGCGTTTAAAAATAACTATGACCGGGAAGTTAGGTATGAAGTACGTTGTGATTTTTGAACAATCAAATTCATTGCAAGTACTCGTAATATTATTCCTGCTCATAAATCTTATAATCTGTAATATTATTCTTGTTCATGAAATTTGATGGTACCACCGTGATTCAAATAAGCCCAGATAAAAATACATAGAAATATAAATAGTAATAGTGAAACATTAAAAATTGATTTCTAGAATTCTGAAATGAGTTTGGAATCTGATTAAAATAATCAGCAAATTAAAAAGGGAGGCATTGAGACCGGGGACCTATTTTATAAAATAACAAGTTACAAGTTAACAAGTCCAGGTACTTGTAATGCACGGTAAACTAGAACAAGTGTACAAAGAGTACAAATGTAGGAAAGTTACACTTGTAGAAGCCAAGTTTACAAGGGTAGCAGAAAAGAAAAATGGCGGGTGGGGACAAACGAAATGAACAACGTCAAGCGGGATGCCGAAATTGAAGTTTTGTCAGCGAATCATAATATAAAAACGGTGTTAAGCACACGATAGGATGTTTATCGTTCATGACAAGGTATAATGATTGGAAGACAGACAAATTATTAACAGAAAAGTGGAGAATCGGGTTTTTCTCCTTCATTCAGCGGAAATGATCTATCAGTTCATCAAGTCTTGATACAGCTAGGTTGGCAATGTCATCTGTAACTTCGAGATGATCTTCACACTTCACTTTGTTCTTCAATGATGGGGAGGTCCTCAATACCCGAATGTAAAATTGCACAGAATCACGCACCATTTGAATCTTTCAAGGGTCTCGGAAGACATCCTAAATCTCTCATTAAATTCAAAAATCCCCACGACATGAGCGTTTATTCGTGGCCGAAAAATGCTGTGGCGTCTTCTACGCTGCATGCTTCTTTCTTGTCTGCATTCTTCAGAAAAAGATGATTCCCACATATTAAACACCGAAAAATTGTCAGCTCCCAATGCTGGAAAATAACAAGTTTACAGGTGAGCGGACGTAGGTTAAACATCGGCCATTTTTTACAACTGTAAAACAGTGAATTGTTCAAAATGATGGGGAAACGCTTGTAACTTGTCCAAATTCGCCTGTACACTTATTAATTTTCAGTATCTACACTGTACCTTTATGAAACTCTTGCACACTATTTTTTACAACTTGTACATAAAATCGGCTTGTAACTCGTCACTTCTGTCTTTATGAAATAGGCCCAGAAGGTTTTAGTATGTTTTTTCTTGAAAGAATTAATATTTGTACTTAACAACAGTTTAGCCGCACCAGGGAGAGCATTAAAGACTTTCTGCAGTTTGCACGAAGGGACTGTAAGTAAATGAGCACTTCGTGTGTGATAGCTATGAGAAGGTCAAGGAGGAAGTCAAGAGGATGAACTGACACATATAGAAGGCAATCGAAAATATATTGGCCGGAAAACACCAAGATTAAAGAAATAAAAAATTAAAAAGAAAAATTCGGGCCTCGCAAGGCTTCCCCCCCTCCCCTCCCCCCCCCCACTGGTTGCTTTCCGCTTTGAGCCTTCGGCTGAAATGCTAAAACGTGGAACATACTTTCTTCCCGCTAATTTACTAATAGAAATTAGAAAGAAGTACCTAGGTAATTTTCTGTTATGGTGGTGTTATGGTTTTTGGTTATGGTTACTAAAACCAAGATTAACTTCTCAACCAAGTGACAACAAAACAAGCGGCATTGATTCAAAACTCAAAGTTTTTTTTATTGTATAAAGTTTCCTTGTACAATAGATGAAAGAGTTCTCTCTAATATGTAGGTAACTCCACAAGATGAAGCAATACCCTATGAAATAAAAACCTAGAAGGAAAAGTCGTACTTCTAGAGAGAGAGAGAGATTGATTGATTGAATAGTTTATTTAATAATCTGTACAAAAATAGGACCTAGTGGTCCTCTCTTACATTTTCCCCTGCTTTACGTGTCTTTATATCATGTACTTGAGACATAAATTTAAACATTTGAAATAAGTACTTGGGTTTCTCGTATTTTAATATTTTGAAAAGCATTACACCAATTCGGAAAGTGCGCCATTCCTGTATCTTCAACCACTTGTTATCTATATAATACGGTGTGACATGTTTATAAATAGGAAAGTTGTAGATAAATCTTAGGCACGCATTCTGAGCAACCTGCAGAGAGAGAGAGTAGTTTTGGAAATTATTTTATATTCTGATTGTGAGAAACTTTTTCTGAGTAGTATTCGGGTAATAGATAAATAAATTAATAGTATCTGCCAATAAAATAGTAAATTTCTCACGCCATAAAATCGATTTCTTGTACGTCTATTAATAGAACTCCGTGTCCATAAAGTATGATATTACCTATCGCTAAGTTTATTCATTCTCATAACTTAGATTATAGTATCAGTAACGTAACATGAACACCTTCCGAAAACCTTCATGGGATCAGGTGACAGAACTTCGAAAGCACCCACATTAAATGATGCAACACGTAAATCAAAACTTGATCCAAGTCCATTAAAACGAAATAAGTCACGAGGTTATGGGAGGGAAAAAGTATAAAATGAGATCAATTTTAAGTTGCTGTGCAGTCCATTGGAAAAGCGCAGTCATGAAGTTTGCTCTGGTCTCCGCCTTTCTGTGCGCCACTGTGCTGGCTGGTGTCAGTGGAGGGAATGTATGTTTTCAATATTATTTTCATGTTGTTCGAAATGACCAATTATCACTTTATTTATTCACGTCATGTTTAAAACTGACTGAATTTTTGACCGCTGTAATTATAACTTTACATAATGTTATAAACATACATGCAACATGCACGGCAACATCATACACTTTATTATTCTGTTGTCAAATTATCGGGATAAGGGTCAAAAATAAATAAAACATTGAAAAAAAAAACTTTCGGACACGGTCGTGGATTAAGAGTCAATTGTCATAACAAAACAAGAAATGGTTGCAGTTGAGGCTTACAACAGTTGGCACTTAAATAGGACTCAAAAAACTAGAGGCTAAAATTGAAAAATTTTTGAAAAAAACACTGCTGGCAAGCATACAGTGCTAAACTAAACTAAAATCACAGACAACCTGGGTTCTAAATCCATGACCGTGTCTTATATTTTGACACCGTGAAAGGTTCTTGAGCCCTGAAGATGGTTTTATATAAACCGAAAGCTCGGCAATAAGAACTTTTATTCGTTTGTTACCCTTATCTCGATAATTTGACAACATACATATTGCGGGTCGATAATAATCTCTTTCTCTACTTTATTATTCTGGTTCATGTAGTTACACAATAACAACCAACATTGGACGCCCTTCTGTTAGGCTTCGTCAATAGAGAGACAACCCGTTGGAATTGATCCGGGAGGGGAGGGGGGAGGGGGACAACCCAAGCATGATGGGAAAAAACCGCACACAAAACCGTTTCAGACCATTCTAAGACCGAATCCATGAAAAACCCATTGGTGTATGTCTGTGTGTGTGCCCTTTGGGGCTCGAGCTGGGAGGTCTCCCGCACTGCTGCTGACCTGGACTTTGTCAGGCAGCAGTTGTTGTGGTGTGACCGAGCAACACCAACTGCTCCAAAACCCAGCTCATCTGCTGAGTTTGCTGCTGAGCTGCATGATTTAGTAGATGGTAAAGAACTCCGACAGTGCTTTGAATCCCCGATTTCTTCCCAATGGGTGGGATGGGCTTCAGAGGGCATTGGGGCCCGCGACTACTGCCATTTTCAGGACAGGGGACACCCTTTGCCATGCCTGTCGGGGTAAAAATGAGAATCTGTATCATGTGGTGTAGCAGCGTCCTTGTACTCACGGAGCCTGCATTCTACGTCACGATGCGGCACATTGCAGGCGCTTTGGCATCCAGCGGTTGGGATGTTGAAAGAGAGTGACTATATCACATGCCGAGTGACCAGGGCAAGAAGCCGGATATCGTTCTCGACAAGCCCGATGGGTCTGCCATAATCTTGGATGTCCAGGTTGTCAGTGGCAGCATGGACATGGAGCAGATCTGGTGGGCAAAAATAAATAAGTATGACAGGAATGAGCTGCGGCAAGCGATTTCCAAGCTAAAAGGAGTGGCGACCAATAACATTAAGGTCATGGCTGCAACCGTGTCTTGGCGCGGGGTGTGGTGCGGGAAAAGTGCCTCGGAGTTACTCGAGTTGTAACACCACCCGCGTCCTGAGGGGTTCTTAGTTGAACTGGTGGTCGTTTTATAGGGGCACTTCCTTTCCCCTTGTTCTTCCTCCTCGTCCTGCAACTTCCCTTATCCCTAGAGCCGGCGTTTTACTTTATTTATTTATTTTTCAATTTAATGGTGTGCCCCCTTCACCTTTGAAGGGAGTTTTGTAAAAAAAAAAAAAAAAAAAAAAAAGTGTGTGAGAAAACGATTTTGTTGTAGTATACGATACATACCTATTGAATATCCTCTCTTGCAATCCCACCGAAGTTGATCTATCTACAAAAAAAAATTTGTATTAAAATCCCGTAATATAATAAATAAATATAAATTCCTGTCTACCTGATCCAATCCCAACCTTATTTGACGAGTCAAGTAGTTCCGCTTATCAGGGTTTTCCTTATTTACGAACTTGTTTACCGGGGCAACGGCGTTAGGGATGCCCGAGATGACGACGAAGGAGGAGGTTCGGAGGAGTTTACTAAAGCCTAAATGGAACTTTGCGATCATTTTGCGGAAACCCGCGTCAAAATCTGTCTAGCCGTTTGTACATGAATCGAATTTAGACAGACAGGCAGACACACATACTTCTCTCTTTTATATAAAAGGATAGTAAAATAAATTAAATAGCAAACCAAAGTCAAAGCTTAACTCCATGCGATGCCTCGTTTTCCACGATCACTCTCATAATTTACATGAGCGATTCGGTGACTGAAAGCAAACAGTACAAACAATAAATACCTGCCTGTCTATTTCAGGTCAATAGCGACTACTTGAGTAAAGTGGTGAAAGCCAAGGACAAATGCCAGAATCAATTCAAAATAGATGATAGTGAGTAATTATTTCTGTGTCAACATTAATATTTTTTAAGGCTAGAATCAAGCAGGTATTTGCATAATCAGGGTACGTAAAGGTGTAACAGAAATAGGTACCTTTATTATCATAAAGAGGTTTATAACTTTCCAAACTAACTTGTTGTTTAGTGTTGTTTTTTCGTTCGGAAAAGAACAACTTGGAAATACTCTTCAAACAACGTTTATGTAGATGATAACTTCCCGCGCCAATCGCATATTTGACGTCAATCCGTATTCGAAATATGATTTTTTAACGGTTTATAAGGAAAACTGTGTTTTTGACGAACTAATTTATCCACTTTAATGTAATTTTAATTTTTTACCACGTTTTCGGAATCAGCGTTAAATTTTCAATAAGCATGGCGCATTTTGAATCAGGAATATTTCCAACTAGAGATCATAACAACAGCTCAAACATAGACAAATTTTAAAAAAATTAAAATTCATGAAAATCTTTAAAACGTTATAATCCTTGAAAATATAATAAAATAAAAAATAAAACTAAAAATAAATAAATTTGAAAAATCTCATGAAAACTGCTTCATTTAATACTCTTTGAGAGATTCCCCAAACAATGATGGTTTCTCGTTCCAATTTTTGAAAAAGGGGACAAGGCTGTACCTACGTCAAAACTGCAGGGGCATTACTGCTCTGAACGTTGCGTAAAATATTGTCCAAAATCTTAAAAAAAGCGAATAGAAAAGTATCTAGTAGTTGTAGAATAGTTAATAAGACTGAAGAATAACCGACAACATAACAATTACTATCCACCTTTTGGTTGGAAACCATTAAAGGCTTACAAATTTAACGATTTCAACATTATAGCCAAATTATATGTTAGAAGATAATACAGAGGTTGACATTTATGCTCGTTTCTGAGTTTGTAACTAATTAAATGGTAAACAGCTGGAAATAATTAATTTTTGGATTTATTGGTACATTGAGACTCAAAGTCACGAAGAATGGAATGAGAGTAAATACTGCGATAAATAAATTAAAGGAAGCAATACTAATTAGTGATGGTATTTAAGAACTTTCATAAAATCGTATTTATGTAGGTTACATATCTACTTGAATGGCAGATAACGTTCGAATCAATAAATAGCCGATAACTTAAAATTTTAGCAACAAAACTCACGATATTAAGTCTAGATTCAAGATTATTCACCTCCGTCGAAAACTGAAAGAGCGAATGCACAAGTAACGGATGAAATCGAGAGTTCCTTCGTAAAATGGGTGGTATGCATAAAAACGAAGTACTTGCTTGAAGTAGAACGTAAAAGCAGGTGCTAACCCCCATGCTCAGAATAGAAGCATTGCCTTCAGGCCACTAGCATTACCTCCGTTTTGTGCATAGGATTTGGTGTAGATACTATTTAGTGTTAGCTTCACTTACTTTAGTACGAAGTGGTAGGAGGTAGCAAGTGCTAGAGCATTTGCTTATTATGCATAGGAATCGAAGCATGTTCTTCACATTTTGGAGTAAAAGCTTTTGCTTCGCCTTTATGCATACATACAACCCAATGTGACAAGAGTACAAATGTTTATGATAATGGGCGTTTAGATAGTTTTCTATGGTCGATTTCCGAAAGATAACTTAAAACAAGTAGGTTGGAAGGTTGATGAAGGTAGGTCCTCTAGAAGTCAGAGCTGAGTTGGTAAAATAGCGACCTAGGATAAGATTCACAACTGGAAATGTGCCGCTCTTCCTAGGAAAACCGGACATTCGGTTTTCAGAGTGATTTTTGCCCGGACAGCTTGTTAAACCGGACACCTGGCAACCCTGCTCAGAGGCTAGTTTGGTTGGGGCATGTCGAAAGAATGAATAAATCTCGGATGCCCAAGAAAATTTTGAATACCACAGAGCGGGACAAGGGCAAATGGTTGCCCAAGAAGAGGATGGTTGGAAGATAAGGAGGAGGATCTCTGCAGAATGCGCGTCACAGGATGGAGAAATGAAGCCAAAGAATCGCCAAGTGTGGAGGAGATTAACGCGGGAGGCCAAAATCCACGACGAACTTTAGAGCCGTCGAAGAAAAGAAGATTTAGGCCGGCTTCACACGAGGCACTAAGTTGACAGGCACGAAGTTGCCTGCCCTTGGCACTAAGTTGACCGCCGTGTGAACGCTCCCTTCAGACGAGGCAACTTTATCACCATATGGAATGAACTTTATTTACATATATATATATATATACATACATACATACATACATTAAAAAATGCGTTAAACTTCAGAATATGATTCAGAATAGCCTGAAACGGATTTCTGCATAAAATTTTTTCAAAAATTCACATTCTACAAATTTTGAGGCGAGAGCAATAGCTTAATTTTTCTTCAAAAATTCGCTAACAATAGATCATGGATATGTCAAAGTTGTAGACATTACTTTCCACTCTGTTGGGATGTTGGGGAAGTAAAAATATACATTACTCTCCACTCTGTTGGGATGTTGGGAACGTAAAAATGGACATTACTTTCCACTCTATTGGGATGTTGGGATGTTGGCCTTAGGCTGGCTTCACACGAGGCGGTTTAGTTGATTACACAATGTGAACGGGCGGGTGCAAGGAGTGTAGCTCTGTGGAAAGTGAATGGAGTTTCCCGAACCCCTTCACACGCGGTCAACTCGTCCGCCCGTGCACGTGGGAGCCCGGCACAGTGCCTGCACCGTTCTCATCCCCACTAGTTGGTTCTACTCAAAGGACACTACCGCCAATGAGAACTTCGAGCCACCATGGAAGGCATAGCTCTTCGTAGTTTGAATGTTGAAAATTTTATTGAATCAATTCGAATTTGTCCCGCGATATGGGACATGAGGTGTAGTGATTATGGTGACAAGATTAAAAAAAGTGAGGCGTGGAGGGAAGTGGCCCGAAAATGTCATGGTGCATTTGACGATTTGGAGCCAACACAACAGAGTGGAATCAGTAAGAATACACTGCCAAGGAAATGGCACATGAGCTTCCTCGTGACCTTCACAGTACGTCACCATTAAATTCCAGAAAACCCGAAACGACCGGTTCTGGCATTAGGGAATTAATAAGGTGGGAAACCTTGCCCGCATGATCCCTGAAAATCTGACCGAAATCCGTTCACAATTGCCTGAGTTATGACCGAAACAAGAAAATTTTGTTTGCGCCTGCGCAGAGGCTACCGTTGATTCGATCATGACGGAACTGATAGGGGACCATGTAGAGCTATACCCGCACGATCCCTAAAAATTTGAAGAAAATCGCATCAAAATTGTGGAAATTACGGCTGTTGCAAGGACCGTAACAAGAATATTTCGTTCACGCATGCGCAGAGCGTACCGCTGATGCAATTATGATGATTGTCTTATGGGACCTCAAGGGACCTTACCCACATCATCCCTGAAAATCTGACCGAAATCCGTTCAACATAGACCGAGTTAAGACCGTCACAAGGAATTCACGTTAGCGCCTGCGCAGAAGCTACAGTTGATTCGATCATGATGAAGTTGATAGGGGACCATCTAGAGCTTAACCCGCAAGATCCCTGAAAATTTGGTTAAAATCGGATCAAAATCGTGGAAGTTATGGCTGTTACAAGGAAATGTGGACGGACAGACAGACAGACAGACACGGAACCAAATTTGTTCAGGAGGCTCTGAAACGCAAAATGCGAGTGGACATTTTGATTTTGGAGCAAACAATTTTTTTTCATTTCGAAAGTGAAAACAAAGCTTCCGCTGCCTTGCAGTCTCGGAAGCAACATTTCATCAAAATTATTTGAATTATTTAAGTACATAATTATTAAATTAAGAATTTTACCTATATTACCAAATGTCAACAACCAAGACCTATTACGAAGTATCCCGGAAGTATAACGGAAATTTTGTTACGCAAAGAAAAAAACGTCACGCAACCTATAAACAAGGTAGGTGTTGTTATGATTGTGTAGGTATACTAGCAATGTTATCACCACGACGACGTGAATTCATATTCGTGGAAGAATTGGGCATCGTCGAGACTATGTTACAGCAAATTCAGTAATTTTGGGTCAATAATTATTTTATGTTTTCTAATTGTTATTTTATTTAAAACAATAAAAAACATTGAAATTACTGAGATATTTTCAATGCTCATAGCTCTTCTCTCATAAGAGAGAAAGTACGAGGTGTAATCAACTAAACCCCCTCGTGTGAAGCCGGCCTTAGGGGAGAAAGTTTGTTTAAAAGTATATTGAAAAATCCTAGGTATGTAGCGAATTTTTGTAGAAAATGAAGCTATTGCAATTGCAGGAAACATTGTCCAAATAAGAATTTTTGAACTACTCTTCATGGAAGTATCCCTGTATAACCAATCCTAGAACCATTGCTGAAGTTTAAAACGTTGTAGTAGGTGCCAATGTTAAAACTGTATTATAGTATAGCAAGAGATTAGTATACCCCCAGAGACACTTTGTCACTTTACGTTTCAAGGTGCGTAGAATCCAAATTTGAAATTCGCCGTCCGGGCCATAAAAGGCCTTAGAATTGACTTAAAAAATCTGTTCTTTCGCACATAGACTCCACTTGGGGTCTAGTTGGTCCTAACTTCTCGCCAGCTCGATCGCTCCACTCTCAAGGGTGCTATGAGCCAAAAATAGGTGAAAAAGTGTCTTTTTTTTTTTTTCTAAAACAAAATTTAATGAAGTTCAAGTTTTTAGCATAATTTCGTACATAAATTTTTGAATGTTCTATTTCATAGTTGATAAACTTTAGTTGACCAATCTTATGCTAAAAAATATCAATTTAACAATTCTTAGCCATTTTTAGTGACTTTGTCAGCACATTTTTTGAAATTTGTCCAATTAGATTGTATCAATATACAGTATAGGTAACACTTTTATGTGTTGGAAAGATGACTTGGTAATAAATTGTTTTGTTTATCAACTATGTTAAAAAGCGTAAAAATGTGAGATTCCGCTGCTGTAGCGAATTGAACCCATTTGTAGAGGTCCGAAGCTATTGCAATGGCTCGGAAAATTGTTGAATCAGAATTTTTGAAAAATTTCTTCATTGAAATCCGTTTTGAGGCATTTTGAAACGATTCCTGAAGTTTGCGCTTTTTCATATGTGATTCTAAACGATAACTCTCCTTAGGATTGAGATAAAATCCCGTTCTTGCTCCAAAAAATCAAGCTTTCCAAATGAAAGGCTGAGTTCGTTGGCCAGCACTTTTTGTGTAACTGCACTAAGTTCGTCAAATTTCGAAAAAATGTGCTAAAACGGCCAAAAATCGTTAAATTTATTATTTTCAGGAGAATTTTAGTCAAAACAAAATCGTAAACAATTAACTTGGACATTAAAATTTTTTCGCACAAAATTATGCTGAAAAACGTTGGTGCATACATAAATTTCATTAATATTTGCTCAAAAATCTATAATTAAACTGCAAAAAATCTAAAAATCCAAAACCTTCTATGAATTGCCGAATTTTATTTAGTTTGAGTTTTTGTTTGCCATAAAATTGGTTTTTAAGAATTTGTTTGTGTACTTCAAATCGGTCTAATTTCGATCGATACACTTTAACATATTATAATAGGATAGGTAATTTAAGAAAATTTGCTCATACAATCATGCTGCATGACTGGAATTTTTAAAATTTTTTAGCCATCTAAATAGCTCACTTTTTCTTTGAAAATTTGCTAGTTTCTTCGAAAATTCACAAATTTTTTTGAAAAATTGCTGAAAAAAATTCTTTTAATTAAAAATTACATCATAAATGTAATGACTAATCTCCAATCATTAATTTACAGGTGTCGTTGAAGATTTCATTCTGAGATTCAAGAAGCCACATACTGCAGCTGGAAAGTGTTACGTTGCATGTTACATGGAAGAAAGGGGCTTGGTTGGTTTTTCATAATTTAAATCACTTACTATGTATTAGTTTGGGTTGCTATTAGAATATTTAGTGGTTGAGGATGATGAAATTATGCTAGATATGGCATCTTCAAGGTTATTTAAGTTGGTGTCATGTTATTTCATGTTCACCTTCAAGTTATTAATGTCTCTTATTAAGTTGGTGTCATGGGTCCGAGCATGTTTGGCAATTGGGAGATGAGGTTTATGCCTGATTGAGTCTCTGTGTCCATTCATGCGGATAGAAAGGGGGGTCATCGTTTCTCCAAGGTAGCATGCATCACAACTCTGGCATTTGAGGTTGTACACTAAATTGGAACTTGTACAAGAGGCTGATGTTCGAATTTTATAGGAATTTGGAGTGTTTGATGTAGTTAATATTGTCGAATCATCAATTAAGGGGCAGGTTTTACATCGGGGTCTGTTGCAGGGATGGGTCCCAGGGAGTTCATTATTAAAGAGGATAAAGCCTAAATGTTGGGGTCTTTTGAATGTCAGGGAAGGAGGAGAAGTTAGTAAACTACTAACTTTGGTTAAGGTATTATTGGAGATAATAGGGAATAATGACTTTAAAATGGGTCTCAATTTTTCGATTCCTGGAAAGTATGTTTAATTAAATTTGGAAGTGTGGGGGCCTCTGAAATTTTT
This sequence comes from Adelphocoris suturalis, assembly GCA_030762985.1. Taxonomy (NCBI): domain Eukaryota; kingdom Metazoa; phylum Arthropoda; class Insecta; order Hemiptera; family Miridae; genus Adelphocoris; species Adelphocoris suturalis. The sequence continues at coordinate 265,993 of CM061048.1, forward strand.
GGTCTAGGGTTAAACGAGGATGTTGCAGGAAGGATCCGTTTTTGAAGTAGACAGCAAGGGTACCCACGATCTAGTAGAGCCTTATGTAGGTTCTTCAAATACTCCTGTTTATATTCTACTGTACTACAAATGCGAAGAGCTCTTATTGAAAGGGAAAAAAGGTATTGAATATTTGGTATGGGGGGAATGATAACTGCCAAAGTGAAGATATCGTTGTTTATTAGTGGGCTTTAGATAGATGGAATGTAACATGGATGTAACATGAATAACTTCAAGGTTATTTGAGTAGGTTTCCTACTAGTTTCGCTAGTAGGCTAGTAGGAATTAGGTTAGGAGTTAGGAAGGGCAGGAAAATTGGTTTGGAGGATTAAAGCAGATTATTTAGTAGGAAGATAAATGAACATGACTCAACGTCACGAGACATCAGTTTCAGAATGGTTGAAAATAGATTTCATTTATTTAAACTTTAATATAACATTATTTAAAACATTTCATGTAAAGATAATAACTAGTAATCATAGGTAGGAATAGAAATTGGTAAGTAGGTACCATTACCTGTCATGGAAACACCTTAGAATACTGGAACTTCAATGATTAAAACTAGAACTTCACTTATTAGTCAACATTATCAGTATTTTCGTGTTATTGCAAGCTATAAATACATCCATTAGCTGGGAAGACTTTGAACATAAGTTGTATTATTAGCAAAACATTTCTAGAGATAATCAAACTCAGCAAACTAGAATAAGTTAAGAGAAGGAAAAACAGGAGTGTTTAAAAAAATAAATAAAGAAATTGGTATAGGTACAGTAATCTATGGGCTTGGCCCTGAGGCTATGAATAGAAATAGTACCTACTCTATGGTAATATAGAATATATTACCATGCTTTGAGTTAACTAGAACATCATCTAGGAATTTTAAATGTATTTTCGAGACATGATCGCCTTCACCCCTGTAAAATGAAAAAACACTCATTTGGTACTGCATAGACAACACAGTTACTCCAAAAATTATGTTAGCAACGGTTTTCTCTTCTCTTACCCTCAAAGAACGAAAATATTTAAAAACAATTGCAGAAGTTGAACTCTTAAACTATCATCCACAGAGGTTTTTTGGTTATGAATAATCTTGCCACAAAAACGTGATTCACAAAACTGGCTGATAAGGCACTAATAAGGTTGAAAAACGCGCTAAAAACTTCATAATCGCGTTGATAGACAATAGCACATAGAGTTGATATGGACTGCACATTCCATTGAGCCATCAGTTATCACCCGCTAGGAGCACTAGAGTAATTAGTGGGCAAAATCAAAATGATCGCCTTCCCCCCAGTATATCGCCTTCACCCCGGTTTACAGTACCGGTTTTCGACCCTGGCTACTGGACTATCAGACAAGGTAGGTGTTACCTAATATTTTCGGAAGTAACATACCTACCTAAAATATGTAGGTACCACCTACCTTGTCTAATAGTACAGGAGCCAGGGTCAAATCATACCGTCAAGTGGGGTGACTTGGTACAACTTCGAACTTCAACAAGTTGTACATATATGTCAAAAATCAATAATAAAGTGATAACTTTTGTTTTGAAATATGTTACGCTACTTCTTCTATAGAACCCACCTTTTGAAATTGTTTTATTTGCACCCTTTGTATTTTTAATTTTTTTTGTAAGTACTAATTTCCAAGTCACCCGTGGGTGACTCTTGGAAACCCCATTCCAAACGCCTCAGTTTTCATTTGTACATACTCCAGGGGCGTCTTGGAACTCTGTTATGATTTTTTTAAAAGGTTGTAACAGAAATTCCATTAAAGAAAAAGTATTTTATTATTAAATCACAAAAACCATCAATTATCACAGAAGTTGGATAAAAAAAATTCTTCTTTAAATTCACGATTTTAACACCTTTCACATTCAAATATTGCTGCACAACCCCTCTGACGTGCATAGATGTTAATGGAAAACCCCACTCTCATGCGATATCCAAATTTTTGCAGATGTAATTCTCTTCTTTTATTGATAAAATACATTGGCCCCCATGTTTTTTGGGGTTCAAATTACGCACATTGCGTGATAATGTGGATACAACTATCCCATACAATCTACTTGCATGACTTAGCTTCATGTTCTTGTTTTTTATATCAAAAGCTGCCTTTTGAAGTGTTGCTTGGTCACAATCCATATACTTCCCCCCCCCCCCCCCCCCCCCCACTTTCTTTTTGTATGTCTTCATAATGCCTGAAAACATTTTTTTTAACCAATTAGTAACCTACAGCTACACAAAATGCACTATTTGGCTGAGAATTATATATCAGAATGTTCGGGTAACTTGGATTGGGGTTTCCAAGTCACCCCGACATATGGAGTTTTTTGTTTACAAAATTATGAAAAAAACAACCATGCACAAACAGGGGTGATGGCTTCGGCTTTTGAAAGTATGTATCCACAGTAATCTGCCCTGCGAGTCTCGTCACCCTCTGACTGACGTTTAGTAACAAACGAACCTACGTTTATTGTACTTCAAAAGTGCGGATATTACGATACAACATTCGTAATTTAAAAAATCCTAGAAATACTTACTTTTATGAGCCCAACTTCATGCCACAAAATAGCCAAGAAACAGACAAAGAGAACCCGACCTCAAACAGCTGATAAATATTTATTCAGGACTGCCAACACACCAAAAAAAGGTTTAAATGAAAGTTTAAAAGGTTTAATTTAAAGAAAAACATTTTTAAATCATTGCAAAAAAGTAGAAGCGTTAGTGATTCTTCTTTTGCCTTCCACATTCACTTTTCTCCGCCCACATTTCCCTTTTCGGTTTTTGAAAACATGACCACTTATGTGCATTATTTTATAAAACTCAATTCGATTGGAAGAAAGCAATGAGATGAAATGAAAGGCTGAGAAAATGCGTGATAAATCGAGAGCTTTCCAACAAATGGAGAACGATTTTGGTCCCATAAACACTAAAGAAGTTTTATTTCCCCAGCAACGGCTTGGTTGTACGTAAAAATCATAAGAAAGACAAAGCAGCTTGAAATGCTTGCATACGAGTCTGCAACACATTGGGACATTTTCATGTGTGTTTTCTTATTGTATTTATTACTAGGCAGATCTCACCCGTGCATCGCACGGCGGGGCGTACAAATCAATTAAATGGGCCATAAGAGAAACCGCCCACCCGTGGGTACTTAATTGAATTCGCGATCGTGTTGACTCATTGTTCCGACACCCGTGGGTACTTCATTGAATTCGAGCCAGGCTACATCACCTACCCCCCTGCAGACTCGTATACAAGCTCTAAGAGCCACTCAGCTGATCCGGACCCTGGGCATCGTCACGTAAATGTGCTAAAGAGACTACATAAAAATTACAGCTTCCTAGAGTGTAAAACATAGAAATTAGCTTCAAAAGCCACTCATCTGATCCGGACCCTGGGCATCGTCAAGTCAATGTCCTAAAGAGGCTACATAAGAAATTACAGCTTCCTAGAGTGTAAAGCATAGAAATTACCTATTAAAATGATTTAACCACCGCTTCACAAATCAAACCGTTCTCGCAATATTTGGATCACCTGCTATGAATCAAATCATCGCACCAGCTCAATGAAATCATCAGAAATTAACAAGCGGTGGCAATCATGTTCACAATATCAATTATTGAGAATGATCACCTGAGTGTACACAATTATTCAAATAACCTTGCTCATAACTCAGCTTGTTGGCCACGCACTTCGCAGTAGTAAACATAATATGGTTGGATAAATCGAGAGCTTTCGAACGAATGGTCAACGAATTTTGTGGGATGAAAAACGACGAAGTACCATTTCCCTAGCAACGACTCGGTTGTAAGCGGAAATCGTCAAAATATTTACGTTACGTTACGTGACAGTTTTTTGTGCAATGTGCCAGGGCAAAGACATGAAAATGTCAAAAAAAATTCTGCCCAACTGATCCAAGTCACCCCACATTTCCAAGTCACCCCACTTGAGGGTACCTTCCTACCTATGGCGCTTCTTTTAGAATCGTGACACTTCCAGCGTCCCTTTGGACACCTTGTTCAATGCCGCTAATGACCCTTCTGGTTGAGATGTGGCTTAAACCTTAATTTTCAAAAAACATACCTACCTATCTAACTGCTCTACAATTATAATTCTGTAGGCAATACCTGTATGATGTATGATCGCTATCGTTTCTTTTCAGATGAAGAATGGTAAAACTGTAAAAGATGCAATTATTGCTGATAACGAGAATAAATGGAAAGATGTTGCTCACCAGAAACTGGGAAAGCAGGTCATCGAAAAGTGTGAGAACGAAGGTGAGTTCTTAATGATGAGGGTGATCAACATTATCGATTGGTCGATTTTACTAATGTCCAACAGAAGTTCCTTGTAGAGACTTTTTTAACCGATCTGTTTTCGAATTAATTAAACTTTCAAGATTTCTTCCGAGTTTTCTACCTTATGAGATTTGAAGTGAGCATGACTCCCTTTAGGATCAAAAAATGAGGACGCAAAAAAGAAAAAAACACCCCGAAAAAAAAGAAGAAGTCCCAACATTAAGCAATTTGGACAAATTTTTAGGATTTTTAGTTTTTCTAAGCTTTTTTTTATTTTTTATTTTTTTTAAGCACATAATAAGTAGGTGCCTACATACGTTATTAATCACAATTCTGTGCATACATTTTTTCTACTTCTTTTTGGGTAACATCCAGGTAAATGTAATCACGTTTATAGCAACGTTCGGTGCTTTTTTATCAGTTTTTCTTCAAATTTGATCAATTTATTGCACTCAACTAGAGTGCTATCCAACAAACTCGTATCTTTTATTGTGGGATGTTTGATTTTTTTTTCTGCTAAATTTACTTACGATATTTTAACGTTTTTATAGTTTCTTCTGACACTGATGACAAGTGTGCCCTTGCGGTTGATTACGTCATGTGCTTGGTTAAAAAAAGTGATGAGGTAAGTAATCATAATCAACAGCATCATCTACATCATCTTCAAAATCTTGAAATATATACATTTTTATTTTTGTTTTTACAGTAACCACCTTTCATTTACCTAAATTGGTATGGTAGAGGCACCAGTAGTAGCCACCTTTGAGCAGCCCAGTTTTGGTATTTACGACGTAATTTCTTTATTTCTCCCTTCTTTCTTCCAACCCTGAGTTTTTCCTTTCCCTCAATGTCTGCTCTATCGAATGGCTATTTTTAAAAATCGAATGCATTGATTAGTTTTACGAAAATCGAAGGAGAGGAAACCAAGATCTGTCGCCTGTAGTAGCCACCAAAATCTTTAGTAGTAGCCACTGTAAGGGACCAGTAGTAGCCACCCCCTTACTACTACAGAACCACTCTTTTTTCTGGAAAACTAATTATATCACTGTGATCCTGATGAAAATCTAGCTCATTTTTATGTTGAATATAAATATATTAAAAAACACGAAAACTCAGTAGTGGCCATGTCTTGGCTACGACAGAAATTCTATTGGTTTTCAAGAACTGGTAGTAGCCACCATTGTTACCTAGTAGTGAAGCCACCCCCTGGCTACAACTGGAACCACTCATTTTTTCTGGAAAACTAATTACTTATATCACTGTGATCCTGATGAAAATCTAGCTTATTTTTATCTTGAATACGAAAAACCACGAAAACTCTGTAGTTATCACGTCATGGCTCCTACAGAAATTTGATAGGTTTTTAAGAACTGGTAGTATCCTAATTGTCTAAAATCCTACGTGAAACAAGTTGTAATACATCAGGAAATAACCAAGGAACATGAGGAAAACAAGGACTTACGTCCTTAGTCAAAACCGTTGATGAGGAGCTCATCTGATCAACTGTCACTCAATCTGGGTCATATAATTGGAAGTGATACATGAACCAAAACTGGTGGCCGATATCATGCCCGAAACTCTCCCCCAACCCCACCTGTACACGGCAATTGTAACAAGAGAGGGGCTAAGGGTGAACGAATGCTGCTCTCACGACATCATCTGGTACACAGATGGGCCGAAAATGGAAGCAGGTACTGGTGCAGGAGTATATGGGGCAAAACCCAGATGGAATGTCGCATTCCCACTTGGGGAACACACCTCAGTATTCCAGGCAGAAATAGTGGCAATCGAGGCTGCGGCTGCGGAGAGCATTAGGAGGAGGCACCATGGTGCCCAAGTCCGTATCCTCTCTGACAGCCAAGCCTCGATAAAAGCATTAATGGCCCCAACCATCTCTTCGCGGGTGGTCTGGTGTTGTGTGCAAACCCTCAACACTCTAGCGAAACACAACTGGGTTTGCCTGGAGTGGGTGCCAGGGCATAAAGGTATTACTGATAATGAAAAGGCGGATGAGCTTGCAAGAAGGGGCTCCCAAACCCCTTTTGTAGGGCCTGAGCCAGCAGTTGACCTACCAAGAACTACCTTCAGAAGGATCATCAACATGTGGGTTAACCAACAGACCACAAGAAGATGGTCCAATATTGAGGGACATGTCCACAGCAAGCTCATGGTAGCTGAACCCAACACCAAACTTACTGAGGGACTTCTCAGGAAAAACTGTAGGGAACTTTAAACAATAGTTGGCCTTATAACCGGCTTTGCACCCCTACGTTTCCACCTACATCGCATAGGGATCACCCAAAACTCAACCCTGTGCAGACTAGGTATGCGAGGAGGCAGATGAAACAGTATCCCACATAATCTTCGAGTTCCCTGCACTCACCTATCGCAGATTTGAACTCTTTGGGGCACAAACCCCAATGATGTCTATTCAAAGCGAACAATTAATCAAAGGACTCACATCCCTCACCAGGGGCTGAATCTCTTTGATTAAACGCAAAACTCTCAGAAATGTACAATAAGCCACCAGGCTTCCGTGCTTGGGGCCCAAAATAACCCCACCCTGAGAGTTTTCCTATACATCTACATCTTTGGGTTACAGACCTCACTGGTGACTTGATTACTAGAATTATTAATCGAACTACTTCGATTAATTGATTAATAGAACTGCTTGATTATTAGAACGGTTGGAATGCGCAGCTGACATCTCCTGCTTTAAAATTGAGCCAATTTCGAATATCTTAATGGTGCAAAATCCTTATTTTTCAAATCTAAAATTCATGGGTGGCTACTACTGGCAGAGGTGCCCACTATCAGTGCCTCTACCTAACTATTTCTTCACCTTCTTGCTAATATTAGCATGACACCTTCTAAACAGCCACTGAATATGGTACCTACTTATAGAAAGAATAATGTAATATTATTGTTGGTTATTACCTATTTGTTGAAAGTAATGTTATATTCCAAATGTCTCATTTGACTCCTTCTTGCAATATTTGATCATGTTACTTACATCTTTAATTTCATCTTCATCATCCCATTGCCTAAAACTAACAATCCTTCTCTTCCTTCCGATTTTAGACCAATGTGCATTTTTCCTACTCTTAGTAAAATCTTTGAAATCCTCATGCACTCCCAAATGAACAACTTTATATCTGCTAAAAATCTCCTTAGTCCTCTGCGATCTGGCTTTCGAAAGTAACACAGCTGTGAGACTGCACTTCTGAAAGTTGTTGAAGATTTCAGAGATTTTATTGAAAATGAAATGTTCACCTTCTTGATTTTGATTGATTTCAAAAACGCATCTGGCTCAATCTCACACAAACTTTTAGTTAGAAAACTTCAAACATATTTCAATTTCTCTACTTCCGCCTGTAATCTTCTAACTTCTTACTTTTCTGATAGATTGCAAAAAGTAGTGCTAAGGGACAAATGTTCATCCTCCTTATCAGTACCTACGGGGCAAAAAGTAGTGCTAAGGGACAAATGTTCATCCCCCTTATCAGTACCTACGGGAGTTCCTCAGGGATCTGTATTGGACCCACTGTTATTTTCTTTGTTCATCAATGACCTCCCCCACGTCCTTCACTCATGGCTCTACCACCTTTACGCTGACGACTTTCAAGTCTAACTTCCCAGCAGTCTTGGCGAGTCACTAATCTCCTCCATTAATATCCTGAACCAGGAACTTGGTGCCATTGGTGATTAGGCCACAAGAAATGGGATAGCTATAAATCCTTTAAAGACGCAAGCAATTGTCCATCGAAGTGATATTCCCACAGACCCTCTTTCATCTCATGTGCATAACCTTGGGTTGCTCATCGATGAAACTTTGTCTTGGAACCACTACACCACCTTCATCTGTTGTCGGGTTTATGGATCACTCCATTCTCTAAAGCACCTTGCTAAATTCACGCCTCATCATATCAAGATTAAATTGGCCCATGCCCTTGTTCTCCCCCACCTCTTCTATGCAGCAAGCTGTTTTCATACTTACTTTCCTCCTCTCTCAACAAAAGGCTTCTCGTAGCGGACAGAGCATCTATTCTCTATGCTTACATATCAAAGCTCGTCATTCTATCAGCACGCAAGCCATTCTATGTTTACCATTAAAAAAATATCACATCCAAATTAAACTCGGCGCTGTTCCATCCTACCTGACTTCCCTATTAACACATGCAACCTCCAACAGATACAATGCTATGATGATTCCTCGCCATAGAAATATAATCAAATCCAAGTCGTTTGCTATTGCTAGAGCGTGGACCTGGAACTCTCTACCAACTCGATCCGCACATTGCCCACCATTGGTCGGTTCATGGCGGCAGTAAGGAGGCATTTTGTGGACGATTGATTAATTCAAAATCTTTGAAATTTTATTTTATTTATTTTTAATGCTATTACTTAATTTTTTTAAATCTATTTTAATTTTATCTTACTACTTGAACCATCCTTAGGTTTATGATTCTTCTATTTCTTCCTATATTTTTTCAAAATATTTTACCTTTTTTTCTGATTTTTAATATCTATTTTCAATTGCTAGCATAAGTTGTGTAGTATAAGTTGTATACAAAAATCCTTGGCATGCTGTATGCTGTATGTAGATCACTTTTGGTCTTTAGCATAATAAATGGTTTTTATTATTTATTATTATTATTATGTACCTGCCACTAAATCTAACACCCTTATGTTTCAGGCTGGACTACCTAAACTGGATGTTGCACACAGGCACGGATGAAATCCCGTTGCTGTCACTTTTACATATTACTACTGGAACATTTTCAGTTAAGGGGACAATTTCAAGAGTAATAAATTTTAAACATTGATAATGCCCTGTAATTTTTTCCAGTGGTTTCTCACCTTTCCTAAACATCTCAGGTAGCTTTCCTGAAAGCAGCCGCGCTGAATTCCCATTTTAATTAAATTTTTGGCCAAAAAACATAAACTCGGCCAAGCTCGACCATCATTCCGGTCACATCCCTAAAATCTGATAAATTGTATCAAGTCAGTTACTACATGTGTACGTTGTGTATAAAATGTGCGTACATTAGGTAAGTACATAGGGAGAAACAAAACGAAAAATTTCAAACGCTGGTATTTAAAATATTTTCAATGAAATTCAAAAAGATATTTCAAGAAAGAAAGATTTGCAATGAAATTCAATTTTCTTGAAATTTTTCATTTTAAAAATGCAAACTCCTGTTTTGGGGAGTTAAGTACTCGATATTAATCGAAGTATTTTATTTGAACACAACATAATATTTTCGATTATGTTAACATTAATTGCATTTTTTCTTCAGTTGTGACCAGAAAGATGGTAATGTGACCGAAATTATGATTGTCACCGACGTGGTTTTAGTGTGACGAAAATGAAATGAACTGACCTTTCATTTTTTAAATGAGGAGTTTCACTTCTTTTAGGGAGCCACAATTGATGGTACGGAATTACTTGACCCATCCATGTTTTATAAAGTAGGTACTTTTTTTTGGAGTGGGGAAAATTCTTCATGAAGGAAGAGGAGTGACTGTACTCCTCAACAGTGTTGGTGTCTCCCTTTTTGGGCTTTTAGGGCATACCAACTATAGACCACTCTCTCTTCTTATAGAGAACTTCCCCGGAACCACTTATTTAGTATTACTTCGGGGTGGTTCCCTTTTTTTGCCATTTCGGTTCCTCTTCTCTCAATGTCTTCTTTATTCCCAAGATCTATCCTCCGGCGTCCCGGTTATTCTTCTCGGCTACCATTTTATTGAAGATGGTCTCCAGTACTTTTTCTCCTACTCTCTTCTCCAGGACTTGGCAAGCACCTCGGCAGTAGCTGCATCCTTGATCCTCCGTCTTTCCTATCTTTGCGAGGAATGAACGGAAGTAACCATGGCCGGTGAGGAACTGGGTGAGGTAATAATTCACTTCCTTCCTATTCACCCAGACGTCCAGGCTGGGAATCAACCGGTATGTCCAGCGGCCTCGGGTCTCATCCTCCTATCTAGCCTGCCATTTCCTCAGTGTTTCTCCTCTTTCCTATTCTTGATGTTCCGCACTGGGTTCTCTCCCTTTCACAGATAATTCCTCCTACACTCTTCAGCAAGGAGATCAACTGGGACCACTTCCACAATAACCTGAGCGGTGCCAGAAACTGTCCTGTATGCACTGCATATCCTGAGAGCTCCTGTTCTTTGGATTGTCTGCATCCTGTTTCGATATTTTTGGAACCAAAGGGCTTCTGCCCAAACCTCAGCTCCATACATCATAATGGCATCAGCTGTCCGCATCAGCAACTTGCGTTTGGCCAGAGAGGGGCCTCCTACGTTTGCCAAGAGCCTACTCAGATTCCCGGCCACTGTTGCCACTTTATTTGCCGCTTTGCAAATCTGAGCCCAAAACCTAAGCTTGGAATCAAGCATTACTCCCAGGTATCGTATTGCATTGGACGTCTCAATCATCTGCCCATCTGCATTGGGATATTTCTCTCTATTTGTCTCATCGTCAGCAGTACAATCTCCGTCTTCTGTAGAGCTAGAGACAAAGCCCCTGGACTTTGTCCACTCTATCACACGACGCATCGTCTGGTTCAGTTTCCATTGGAGTTGTTCTACTGTGCGTGGAACAATTACTGCAGCCAGATCATCTGTGTATCCTAGCAGAAAGACACCACTGGGCATCTTGATACCCAGTATCCCATTGTAATTGAAATTCCAAAGGTCTGCGCCAAGGACTGACCCCTGCGCTACTCCTGAGGTTATTCTTTTCCTTTTCTGTCCTTCTCGCCTCTCAAAAAACAACTACCGGTCTGCCAAGTAGTCCTGGAGAACGCAGTACAGCTATGCAGGTACACGAAAGTTCCTCAGGGCTTTGAGGATATCCTTCCATCTGGCCGAGTTGAACGCATTTCTTACGTCCAGAGTTACCATCACGTATATCTCCCTAAACTACTTCACTGACTGCATCTACAGTCGATTGTCCTACAGTGAAGCCATATTGCCTTGGAGACAACCCTCCAGCCTCTGCCACTGCATCTAGGGTTCTGCATTTCAGTATCTTCTCATAGAGCTTTCCAGATGTGTCCAGCACACATAGTGGCCTATGGGCAGATGCTGTTCTGGGTTCGCCTTTTCCCTTTCCGATAAGAACAGGTCTTGCCATCTTCCGCTGTTCTGGGAATATGCCCTCTCTTAGGCATGCATTATACATGTCTAACAACACCTCCGGTTGTAATTGTGCCACTTTCAGAATTTCTACTGGGGTCCCATCTGGACTGGGAGCCTTTTTGTATCGCATGGATTTCCCAGCCTGTAGCAGCTCGTCTCTGGTAAACAAGGGTATCTCATCCTCAAGAACCTCGATAGTCTTCTATTGGGTGGACTAAGAGTGGAACAATCGAAATGGAAGAGGTGGACTAAGAGCCTGCTGCGTTGGTTATAGCACCAACTCCGTCAAATACCTGTTACTCTGCTATTTGATATTGGGTTTGCACCGTGATATCCTAGGCAATGATAGATCAGATTAACTAGCACGCCCTACAAAGTTCAACTAGTTAATATATTGAGTGGATTTTATTTTGTAATGGATGAGTAGGGATGTACTATGATAATCAGTTACAATATTGGTGATATTTGTGACAAGGAATGATAAATAAAAGATAGATAAGTTCACCTAGTTATAAACAAAAGAGGGATGATATCATATCATCCTTGCTCCCACAACAACAAAGAGTTCTCTGTCAAGTTATGGGGGCTCCCATAAATTTCCCCCCCGAGTTGCAACACAACAACAATCTGAGCTATGAGGCCAGGGTGATCAAACCTACATCTTTATCTTTTGGGCTCTTTCGGACTACCACATCATCATCATTCTTCCTACCTACCTGTCTGGGGTTGGTCTTCACCTTCAACACTTTGGGGACACAACTTGGGGAACAGGGGTTGTCTTCCTTGTTGTAGGTAGGTACCTACCTACCTACCTGTTTTACTCCTAGTCAGTTCACACATGTACCTCTCTTCTTTCGCAATAAAAGGTGGCCACAGGTACGAAAACCGTATCTAATTACCCTCAAATGTATGTGCTATTACCTCTATGCAGGCCACTAGGCATGGAGGAAGGAAGGAGGTAGAACAAAAAGAAGACAAAGACAAGATAAGGTATCACTCCTTGGTCACTGATAGTGGTTCACTGTGATTCCGCTGGTTGCCTTTGGCGATTACGAATCGTGCTCCTAAGGCCCATGTTATACGGACAGAAAAAACGCGACAGATTTTTCGCCGCGTAGACGCCAAGCCTACCGAGCAATGGACGTCACTGTGTGCAAGTTATACGAACGTTTTATCTGTCTCGTCGGACACTGTAAACCCGGCGTCAGTGTCGACCACGCGACCGGACCGGTAAACTGGCAGAAAAAACGCGACAGAAATGACGCGAGTATTGTTATACGGGCAGCTTTTACGCGGCAGATCCGTGCTTCCCCCCCACCATACTCCTCCGACAGGGTAGTTCCCAGTAGTCAATCGGCTACTTAACACAGGGTGTGTGCTCCAACGCCTCTTCTTCCTTTTTGTAACATCAACGTAAATTGCCAATAACTGGTGAAAACCTACACAACCTATTCGCACTGCATCCATATTTGGTGCTGTAGCAGACTACAAGAGACACTGATCGGGAGTGGATATTCACAGTTTGGCGACCTTCGGGCTCGCGGCGTTCGGCGTTATTGCTGCTCGTATAACAGCACTGAATTTTTAGTTCAGCGTCGGCGTTTTATCTGTCGTGCTCTTGCTGCCCGTATAACATGGGCCTAAGTCTTCACTGACTATTTCCACAGCTCAAGGTTGTACCTTTTCATTTCATTTCATTTTATACAATCTAAATTACTTTCATAATTTCTATCTCATTTTCTATTTCTGTTATTCTGTTTTTACGTCAATCTCTTAGTTTATCCTCCTGTGCCTTCTTACCTTGTAGGTTATTTGGTTCCACGTGGCTTTTAACTTTTCGTTTTAGTTATTTCTTTCTCATTTAACCCATCCTGTTAACTTCAAACCCACATTATATCCTTCTTATTTATCTAATTTATCATTTATTAATTTTCATTTAGAGTAAAGGCCCCTGTCTTTAGACAGGGAGCCACTACAGATCCCCTTCTCCCTCCCACATGATGGGTGGGAAAAAAGGAACCCCTGTCCCTCAGGGGACAAAAAAACCCTCAGAGGAGGATGCGGGAACTGATATCCCCGACTACAAAGCTCGCTTGGCACCCTCGGGCGCACTCGTGGCGGCGGACGAAGGGGTATACAGCACCCAACCCCACCCTCTCATTTAGGGCAATCAAGCCCTTCCATCACAGGGAGTTACCAGAGAAGTCTCCCCCTGTATGAAGTCCAGTGGAAACGCACCCTCGGGTAGCGCATCATTGGTTCCATCAAGCGAGGTAGACACAGGTGCTTCCTGTTCTACCAATTCAGGAAATTCCCCTCTAGGGTTCCTATTTTCCCAACCCTACATCACTAAGATAGGGTTATCAAAAAACGCACAAAAGCTTCGCAAACGGAGGTTTAAGATCGCCCAATATAAGGCAACTGCCCCATCCGTAAATTCACGCCTCGGTGCCCTAGGTCCCCCCGTGGAACCTTCATCAATCAAAGAACCCTCTCCAGAGGTCAATCCCTCTGATAAACGCGCTAAAAGCGCTAGTGAGGATGCTGAACAAGTCAACAAAAAACCCTCAGCTATTGACCTTAAGGTGATGATTACAAAAGTGGATGATAGCCGTATCTCCTCTGATGAAGCCGATATAATTGAAAAACACCTCATTATGGAGGGATGTATGTTACAATCAGAGGTATCTGATTCTTTTCCCCTGGAGCTCTTCAGAGTGAGTTGGTGTGGATTGACGCAAGATAGCACTTGGTATCTTATAACCTGTGCTAACAGCTATACCGTTGAGGTTATTACCTCAGGTATGGCTGATAAATGGGAAGGGAGCGGTTTCCGGGTTAGGAAATCCCAAGACATGCCGAAACCTTGCCAAATTTCTGCCTATATTCCCAGGGTCGTTTTTGATAAAGAGGACATGCTCTTTGTCCTTAAAGCACAAAATAGAGGCCTTGGTTTCCACTTTGACCAGTGGCATATTAGAATTTGGGACAGGAAACCCACTGGAGGTGTCTACCTTGAAATAGACGTACCTGAAACTGATGGCAAGATCGTTCAAACCATCAAATGTCTAGGAGTCGGTTCTAGAGTACAGGACTTTAAAGTTTCTTGGGAAAGAGCGGTCGATACCGATATGGAGGTTGATCCTCCTGCTCCCGCTCCTCTTCCACCCTCTGGTGGACCAAACGTCGGAGGAGGTGGGGGGCTGCCCCCCATCTCTTTCATCATGGCCATCCCTGGAGGAGGCCATGAAACCTACTAAGCCTCCCTCCTCCAATCCCAAACGAGGACGAGAAGCTATCAAGTCGCTCCTTACCCCCCCTGATAAAAAACAGGGTATGGAGTGTAGCTTAATAGGAGCTCAGGTTGAACTCTCATTTAATGAATCCCCTGTTACCCCTGATGTTACACATCACAATTCTCCCACAGATCGGACGACTCCACTTCATCTAGGACTATCCAGTCCCTGGTGACAGTGGGTAATCGGATTCTGTCGGATATCGAAGAGGACCTTCTGTCCTAATAGTTAACGGGCCTCACCCAATTCAACAACAAAATTTAAATGTTTTTCATTTTTCTTTTCTTCATAAGAAAACAAAAATATACAAATTACTAAACGTAAATTCCAAATTTTTCAGGTAAATATTCCTTTCGTTTTTTCTTCTATAAATTAAAATGAAAATGAAAGTCTGTCAAATAAATTTACAACATTCCAAGACTGTTACTGACGACATTGTGCAATACGTCACTCAAAACAACATAGATATTGTTTTTATCCAAGAACCTCGTGTATATAAGTACAAAATTAGAGGTCTAAACCTCAAAACACATGACCTTATCTTTACCTATTCAGATGGTATTATACCTCGTTCTTGTATTCTTGTATTCTTGTCCACAGAAAGTGGGGGGCAACTCCCATTTCCTGGAACAATAACAGGGACTCTACATCTGTACTCATCTCTTCGACGAATAGAGATGGCAGTGTGAGAAGCACCGACGGAATCCAGTACCCCTCTCTCTGGAGGAACTCATAGCCTGGAGTCAGGCCAACAACCACCACAGCGTCATCGGCGCTGATTCCAACGCCCCCCTCCACTACATGGGGTGAAAGGTACACAGACACTCATGGAGAGGCATTTCAAGATTTTATACTTTCAAACAATCTTAACATTTTAAATGTAGGGGACACTCATACATTTAGTGGGGGTAGAGGGTCATCCATAATAGACATTTCCCTCGCCTCAGAAGGTATCTATAACCAAATTTACCACTGGACAGTCAGGCCAGACACAATCTTGTCCGACCACCGGTTAATTACGTTTGAGATCGACTTCCCAAAACCACCTATTATTACAGTACAAAATCCCCGCAAAACAGACTGGGAGTTATTTGATAATAAACTCAGGGAACTATTATCCTCCTTAGCTTGGGACATAAACAACAAAAACTCCCTAGCCCAATCCACTAAGCTTTTAGTAGAACATATCGCACCCTGGGAGTGATACTGGTATAAGTCCGAAAATGGCAGTTTTGAGTTATATATACTACTGTGTACATTTTGACGAGCTCTACATGCGGCTAGTATCGGTTTAATCATAGGACAAAAAGTGACCGGTAGAGAGCAGGATAAACCAGTATGATTCTGGTCAAAGTCTTCATCTAGCGTCGGGGAAAGGTCGGTCTATGTCAGTCATGTTCCAGCTGTCAACGAACGAAGATGGAAAATTCGGTGTTAATAGTGGTTCATCCCGACATAAATCACTATCGATGCGACAAACCAGGTATTCGTCCTTTATTTTTACAGCAATACTGGTCTATTTCAAGAAGTACCGCTATTGAACCAAGGAATATCAAGTTTCTTCGTGTTTTTCACTGTTTTACCGGTACATATTTTGCAATGCGTGTGTCTGTAGTACGCCAGCAAAGTCATAAAAAATCTTCACATGCGATTTCCCAGAATTCATGTTTTTGGACTTATACCAGTATCACTCCCAAGGTGCGATATCAACACCGCTTTTAACACCGCCTGTCCACCCAAACTGGTAAAGGCTAGAAATAAGCCTTGGTGGTCAGGAGAGTTAAAAACTGCGCGCCGGGAATGTAGACGCTTACAAAGAAAGGCAAGGCGCACTAAGACACAACCCGATAGGGATGCCTTCCACCTAAGCAGGTGGAGATACAGAACCCTTCTTAACCTAAACAAAAGAAAAAGCTGGAAGGAGTTCTGTAAACCAATAGAAACTACTAAAGACTCTGCTAGAATCTTTAAAATACTTCAAGATGAATTTTTTCCAAAGTAAGGATTATTAAGACACCCGAGTGGCAATTTTGCCACCAATGAATCTGAAGCTCTAGACATACTTGCCTCTACTCACTTCCCCAGCTCTTTACCTTATAGCGAGGGAGATACAACCACTGACTACCACAGCTACAACCATGATTCAGACTCTTTCAGTAGAAGAATCATTACTCACGAGAAGGTAAAATGGGCCACCTTCTCGATGAAACCATACAAAGCATGCGTGTTGTATGCCTACAAAAGTCCTACTCTCTTCTTGAGAAATATCTCATAGACATCTTGAGAGGCATGCTACGGTGGGGTTTTGTTCCCCCTTTCCTTCTGGAAACAAGGGTCATTTTCATCCCTAAAGCTAGCAGACCTGATCTCACAGATCCGAAATCAGTCAGACCTATTAGCCTATGCTCAGTTATCATCAAGATTTTAGAGAAAATATTAGATAGATATATTCGGGACTCTATATTAAATTCTAGACCCCTAAATCACCTTCAATACGCTTACATGGAAGGTAAATCTGTCGAAGGGGCTTTACACAATTTAGTAGGCCACATTGAAAAAACCATATTCACCGGCGATTGTGCCACAGCAATATTTTTCGATATTGGCGAAGCCTTCGACAATCTGTCGTGGCCAGCTATTCAGCTAGGGCTCAAAACCAGAGGAGTTGACTCCCCGATTATCCACTGGTGTAAATCGTATCTACTAAATAGAAAGATCACCTGCTCTCTAGGTAACACTTCCAAAAGATATAAATTTCAAAAAGGCACTCCACAAGGGGGATCACTATCTCCCCTCCTTTGATGCCTAGTAGTTGACGACCTACTGAATGCGTTGCTCACTCTCTGCCATTATGCACAATTTTTTACGGATGACGGGGTAGTCCTAATCAGGGGCTCAAACCCGGCGGATATCACGAGAAATGCCAACACCATACTGAGACTCCTTGAACAATGGTGTAGAAACAAGGGACTAATCATCAATCAAAACAAAATCTAAATCATCACTTTCTCAAGGAAACGACGGCCCCCACAAATAACAGGACTGTCATTCCTAAACACTAACCTCTCACCCTCCAGTAAGGTGAAGTATCTCGGTATTATACTGGATTCCAAGCTCAATTGGAAACCACATATTGAATAGAAGGTAAAAAAAACCACCAATAGCCTTTTCTGTGCCAGGAGTGCGATTGGAAAAAAGTGGGGACTTACCCCCAGAATAGCCCATTTGATTTACCAAGCCATCATTCTACCTAGACTCCTATTTGGAGTGGTGGTGTGGTGGCCGGGCATTACAAACAGCAAAATCCTGGGCAAAATCGAAAGATTAGCCTGCATGCTTATTAGTGGAACTTTCCATACTACTCCAAATAGGAGCATCCAAATTATCCTTGGACTAGCACCACTGGATACTCTCGCAATGGTCTTTTCCATGCAAGCCATGGTTAGGTTGAATATTTTGGGAGAATATTACACAAGAATATATATACACAGAGAATATACACAAGTAATCTCTCTCACTACACACAAGTAGGACACACCTACATCAAACAAGCTACTAATGCTTATGCTCCAGAAACCCTCATGCCCTCCGATGAAATGAAGAGGAGATTTTCCTGGAACTTGAAATCCTCCTTTGAAATAAAAGACAGAAACGAGTGGAACAATCTACAAACCCCTGTTGACACTATAGACAACATACATTGCTACACCGATGGTTCTAAGATAGATAGGGGATCTGAACCTTCCTCTGGTGCTGGTGTATTCATACCCAGCCTTCAAGTGGCACATTCTTACAGCCTTGATAAATATGCAACTGCATTTCAATCAGAAATATTTGCTATCAATAAGTGCCTGGTCACCTTACATAACCACTACACTTCTAACAAAAACATTCACATTTTTACCGATAGTCAGGCCAGCATTAAAGCACTCCTGAACCCCCTCACAACCTCAAAACTGGTCTGGGAAACAAAGAAATATATTAACAATTTGTTTGTTAACAACAACAGAATATCCATAAAATGGATTCCTGGTCATGAAAATTACGAAGGCAATGTTAATGTAGACGGATTAGCGCGAGCTGGCTCAGGACAACAGTTTCTGGGACCATCTCCTGCCATCTGCATTTCCAAAAATGCCTGTAAAGCTAAAATTAAAAACTGGGTCACACAAGACCTCAACATTCTCTGGAGCAAGGAAATTGCTAGATATAGACAAACCAAAATGCTCGTTATGTATTCCGATCCCAAACGAGCATACTGGCTTCTAAGCAAAAGTAGAAATTCTATTAGAACCATGATTGGGATCCTCACTGGACATTATGATTTCCGCAGGATGCTAAATATTATAGATAACAATATCTCACCTATGTGCCCTTGCGGACTCGAGGAAGATTCCGCAGAGCACTTTCTTTGCAGATGCGACCGGTACTGGAGATCCAGAACGGAGGCATTTGGGCATCATATAATTGAACGTGCTTCCCTCAGAGATATTGAGTGGAAAAGAATCAAAAAGTTTGCTGATCTAAGCAAAAGGTTTGCTTGCGACGACTCCAACTCAGGGTAACCGGCGGAATCCTCTTTTAAATTAAGGGGCCTCTTTTTGAGGGAGAGTATAAGCCGTTCATGGTGCCTGAAACTCTTTTCCAATGGTAACCCCGAGCAGTGAGTGATTTTGGACTATTTAAATGGGTCAATAAAATATGGACGGAGGAGGGGAATGTCTGATGACGGGAAAATTGTAGTACGACGCGGGGCATTCGTATTCCAATGGCAGAAGGTAGAATATAGATCTCATCAGTGAAACTTGTAGTTGGTCTGTTGTGAAAACCCCATTCCCAATCCTGAAGTTTTGGTCTAGGCTGTTGACTTCATCCAGCATAGCCCACTACATATTGGCGCATTCGGTAGGACCAGAAATCATACAAAACAATAATTAATTAAATCCCTCTCGAGCCAAAAGACTGTAAACATCACATTTCCTGTCGTTTAGCACTTCTTCACTCACTTGAGTCAAAACACACCGTGACAATGACCTCACTCGACTGCTGACTTGTTCCATTGAGCATCTTCTGAGCCAGTGCTGTGCCTGCAGTTTCACTTCGTCAATCGTCCAACCCCAAACCCGCCGAGATGGCTGGTATTTGACTCCAGGGAAATGTTACGCTCCAGGAAAATAACATTCTCAGTGAAAGAAGTTTGATCACCCTGGCCTCAAAGCTCAGATTTTTGGAGTGTTGCAACTACAGGAAATTTCCCGTAGGTTTAACGACGCGAGTTCAAACTCCTGTCGAGTTAGCTATCAAATATTTTTGGCCCATTACAGCACCTAACCAACACAGATAAGTACCTCGCTCAATGATAAACTGTGTGAACTTTTTTTTGCCATCAAATAGAATTTATTTAACCATATTTTATAACATGTTTGACTTTGTATAATATCTTGCTTAACCTTTGAGCCGTACATCGGTAAATAATAGAGAGACATTTTGGTGACCACTAATGTAACCTTAACGTCACCCTAACGTACCCAAGAGTACGTGACCATGAGGTTACATTAGCAGCGTCGTACGTTAGAATGGCTCATTCAACGTCACCCGTTTGGGGACCTAAAGGCACACGACACCAGCCTAACCTTCCTGTAAATGTAACAGTACTGGTCACCTTAAAATTACTCGAATACTGGTGAAGTAAATAATGATAGTTTTTCTTTAAATTCCCCATCAGTACCTACTAATTATTAGCGGGTAGGTTTTTTTTAGCACCACTCAAACTCGGTTATTTTTCGTTTCAAGTCGCGTAGAAAACGAATGTGCCATCTGAAGTCCACCTCAGCCGTCTCGCTTTACTAGCCTTTAACTCGATCGAAAAAAATCCGTTTTTTTGCACACAGGCTCTATTTGGTCGATTAGAGCCTTGTTTTTATTATTACTTCACATATTTTCAATGAGAAACCTAAGTTTTAAGACACTAAATACTTCTTCGCAGCATTTTTCTTATTTTGTCGGATCTCTAAGTTCTTTTCTTGTTAACATTGCGAGAGGTGCTGCCTCCAGTGATGATTATCAGGTAAAATCCTGGTTCATTGTCATAGAGATAAAGCAACTAAACCGTGGTGTTTCCCACTTGAGGCTTACTATCTTTGCGTTAGATCCATGCCCTGTTTACGAATTGAAAACTAAAAATGAGAAATTAGTCCGTATTTGTACTGAAACTAACATGAAATTCGAATTTAGGATTGAAAATCGGAGTTTCATATCGAAATAAAGAAGTTGATTAGACAACCAGTAGACAACAAGACAGCTGTGGGGACATATCGCGTAGCTCAACCATCTTTAACGTGACATCAAAATTAAGGCAACCGTTCGCTCGATTCCTTTTGGGTTAGCATCTTCATTTGCTCCCTCAAGACTACGGTAACGGGTGACGTTAAGTTGAAGTCGCCAAAAACACTCTAATACCAGGGTTCCCGCCTTCTCTACCCCTCTTCTCCCCTCCACCATGATTTGGAGTGTTCTCCTCAGTACCCTCCTGGTTGTCAGCAAGGAATGTATTGTGAGTACCAGTGTTTTTCTGCCCTTTGTTCATAAAGCCTAACCTTGCAGCGTAGGTATGAAATACAGGGGTGTACATTGAATGTTTCTTTCTTTCACCGGTAAAATCTACCGCAGTGTACTCTGAAAGTGGTGTGCAAGTAATATTATTTTAACACAGAATGCGTTTTTACGGAGAGTTATTTGGTTTGAAGGCGTCCGTCCCGTAAGATCCCCCCCCCCCTTAACCCCACCCCTCTCCCGTACGTGCTGCTACCCCCACCTTGCGTCCAGAGGGTTATTTGGTTTGAAGGCGTCCGTCCCGTAAGATCCCCTCGAACCCCACCCCTCTCCCGTACGAGCTGCTACCCCCACCACGCGTCCGTTCCACCACCTACTGTTGCCTACTTCGGTTCCGTTTTTGTTTCTACATTAACTTCCTCCTATTCCATTCTTTTCTTTGGGGGCTTGGGCTTCCTTTTTCGCTTGGCTAGAAAAACGATATCCATAATATAATATTCACATAATATAATACATATCAAAAACATATATTTAACAAATTAAGAATTTGGCAACAGCAAAAAATGGTCTTCTGGTTTTGTTTCATGGTTAAAAAAAAAGTTATGTTTCTGGAAAGACGCTGTTCGACTTTCTATGTATTATGTCAAATGCAAGGCTGCCCCATCACCAAACCCCAGCAAATCTTCAGCCGCTCGCCATTTTTTGCGTGTGCCTCTCAGGCACATACTAGAGGCTCGAATTATCGCAAAGGCGATGCGGGCCCTTAAATATCCTTTGATGGCACTCTGAGGGCGCATCCAGACCTCTTGCAGCCGCTCAGCCAACACTCTCACAAATCCGGCCATCTGAAGGGCGAACGTAGCGTCCACAGAACATACCAAAGGCGTGAATGAAGCATGACGCGTTTCACATGCATCCAGGTATTTTCTTTTTTTTTCTTGTTCTGCTGCTGTCAGGACTGAGAGGACTGAGCGGGAAGCGTATGAGAGGGCATCGGTGTCAACGACACGGACGTCAAATAACGCCATCCTCTGTGGTTCCCACACTCTTCTGCATGCCAGATCCCCCCGCAATCCTGGATCGGTCGCCGATGCCTCTTCGATGATAGGCTCTCCTACACAGTTCCCCCATGCTGTTGACATCAGCACTCCTAAGGTGTCCCTCACTTCATTGCGCCTCCTAGAAATGAGGCCTCCAGTCTTGCAACTTAGCGCATGTTCTTGTGAAAAGTTTGTACACCCACAACCATCACATGAAGTTGGCATCTCAATAGGTGTCCTCTTGTACCGCATCGCCAGTGCATCGTAAAACTTGTATCTGGATAAGTCAAAGTTGTGCTTCATAAGGGGCATTACCGAGAGCCATCCTGAGGGTTTGTATTTATCCGAAATTGAACGTTTTATCGCCCTCTGCCGATCTGGGGGGAACTGACGTAATACTACCTCTAACAAAGCATCATCTTGGTCACCTTTTTTTTTTTTTTCACCTTCTTTTTTTGCAATCTTTGTTTTTTTGAAATGAGTGATAAGGTCCAGCTAGGTTCCATCTTGTATTGCTGTAGATAGATTCTCCGTTCCATTTTTAGAGGTTTCATATGACAAATCTGACGAACGAACCCGATTCCTTATCGCCAAGCCACCTTTTGACACTGGCAACGAAAGCAAGTCAAATTCTTGTTCTGAAACGTCACCCCCTACAATCGCAGGAATAAAAAATTTGCATATACACTCCCACAACTGTCTGCAATCTTCTTTTATGCCATTGGTGACCCTCTGAAAGAATTGCCTATGTAAGCAGATTGTGGCTTTACTTTACCAGCTTCGGACAACTTTAGAATAATTTCTTTCCATTTCGAGACCTTTCCTGATACATATGCCTGTGTTTTTCTTCATTTTGCCCAATATATCCTCCTAGAAACCGATGCCCCGAAACTACCTTGATGCCTGATCCACTAAAAACTCTTTCTGCTTCAGGTTTGTCAGCTGGATGTACTACCAAGTACGATTTCTTTCCCTGAGGATAATAACCATATTTTGGATCTATATTTTCCAAATTGTTCCACCAAGACTTAAGGTTTTGGAAGTCACCCTGTGCCGAGGAGTCATCCGCATACCAACATTGACGTACTTGAGGAGCCTGCAACGCAATTATGGGCAATGTAGAAATTGAATAAAATAGCATTGCCAACGGGTCACCTTGTGTCACTCCTTCCCAACTCAGTATTCCTTCACCCGTACCTCGACGCACTAGTTTAGCGTGTCCCCTATAGGTGTTATACAGAAACTTTGCGCATCTGGGCCAACGAAGTCTTGCTTGCCATAAGGCTGCTACCCTATTCATTGAATTGAAGTCATTTTTCGCATCCACCATCAAAAAGCCCCAATTAGAGTTCGGTCGAACATTTTCCTCAAAAATCCGATTCATAGTATGCTCACCTCCTTCTATACCTGCATTTATTCCCCCACTAAGCTGATCACCCCCACAAGCTTCCATTACTTCATCTCCTGTTGCCAGTGCCATGCATTTACAAAGAATTCGTCGAAGACAATCACCAACACCAGAGGGTCTTACACCTGGGCACTTATCGAGTGCTACCAATCTGCTCGATAGCAATGCTCTTATAAGACTCCACGGCACATCCTCATTGTTGAGCTTGTTAGCTAGTGATGCCACGGATTCCCTTAGGTGTAAACTTGCTCTGCTATGGCGTAGCCGAAAGTCTACCCACTGATCAGCACTAGAACCATTAGGGCCGCCTCCTCCATGCAATTTTCTTGCCATCTTTTCCACATGCTCATTTGTTATTTGCGCTTGTAATAGTAGGATTGGTAGCGTCTCACCCACTGGAAGCTCAAATACTGATGGATGTGGAGTTGATGATTGTGGATGCTTCATAATATAATATAATACATAGTGGCAAGCATTATTATAATATTATTATAAATATTATAAATAAGCCGGTAGGTATGAAAGACTGGTACGTACTGCTCCCATTTCATTGACAGTCAGTAATCAGGCGATAATTGGATCGCTTGTAATCTTCATGATTATTTGACTAATTCATCAGGAAGTGGGTGGTTTAATTAAATACACAATTGAACGGAATTTGTAAGTATAATTGCAAAACACAAAAACACAACTAACCATCCTTACCCTTCCTTGGAGGGGACGTTGCAATATGTGGACATTGAGTTGTGAAACATAGGTCCATGCCTAACATGCTTAACGACTTTTTTAATTTACTGCTCCCATTTTATTGAAAATTAGTAAACAGACGATAGTTGGATTGTTTAACGACTTACCTGAGCCTCCATGCTTCTATTCGTCTTTGGAACTCATAAGTTCACACCACAATTGGTCACAGGGTTGCCACCTTATAAAACGTTAATATCCCCGGGAAGGTTCTACGTCACGTAGGTCTACAATCCAAGGCGCTGGATTCCAAGAACGCGGAATGAACTTCGGCCGAACTTACCAGAATGCCACCAGCCCTCCGGGGAATCCCCGAAATACACATTCTGTGTTTCATTGGTTTGATCCTTGATCCTAACATTAACAATCCGGGGGTCTGGGGGTGTCCCCCAGATTTCATTTTACAATAAATGTACCATCATGAACACTAACCACTGGCGGCTAGACACCCCCAACGGCAACTTTTTTTTTTACGTCGCAGTGGTGAATTGATTACGTAAAGTTATGAAATGATTTATTATATGAAGTATTTTAATATTTGAGGCTAAAATAAAAAAAAAAAGAAAATGAGTGCTTTAGATGAAAAATAAGACCCCCGTAAAAAATACCGGAGTTTACGGTTTACGTTGCATGAAGGGGTGAACGTTTCAAAGGTTAACATTGTTGATTCAGTTCCTCAAGCGAACCGGAGCAGTTAGTTATATTACAAGAATGAAACTGTGTGAGTTCGTATTGAAAGACAGATTTAGTTTGCTAAGAATGTTCTCTTTGTGTCCACCAAGATAAGTTTTAATTACCTTAATTTATAGATCGTAAAGTTATGCTGTAAAAATAATACAATGTGCCTGCTCTTCCCTATTCATTTCCCTACATGATTACGTTTATTTTCTCTCGGTAGGTAGGTAGGTACGTAAGACTCAAATTCAGATTAATTCTATAGTGATTATTTTCGTTTTTAATAATGGACCTTTATAATCGACTAAACTTGTAACCTTTAAGCGGGACACCCTTTATAGGTGCTACAATGCCCTCTTTGTGACTAGTAGCACCCGCTATACATATTTATGCGATCGTTAAATAAAAATGTTTTGACTGTTGTTGTTGCCCCTCAATGATAAATGGCGTTGCTACGCCACTGCTGTTAAATCTCTTCTATCGTAATATATCACCATATTCTCTTCTTTATTCTTCATTTCCACCGTCACATCTCAATTGACTATTACACATTTGTGAACTCAATTAACTATTACACGTCTATAAACCACTGTTATTTCAATCCCCCAGACCCTCATCCAAGTTGTTATCGCGTGCTAAATCCAAAATATGGCTCTTCAACCCCACTAGGTTCATATTTTATTACTACATAAATCACACACCCATTTTAGTCCAGGAGCCAGGGGCGAAGATAGTAATTTGAGGAAGAAAGTTTGAGATAGGGTTTTCAAAATTTAGTCCGTTCTGGGTGAGAACATCTTTGTCTGCCATCTCAAAATTGGTGGAATACGAAATGGCGGCCTCATCAAGATGACTTAATTTGAGCATTTTAAAGTTTCTCTCTAATAATTCCTAAACTTTACATCCTACAGAAATTTTTATACGTAGCAAAGTTGTAGAGCGTAAGAAAACAAAACGATTCGATTCCAGAACTCAAAATTATCTCGTAAAATAGGCAAATTACTGTAGAGTAACTTAACTACTAAAGGAGTAAAAATAATTATAGTAGAGGAGCACCTCTGTAATTTTCACACAGTCTGTTCATCTCCTTTCTTATAGATTGGGATGATTATTCCAATCTCCCAGTCGTGTGGTACTCCTTGATTTCTCCAAGCCAGTCGCATAACTCGATGCAGCATCTCCACCCCTACGAACTCGACGAAGTTGTAGAAACTCGCGACGAAGTTGTAGAAACCCATTTCAAAACGGAAATTAGTGAAAAACTGAAAAGACAATTTCCAAATTGTCTTCTAGAGAGATGTGACCTTCAATCCACGATAACTTGACTGTATATCGTCCATCTTCAATCTTGACAGTGTCCTCAAAAAATTCATGAACTTGTCGATCCTTTTCATCCTGAGTCATTTTGACTGCCGAATCGCGAATTACCAGAAGCTCTAGGTCCCAAAAGCTCGCCAAATGTGTGTGACAGATGAGTGTAACAAGGAGTGACGACGCGATTGTGTTTTCCTCTTTGGAAGAGCCAATTAGAGTCCATCCGAGCTTGGTAATGGCCATTAACCCTGGTGCAATTTCCACGTGCTCAGATGAAAACACCTTTGACCACGAGTCAGCGCCCAACAAAATTTGGGGGTCGTACGTTTTACTCCCCATGAAACAGGAAAAGTGAAAGGTCGCCCGCCGATGATAGCGTTCTACTCCCCAACTAGTCCATTGTTGTTGCTTCTTATCTCGTGACCCTTGACGTTCTACTCCCAGAATGAAAACATTCATTTTCCGAATCGACAGTCTTGATACAACCATGTCTGAGGTCGTGTGTGTCGCTGGAGGAAGCAAGTACGGGAAGGACGTAATATTTTACAAGGGCCATAAATTTGTTTTTCATAAATTATTAAAAAATGGTCAACGCCGATGGCGTTGAAAATGGAGATGCGTTCTGTGACTGGGTGCTGGACAAGCCAATGGACTTTCCTGAGGGCCAGGATTTCCAACTATGTCCGCGACGAAGCACTGTTCCCACCATCCCTGCGGGCAAGTAAATCTGCTGACCTCACTAGAACTACAAATGCATGTGAGTCCTTCCACTCTGTTTTCAACAAGGATTTCAACGCACCCCACCCCAACATTTACCATTTTTTCAAAGAGCTGGTTGAGGTGCAAGCTGTCGTTTAGACGAAGATAGCCTCCATAGACGCCGACGAACGTACGACCCCCCGAACTAAACGAGTCAAAAGCAAGTGTGGATCCGACAGCTCATCTACAGGCAGCAGTCCCCTGTACAAGTTTGTTCAGAAAGTTTCGGCCAAAATTTCACTGCCCTTTGACTCAAATGAGAGCAGACAACATTAGGGGCATATTGCAATTTATATATGTTTGTCAACTTTTTATTATTGTCAACTGTTGAGAATCAAGAACAAACATTCACATTGAAATCTCAAACTTTAATGAACCAATACAGTTTACCATAACAATTTACCAAGGTTGATGTTGTAATGATATTGTAGAGGACAATATCTCAACACGCCCCCTCAACATCATCCGATAAATGAATAAATCCAAATCGCGATCGGAAGTCTTGAAACTTGCGACCCGCAAGAGGTTTTGTGAGGATATCTGCTAGGTTGTCATCAGTTGGACAATACTCCAAAGATGTTTCCCTTTTTCGAATCAGATCCTTCACGTAGTATTTCCGCACATCTAAATGTTTTATTCTTCCACTTGCCTTATCATTTTCGATATATTTGATGCAACTCTGGTTATCTTCGAAAATCGGTGTAGCAGTTTCTTGAGTGTAACCCATGTCTTTCAAAAGTATTCGAATCCAAATTGCCTCTTGAATCCCTGTTGACGCAGCAACAAGTTCTTCCTCAGTTGAGGATAAAGCAACGGATGTCTGTTTTTTATGTAACCAACCAACGGAGCTTGAACCTATTCTGAATAAGCATCCGCTGATGAAAATCTGATTTATTTGCGATCTTCCTTCTCCCCCGCCCAATCAGCATCCACATAGCAGTTCAATTGTATTTTCTTTTGCGAACTCAGTTTAAGTTTGATATTCGGTGTTGACTTCAAATAACAGATGACCCTTTTCACTGCATTCCAATCGCTTTGAGTTGGCTTTTCTACACGTCGCGATAATATCCCTACTGCTGATGAAATATCTGGCCGGGATGTTACTGCCAAGTACAGTAAAGACCCAATTGCTTGACGATATTTGCTGTTGTCTGGCAACAACGTAGAATCAGCAGTGGAACTGATGAATCCAGTCTCCATAGGGGTTTTTACTGGTCTGGCATCTTGCAGACCATACTGTGAGACCAGGTCTTCAATTTTCCTCCGTTGATGAATTAAGTAGTGTGGACCATATTGTTCAATTTCCACTCCCAAGTAATTCGACACAGTTCCCAAATCCTTTAGTTCAAAAACCGAAGACAACACTTGGAAAGACTTGCAAACAGCTTCTTCACTCCCTGCGCAAAGAATATCATCGACGTGAATGACGATGTAAGTATGTTCGCCATTCTCTAACTTGACGTACAAACAAGGATCTGCATCACTTCTTCGAAAGCCATTTTTCGTTATCACGCTATTGATTTTCTCGTTCCAGGCTCGGGCTGCCTGTTTTAGGCCATATAAGCTTTTTTGAAGTTTGCACACCAGGTCCTTGTTATTTGGATCTTCAAATCCTTCAGGCTGTGTCATGTATATGTCTTCTACAAGATCTCCATTCAAAAATGCTGTTTTAACGTCAAAATGTTTCACACACAATTGTTTTGATGCCGCTAAAGTCAGTAGTATTTTTACAGTTGTGGAGTTTATTGTTGGAGCAAAAACCTCATCGTAATCTTCCCCATACTTCTGTAAAAATCCTTTTGCAACCAAACGTGCTTTGTAACGCTCTACTTGCCCATTAATTCCATATTTGATCTTGAAAACCCATCTCGATCCCACAGCTTTCCTTCCAGGTGGTAGTTTTACCAATGCCCAAGTTTCATTCTTTATTAATGATTCCATTTCTTCTTGTGCTGCTAAAATCCATTTTTGTTTTTCTGGCCCAATCATATTTTCAATCTGTCTCCAAGACCTTGGTTCAAAAATAATATTTTCATCACCGTTCGCAATCAATGCTCTATACCTTTCTGGAGGAATACCTTTCGTTGTTCTTTCAGAACGTTTTATTGGACACTCAGTGCTTATACCTCGATCGGTAAGGCTTTCCTGGGGTTGATTTTGAGGCTCTGCTTCATCGTGGGTTGACATCTGCTGACTTTGCTGGTTTGGTTCAGGTGGTTGCGCAGTTTTCGAGCCTCCAGATGCTTCAGTTCCTGAAATAGTGATAAAATATTCTGAAATATTCAAGTCTTCATTCGTGTACCCAATTTCTTTCAACGCCGATGATACTCTTGCAGTGTCTTCTGGTTTTTCCACAAATCTGACATCACTCGACGTAACAAATTTCTTATCATCCGGCAACCAAATTCGATAGCCTCTCGTACCGTTTGGGTAACCAACAAAAACTCCTGATTTACCCCTTGGGTCGTACTTTCCTCTACTAGGATCTTTGTTTAAAACATAAACTTTACTTCCAAATTGTTGGAAATAGGCTACCACTGGTACCTTTCCAGTCCAATAAGTATATGGAAGCTCACCATTCAAAGCGTCTGATGGACACCTGTTACGAATGTGTGTGGCAGTGGATATAGCCTCCGCCCAAAACATTTGTGGTAGGTTTGATTCAATAAGGAAACTTCTTGCCATGTCATTGAGAGTTCGATTGTGCCGTTCAGCAACTCCGTTTTGCTGTGGGGTTCTAGGACACGCGAATCTTCTTTGAATCCCACAGTCATCTAAATATTTATTGAAATCATCGTTGACATACTCTCGACCATTATCACTTTGTAAATACTTAATTCTTCTGCCTGTCAAATTTTCAACCATATTCTTATAGACTTTAAATGCATCTAAAGCCTCATTTTTATTCTTTAAGAATCTCACTTCGGTCCACCTAGAAAAATCATCAATAAACGTGATGAAATATTGGGACTTACCAAAAGATTGAATCCTCATTGGCCCGCATAAGTCAGTATGAATGACCTCCAATAGTCCTTTAGATTTTCCCACGTCACTTTTTGGATACGATCTGCGCGTTAATTTTGCTTGAATGCAAGTCTCACATTGATGAACGACTTCATTAGGATTTGCACGTATACCTCTTGCTAAATTTTCTCTGATAAGACGTCTCAAGTCATTAAAATTTAAATGTCCGAATTTCCGATGCCATGCCAAAAGAGAAGATTTATCCGATACCCTTCGTGCAAACTCTTCATTTTGTTGCTGGCAAAGATAATACAACCCATTGACACGATCAGCAGTCAATCTTGTTATCCCCTTCTCATCTTGTACGGACGCGGAGTTTTTGTCAAAAATTACTTTATAACCCTTGTCGGTTATTTTCCCTATTGAAATAAGGTTGGTTCTTAATTCGGGTACAAATAGTGTATCCGATAACGTTAGCTTATTGCGACCACCATTTATTGGTATAACGGCAGTTCCAATCCCTTTTGAAGAGGTATGCGAGTCATTTGCAAGGCTTATACTTCTTTCATCATCAGGCTTTCGGTCAACAAGGATTTTCAACTCATTAGTAATGTGAGTGGTGAGCGAAAATTGTTAAATTCAGAAATTAATAGCCCGACATCCCCATTATTCTCGTTAGCGACAACAGATTCCTCCTGGCGTCTTGAAAAATTCCTCCCTTCTTTACAAAATCGAGCGGAGTGCCCAGGCTTCTTACAATTGAAACACACTCTATTGGAGGAAAACTGCAGTTTCCGAGTTTCTGCCAAATCAGGAAAATTCTCACGAAATCGTTGTCGTGACTGACTTTTCCCAAGGAATGCATTCTGTTCATCCATCTCAGTTCCATTCTGCTTTCGTGCCTCACTTTCCTCTATTATTTTTATTTTTAGTGCTTGGGGTGATGGTAGCGTATCTCTGGACTCGATAGCAATTCGAAAATTCTCAAAATCACGTGGTAGGGAATATAGGAGCATGATTGTGAGGAGATCTTGATTTATAATGATCTCCATGTTTTCAAGTTTATCTACTATGTCGAAAAAATCATTTAAATGATCTTTCACATCATCTCCTGTTTTCATCCTTTTCAAAACTAAGTTTTTCAACAGAGACGCTTTCCTAGCTGGCCCTTTCGATTCATAGATTGAACTCAATTTGTCCCAAACATCTTTGGAAGATTTGCAACCTTTAACCTGCTTCAACTCGCTAGAACTGATCGTGAGAATTATGTCGGCCTTCGCTTTCCCGTCCGCCAATTCCCATTCTTTAGCTTGTTTTTCATCTGTTGGTTTCACGATGCTCCCGGTGACGTATCCTAAATAATCATTTTTAGTCAATAGAGCTTCAACGTGCATCTTCCATGTATCGTAATTTTCCCGCCCCAGCGGATCAATTTTAAGCAAACTAGAACTCATTTTCACTTTTTCCTTTTAAATGTTAAGTCTCATAATCTTTGTTGAGAATCAAGAACAAACATTCACATTGAAATCTCAAACTTTAATGAACCAATACAGTTTACCATAACAATTTACCAAGGTTGATGTTGTAATGATATTGTAGAGGACAATATCTCAACATCAACTTTTAAATTATTGTCAACTTTTTCAAGGCTACAAGGTAGGACCCTGACATCCGAGCAAAGGAAAGAAGCTCTGTCAAGCGAGTCCACCTTCCAAATCCTACATCCTATACGGAGAGGTATTAAAAACGAGTTAACCAACTCGGGTACATCGATGGAGCGCCGCCCGTCCTACTTCCTCATGCAAGAGGAAGCAGAACACGGCGCGGCCGGGACCTCTAGCCCGCGCAGCGCTCCCTACCCGCTACTCGACTCGTCCGCGAGTAGATGAGTAGTGGATTTATATATGTTTGACTTGGTGTAGGTAGACCAAGTGGAACATTTATATTCTGGTTATGCGGGTTAGTTCCTGTGGTATTTCTGTAAGGAATGTGAGCGAAATCGCCAAGGAGGAACTTGAGGGTAGTTCGTGTAGCAGCCGCGTGGAGCACTGGGCTCGCTTGGTGGGTGCTGGGTTCGATCTGTTTGGTGCTGAGCCGTTGTGTAATATTCCGGCCTAAGATTTATATCTGTAGGGGGAATATACTGGGCTGGGCTGTTGCGGAGGTGCTCGTTCCGGTGACGTCCACCCCGCTGCGCTCATCTCGTCCCAACGAGGTACGGGAACGTCGCCCGAGCTGATCCACTTGCGTGGAACCGTAGGCAGCTGGTGAGCGGGTGGAGCTCTGGGCAGCTGCGGAGCGGGTGTAGCCGGCGTTGTGAACGCGGCCGGTGTCCTCCACACCACCTCCCTTGGAGCGCTGGCGTCCGCCGGTCCCTTCTTCTCCGGTGAAGGCGGTAGCGGGCCAATGGGTGTAGGAATTTCCTCTGCCAGGAGGAAATTCTCCACTTCTTCGGTGAGCATGTCCTCTTGCTGAGTTGAAGCTGCCATGGTCAAGGTTGGTATGAGCTCCGGGCCCGGGGTGCTCCTTATTTATATCTCCCACTGCTCCTATCCGAGAAAAGTGGGCGTGGTCTGCTTCGAGTGCAGTCACCCATTTCTCGTCGAATTTGGTAGAGGGGACGCGCCCTCTGGCGGATTTTCGGGGAGTCTCCTCCTTATTTTCTGCCTGATTTTTGCTTAGTGACACAGCTTCGTCTGTGTTTAGAGTGTAAGCTGGTTTGATTTGCTGTTTGGGAACTTTTTTTGTGTGTTCGCCAATTTGTACTGTAACCGAAAACTTATCTCTTTTAACAACTTTGAATGGTCCCGTGTAAGGACATTGCAAAGAGGAGAGCTGTGTGGGCACTCTGATATAGACATGTGTACATGTATCTAAATTTTTGGGCATGTTGACGGCATATTTCGTATTATTATGTCTGATATGCGTAGGTCGGAAAAAGAGAGGCTCGGACAGGTTCGTAGAAGTTACGAATATGTCGCCTGGGAGCGGCACGTCAATTCCGTAAACTTTTTGGAAGGGTGTAGTTTCCGTTGCTGGGTCTACTGCCGTACGCATGGCGAGTAGTACTTTTGGGAGGGCGTCGAGCCAATGTTCGTCCTGTGCTTTGAGAGCCTCTTTCAAGGATCTATTTCTGCGTTCCACCATTCCGTTTGTTGACGGTTTGTATGGTAACGTGTGAGTATGTTTTACTCCGAGACGTTCCATAATGGAATGAAATAGGTCTGATTCGAATTGTGTGCCCTGGTCACTTGTGATGTATTTAGGTACGCATTTTGAGGCTACCCAAATATTGATAAAGGCGTTTGTGATCGTGGACGTTTCGATGTTGTTAAGAGGGACTGCCTCTAGCCAACCCGTTGCTCTATCGACCATCATTAGGATGTAACGTTTCCCTCCTTTAGCTAAAGGTAAGGGTCCGGTAATGTCAACGTGTAGATGGGAGAATTTGGTAGCCGTTTCAAATTCGGAGTAAGGGAGCTTCACGGAGCGAGTGATTTTTGCTCGTTGGCAAGTCTCGCATGCTCAGACCCAGTTGGAGACATCCGCACGAAGGCCGTGCCAAAAATATCTCTGTTTTACTTTATACACTGTAGAGTGTATGCCTGGGTGTCCCAAATTGTGAATTTGGCTGATTATTTCGTGCCTTATTTCGTTTGGAATATAAGGTCTTGGGTGTCCTAAGTCTAGGTTACACCAAATCTCTCCTTGAGGGAATTCAACTCGTTTGAGTTTTAGTTTGTCCTCTGCGTTAGGAGGAGAATGAATCTGTGCATTTGAGATGTGCAGTAGAAGATTGCACTCTATTGCGGCCGTAATTTGTGAAATTTCGGCTATGGACGGACCCTCGTCAGTTTGGGTTGAAATTGACTTTGTTTGAATTTCAACTGGATCGAAAGGTCTGGAGAGTGCGTCGGCTACGACGTTGTCTTCTCCGGGTAAATGTCGAATGTCACTTGTCATTTGGGAGATGTATGTTAGCCATCTCAATCGCATTTTAGAAAAATGTGCGTTTTTCTTTAGCATTGTGCCTAGCAGAGGCTTGTGATCTGAGCAAATATGAAAAGAGCGGCCGTCCAAGTCATTGTGCCAATGAATGCAAGCTTGGTAAGCGGCGAACATCTCTTTGTCGAACGAGGCTTTATTCTTCCATTGTTCCGGAATTTCTTTACTGAAAAATCCCAATGGTTGGTAAGATTTCGAGCCGTGTTTGTCTGTAATTTCCTGCTCCAGTGCCGCTCCGATGTGTGTATCGGATGCATCGCAAACTATTCTCCACTCTGCTGTAGGGTGGGGATGAGCAATATTGTGCAATGTAGCTTTTATCATTGCGTGTTTTAAGCTGTTGAAAGCTTTTTCTCTCTCTGATGTCCATTCGATAGGGGTTTTGTCATTTTTTTTGTTTGATTGAATGGAGTCATATAGAGGTTGCGCTGTGTGCGCGAATTTACTTGAGCAAGCTCGGTAGAAACCACACATACCTAGGAATCTGCGTAGGCTTCGTACGTCTATTGGCCGAGGGAATTGCTCTATGGCTTCTATTTTATCTCGTTTAGGAATTATCCCTTCTTTTGAGATAGTGAAACCTAGGAAATCGACGGTAGGTTTTGAAAAAATGCATTTATCAAAACCTACTCGAAGTCCGTGTTCTCCTAGTTTGTCGAAAATTTGTTTGAGGTGGTTTTATTTTATTTATTTATTTATTTATTTTATTTAATCATACAAATTCATTTTATAGATATGGTACAAATTGAACAACTTAAGCTACTCACTTCGATTTCTTTCCCAACGATAGGCTTGGCCCGTGTTGTTGGGGAAGGTCTTGGTGATTCGCTCATGTCTTACAATCTATCTATTCTATGATACAAACGGTACTTAAAAATATAATGTTATGTATATAATGTTCTTATAATAATTTTCTAAAATAATCACTGTACATAAATACTGCTTAAAACAGTTTCACATCCCGCTTCCCCCTTTTCTACAAGCCAGGTTAAAATATATTTTTTGTAGTTTTGTCTTGTGAAACTTTGAGCATTTTTCATATGGCCCTCTAGCGCTCTGTGGATAATGTAGATAATGAATTTCGGATTGTGAGTTGACAACGTTAGTCTTGGTCTGGGTGCAATTACATTTCCTGCGGCTACGTACCTTGTTGTATACATTGGGTTACGTTGTGAACCTATTATTTGTGGATCCTTATGGAATTGCAGAAGTAAATTTTTAACATATAATTGCCTTATAGTAAATAGCTTAGCGATATTAAATACATTGTCAGATGGAGTCCTAATTGGCAAAGACAGCATAATTTTTACAATGATTTTTTGGCGTACATGTAATTTATTAATATGGGTTGAGAAAGTCCCACCCCAAGCAATTATGCCATATTGAAGTACAGATTGTAGCATACTGTAATAAATTAGTTTTATCGTATTTCTAGGGAGTGTGTGTCGAATATTATAGAATATATACATGTATTTATTAATTTTATTGTGAGTATAGTCAATATGAGGTTTCCAGTTTAGCTCTTCGTCCAAGACTAACCCAAGATACTTATGCTCAGCTACACGTTCTATTTTCCCACAGGAACAGTTATTATTTGATCTACATGTATGTAGTATGATGCTTAAATTTTTATCGTAAACATATGATTTCATTCCTCCATAAATAATTAATTTTGACTTTTTAGTGTTCAATGTAAGATAGTTTTCACAGAACCATCGTCCAATCACATTGATTGCTAGGTTTGCCTTGCTATATACATTCTCCCACGTGTCACCTTCAACTAACACGGCAGTGTCATCCGCAAATAAATACATTTTGGTATTGGGTAGTTCTAGAGATGCCACTTCGTTTATATACACCAAAAACAATAGTGGACCCAATGTACTTCCTTGAACTACACCAAAATCATTTTTGCTTTCTTCACTAGAGCACTCGCCGATTGCCACTCGTTGGGTTCGGTTTCTCAAGTAGCTCTTAAACCATTCTAAGCTGGGGCCTATGATTCCTAATTTAACTAACTTGTACATAAGTTGTTCTCTATCAATTGCATAGAATGCTTTAGCGATATCGAGTAGTATGAGAGCACCTTTCTTGTTCTTGTCCCTAATGTCGTAAAGGTCCGTGGTTAGTGCAAATACCGCATCATTTACCCCTTTATTTTTGCGGAAACCAAATTGGTTCATGTTTATTGAATTGTTTTCTTCAAGATATGAGTACAGCAGATTTTTCACGAATTTCTCCAGTATTTTGGACAGCGTGCTTAACATAGAGATTGGTCTATAATTTCCGAGTTCACCCACCGTCCCGCCTTTGAAAATTGGGATGACCTTTGCAGCTTTGAATGCTTCAGGGAATGTTGCTGTTGTGAGACTAAGATTGTATATGTGAAGAAGAGGTTTTTTCAGACTCGTTATATGGTTTTTTATAAGATGTACCTGGATGCCGTCTATACCTGGTGACGAGGATCCCTTCATAGTTTGTAGTAGTTTGTCGAGATCTGTCTCCGTCATCATTCTAAGAGAAAAGATTGTGTCCGCCACCTCATTTGAAGGCGGAGGATCTGGGGGCTTCTGAATATTTGAGAATTTCGCAGCGAGCTTTTCTCCTACTTGGGAAAAATATGAGTTTAGTGAATCGCAAGCTTTTTTACGCGCTACATTTTCCGGGACGTGATCATTTTTCATTATTTCTTTGATCAGTGGACATTCTGATTTATTTCTTTCGTTTGTTCCTCGTATTGTAGATTTGATAGTGTCCCAAGTTTTTTTCATATTACCTTGGGCTTTCTCTATTTCATTGGCAAAGTATGTCTTCTTCGCTGCTCTTATTAACTCCTTTACTTTATTTCTATAACGATTTTTTCCTTTAAATTGAAATTTAGTGGGTTTTTCGTCGAAAGTTTTTTCAGTTTATCTCTTATCCTTATTGATTTAATCAGGCCTCTAGTTATCCAGGGTGTTAGTTTGACTTCCCTGCTAGTAATTCTTTTAAGTTCGGTAGCCATTTCAACGCCGGCGTTCAACAATCTTATAAATTCATTTGCAGCAAGGTTAACATCGTTGGTCTTTGTTACTGTTGACCAGTTAGTTTCACTAAGTAGTATCCTAAGTTTATCTTCATCTACTTTTTTCAAATTGTACATTTTCTTGCGGCTCAGATGGGTTTTTAGTGGCAAAATTAGGGCCGTGGAAAAGTGGTCAGTTATCGTACTCTTAATGACAGCTGGGGAAAGTTCAAGTATTTTAGTTTTAACAAATATATGGTCTATAGCAGTTTTGGACATTCCTTGGACTCGAGTTGGTTCATTTATCAGTCCAATGTACCCCAGTGATAGTAAGGTGTCGGTATAATTGTCGATATTGTCATTACTACTTAGTAGGTCAAGGTTCATGTCACCGAAAATAAAAGAATGGTTACTCGATAGGGTTTCAAGGTTTGATTTTAGCTGTGAGATGAAAAGAGAAATATCATTTTGGGTTTGGGATGGGGTTCTGTAGATACCAATGATGCTGTACGTTTCTGGACCAATTTGGAAACTAATGTTGAGGCCTGTGGCTCCTGTCATGACAATTGTTTCTTGTTTACAACTTAATCTTTCATTAGCATATATGACCACTCCATCATTTCTGTTGCGGGTGGACACTGAATAAAAAGAATTGTAACCTGGAATATTAGTTAAGTTATAGCAAGAGGAACTAAAAGTTTCAGTAAAGATCAGAATGTCTGGTTTTGTTGCCGTAGATTCAAGCCAGCACAATACTTCATCTAAATTTCTACTTAGGCTACGTATGTTCATATGAAATATGAACATATTTTCCGCTAAATTAAATTTACTTACATAATCACTAAGACTGTCATATGTTGTTGAAGATGGATTTAGGTCCGTGTCGAAAACTGATGTCACTATTTGGTCACTTACAGTCTCATATGTTGGTGAAGACATGATGAGATCCACTTCAAATTCTGAGTTTTGAGATTCGGAAGCCATATCTTACAGTTTTGGGTTCACCCTATCAATAAATCTCTTCAAAGCTCGTTTATATACTGGGCACCGCTCGCTATCCACAGGATGGTCATGTTGGAGGTTAGCTCTCTTGCAGTTTATGCACTTCCTTGGCTCTGGTGGCTGGATCCCTTTGAAGGGGCACTCTTGTGTGCCATGACTGCCTGCACACCTCGCACAGGCCTCTTCAAGCTCATGACATTTGTTTGACTTTGCGTTGTGCCCAAATCCCTGGCATTTGTAACACCTAGTTACTTCCACAAAGTCCGCTACTCGACATCTGTCCATGCCAATGTAGAGAATTCGGTGCTCCAATAATGCCTTGCGCAGTGCTTCGCTGACCTGGGTGACCCATATGCAGTCCTCAATAGGTGAGCCATCAGCCCTTGTTCTTCGACCAGTCGGGAAGGATGGCTTGAACTGTTTCTCCCAATCCTCTTTGCTGTAGTTATCCCGTACCCAGTTATTTTGGTCCCATACATATCCAGGAAGGTCCCCCTTAGTTATATCCCTGTCTATACCATGGATCTTCATCAGAATAGGCCTATCTGGCTGCCTTTCCTTTCTCACCTCGAAGCCCTTGTCCGTTAGTGCATTTGCCAGTTTGATCCTCTCCTCAGGCGTGGCAGCTGCTACCTTCAAAGCATGTTTGCCTGCTGGAAACACTTGTGTTACCGCCATGCCCATACTGCGGAGGTCAATCTCTTTCCTCATTCTGCGCCTCACTGAATCGGGGGAGCATAGGGCATCCCTGTAAGAAATATTTGGGGCCGAATCCTCCATTTCTTGGCCCACCGAGGGTGCTTCTTTATGTGCCTGCACAATCAGGGTGGTTTGAGGCGCTTCAAGCCTTCTCTTTGCTTTTTCTATGGCTACGTCCACTTTATTTCTGGTGGAATTTTCCTTGAGGAGGTTCCTCTCTCTCTTGGTGGTTTTCCTCTTCCGCCTGCGTGTGGCTTCCATCCACCCTCCACTCGATTCGCCTGCAGTGTTTTCTCCCTCCCGTTGCTCCTCGTCCTCAGTGGTTGATGGAGCCCAAGGGTGTTTGAATTGGGGAACTGGCTTGGGTGTTTCCCTTTGGTCCCTCGCCTGCAGTCTCACCTTAGGAACTGGGGGTTCTACCGTTCCCCCCTGTGACCTCCCTTCAAATAGACTGACTGGTGCCTGTTCACTGCTCTCATTTCTGAGCACCCGCCTCTTAATCAGTTCCATCTTGTTGGATAGGGCTTTTAATCCATCTCTTTCCAGCTTGTCCACTTTGGAGGCACATGCCTCTGCCTTCCTGTCAACAGCGCTGAGCTGTGCTTCAACACTCCGGAAGCCCTCCAGCATTGTGTCCTTAAGAGCTCCAATGTATGATGTTAGCAGTCCTGACTACTGGTTCATGTGTTCTTTGTAATTTTTAGAAGCCACCAATATGTCGTCTAGGTAGACAAATGCGAAATCGAATTTTCGCATGATGCTGTCCATGTACCTTTGCCATGTTTGAGCCGCTCCGGCCAAACCCATGCTCATTTTTTTAAACTCATAGAGACCGAAAGGGGTAATAATTGCTGTTTTATGAGCGTCATCTGGGTGCATCGGGATATGGTAATATGCCGATTTTAAATCTATTGTCGAATAGATTTGTGTATTATGTAAATTCGCTTGGAAAGAGCGAATGTGAGGCGGCGGGTAGGCGTCTTTCTTAGTTTTTGCATTGAGGAATCGGTAATCGCCCGTGATTCTCCATGTTCCATCCTTTTTGGGCACGCAATGTAGCGGAGAAGCCCATTCGGAGTTGGAGGGAGCGATGATCCCCTCTGTGAGCAATTTGTCGAAAGTACTTTTAACCTGAGCCCGTTTTTCGCCTGCCATGGGTCTTGCACGGAAGTGTACTGGTGTTCCTTCCGTGGTTATACGGTGGTAAACACCGTTGTTTTTCCACTTTCCTTGAAGTTTGTTCATTTTATCATTGTATTTTTCAATGATAGAGCGTATATTTTCGTCCTCTGTGAGCTGTGTGTCCTCTGGTTGAGGGCTGTTGTCACGATGAGGAATAGCAGCTGCTATTTGTTCGTCAGTAAATTTTTTGTTCATGACTGCAGCGATTTTTTGATCGGCATAGCTCTTTACTTTATCTTTGTAGATATATTTGTGTTTGACCCGTATTCCGATATCCCAAGACTCGAGGAATGGTATACCGAGGATCGCTAGATCAACTTTAGTGATCATGAAATCGGTGGTCATGTCTCCGAGGCCGATGTTAATTGTCGTGTCAGCACGCCCTAGTGTGTCTATAGGGGCGCCGTTAGCTGCTGTGAGCTTGACGTTGGACTTACGAATTTTTAAGCCCAATTTTTTGGTGACATTGTGGGGCAGAATGTTCACTTCTGCTCCCGTGTCAATGAGAAATTCAGTGCCATTTAGTTTGCACTTGAAAAAAAGCCTTTTATACTCTTTAGTCTGCCGGTGTATAGGCTCAGATACACTGGCAGTTATTCGTTTTCCAAACTCTCTGCGTCTGAGGTTGGAACGGTACTTTCTTGTATCGGTCTATGAGTATTTTCGCTTGAAACCAAGGTTTTAGGCTGGCTGATAGGCGCTGCCTTTTTGATAGGTTTGGAGGCGGTATTTGCCTTCCAAGTGCAGTATTCTGGGTCTGCACACTTGCGAGTTTCGCTACCGAAACGGGCGTGGTTCCGGCAGACGTAGGCCGTTGGTTTGTGAGGCTTACTCTCTACTTGCTGAGGTTTGAACTCAGCTTTTTGTGAGAGGGCCTTTTTGAAACCAGTCTTCGTAGGTTTCGAAGTAGATTCTACTCCTCTTATGTTGAGAGGGGGGTTCGCTGTTTTGTACGCGTGTAGCGTATCAGCTAGGTCGAGCCGGGCATTCGTGGTAAGCTGTGCTGCGACCATGCCTCGGGCTTCGATAGGCAGAGTTTCGATCCACTTTTGAGTGATCAGAGCCTCTGAGAAGTACCCAACAGCCTTAGAGTACATTTCGTGGTACTTGGTGCTGGGTTTTTTGGCGAGAGATGCGGGGTCCTCGAGCGCGAGGAGCCTGTCCTGTAAGGACAACCCGTATTCTCGTTGTAGGCGCTGTTTGGCCTCTTCGTAGGGTGCGTGGGGTGCCGTGAGGTAAGCTGAGTCAAAAGCTTCCCGCATTTCCTCCGGTACCCACTTGTAGATAGCTGAGAAACATTCGTTCTGTGTTCTCAGGTTTTTTCGCACGCAGTATTGATCGAACTCGGCGAGTGCACGATCGATATTCTTCTTTTGGAAGATAGGTTTTTGGTAATCTCCCATTTCCTCCAAAAGTGCTCGAAAGCCACTTTGTGTAGAGGGTTGTTGTGTGAGATGTGGGGCGTATAACCCCGGCGGGGGTCGCACGCCCGCAGTGGTTCCCTGAAATCCACTAGCTTCATAAGAGGGAACGAAATGCTCCGTGTTAAGCCTGTTCAAAGGCGGGGTCACCATTTGTAGTGGATTTATATATGTTTGACTTGGTGTAGGTAGACCAAGTGGAACATTTATGTTCTGGTTATGCGGGTTAGTCCCTGTGGTATTTCTGTAAGGAATGTGAGCGAAATCGCCAAGGAGGAACTTGAGGGTAGTTCGTGTAGCAGCCGCGTGGAGCACTGGGCTCGCTTAGTGGGTGCTGGGTTCGATCTGTTTGGTGCTGAGCCGTTGTGTAATATTCCGGCCTAAGATTTATATCTGTAGGGGGAATATACTGGGCTCGGTTGAGGTACTGAAAAGTATCCTGTGTTTTGAGCAAGTTGGGAGTGCGTTTGACACTCGGATCGGCCGGGTAGCCTTGCGTAGAATATCGTGGATATTCAGATATTTTTGTCGAATCATGATGATTGACTTCAGAGCGGGTCTGGAAGGTATCCTCGAACTTTTGTGTGTGTGAGGCTTGACCTAACGTTTCCTTCATGAATACGTTAGGTGGTAAGGCGATCTCTTCGCGAGAATCGAGCCTTTGTCTGTCGCTAGGAACAGCGGGCGAGTCGAGTAGCGGGTAGGGAGCGCTGCGCGGGCTAGAGGTCCCGGCCGCGCCGTGTTCTGCTTCCTCTTGCATGAGGAAATAGGACGGGCGGCGCTCCATCGATGTACCCGAGTTGGTTAACTCGTTTTTAATACCTCTCCGTATAGGATGTAGGATTTGGAAGGTGGACTCGCTTGACAGAGCTTCTTTCCTTTGCTCGGATGTCAGGGTCCTACCTTGTAGCCTTGAAAAAGGCTTCCTTGGACGATAAATTAGAGCGGATGAGCTGAGTAATTTATCCGCGTGCCCCAGCGGTCGGTGACGAGCTTAGTGCTACGAAACCCGGGCGACACGTCTCGGAACGTCCCAGCGGGCGTACGATCTAATGAGAATATCAATAGATGTACCGGGTGGCGTCCTGACAGAAGAACTACGTTGGGCAATGAGCAGGATAAATAATCACTGGACTCGTAGATGCCAATGCGAGATCTGTGAGGAGAGAAGATATGCCTTGTGAGCAGTAGTAAGCCGTTCTGAGAGGAACTCGTGAGCAGAAGGGTCGTCAGCGTAGAGCGTGTAGAAGCTTCGTACTGTAGAGTGTAGTCGTCGAGAGCGGTGAGTGGAATGAATTTCAGAGGGCTCCGAGCGGGGTAATTATAGGGAGGTGGCCGCCTCCTGCCGCCCCCTGATTGGTCCGCTTAATTTCATTAGTTCACCATGTGTTTTCTTATTGGCTCGCACATTGTTTTCTCAGAATCTGTGAATATGATAGCTGAGTTGGTCTTTCGGGGGTGGCTTCCCCGCGTCCGTCGCTGAGACGGGGTCCCCGAGGTGGCTTCCCTGCGTCCGTTGTTTAGACGGGGTCCTCGGGTGGCTTCCCTGCGTCCGTTGTTTAGACGGGATCCCCGGGGGTGTCTTCCCTGCGTCCGTTGCTGAGACAGGGTCCCCGGGGTGGCTGCTGGACCAGAGGTGGTTGCTTGCCGCCTCCTGGTTGGTTCGTCTATTGTCTCTCGCGCAATCAAAGTTTCTGATTGGCGAGTAGGCTTTCTAGAACTGTCCTTGTTAGTTTTAGAGGACATTTGATTGTCTGTTTGAGTTTTCTCATTCAAGGCGACTTGTTTCGAGATACTTGTCGCGTCTCTCTCGCCCAGTAAGTGTTTAGGGAGGTCGCCTTGTATGTTATTTGATAATATTTCACTTTTGAGAGAGAATTTCGTATTTTCTCTCTGGTGAAATATTTTGTTTGACGGAGTTATAACTCGACGTCTTATAAGCATTTGTGTGCCATGTCTACCTCTTTTTGGTAGCCCTGAAAAGGGCTGTTGAAAAGAGGGGGTGGTTTTCACCACAGTTTCGGCCAAAATTTCACTGCCCTTTGACTCAAATGAGAGCAGACGACATTAGGGGCATATTGCAATTTTTTCATTGTATGTTTTATTGTACATCTATCTATGTTGACAAAGTGGCTCTTGCCACTGATCCTTTATTATCATGATTTGACGAAGTGGCTCTTGCCATTAATACGGGGGACAACGTGACCAAACTCCTCGAGGTGTCCACTGGGTAACGCTAATAGCTCTCATAATCTGGGGAGTAGAACGTCAGGAGCCGGGCACGCCGCCTGTTTCATTCCGGGAGCCCACCGCGATCCCGGGAGTGAAACGACAAGATCTGGAGTTTCAGTTGGGGAGTAAAACGATGGCATTTAGGCGAGCGGGGAGTAAAACATAGGAACCCGCAAAATTTGAATTTCATTGGAGGCAGACTCATCTGAATTTTCTGAAACGCCAGACAGAATTATCCCTCTTTCCTTCAATTTGTTATAAAGGGTAAAATCATGCAATTTTGGTATAAAGTTGCATATACGTTCTTGATCAAATACTTCAAAATCATTTTCATAAGAATCATCAATGGATCTCAATTTAATGGTGTATACTCCATGAGAACTGAGAGAGGTTCCACTCACACCAAAAACTTCTTGTTGCATCAATCGAGGAATTTTCAAATTCTTGACACAAGATTTTACAATGTAACTTTTTTGGGAGGCAGAATCTAGTAACACTCGTACTAAGCTCTCTTCACCTTTAATCACTACTTTGGCAACCACTGTTTGTAAAAGGGCAACATGATTAACACGTTCAACGCGGGTGATGTCATATGACATCATGCCGTGCTTTCCAGGGTACGTGTGATGTCATTTGACATCAAGCGATTGGGGAGGGCGCTCACAACTTAACGGTGCTTAGAGGTTGGTGGAAGGGTCCGTAGGGGCTGGGAAGGGTTTCTTTGTGATCCGTAGGTCACCTGTTGAGTCGTCCCCTTCGGATGCCGATTGAAATATTTTTAGCTCTCTCAAAAGACGCTAGTGCAAATACGACGGATTTTTCCACAACGCATCAGATTTCTGCAAGTTTCTATATTTGTTTCATAATTTCTCGCCAAAAGTGGTGAATAT
This sequence comes from Adelphocoris suturalis, assembly GCA_030762985.1. Classification (NCBI taxonomy): domain Eukaryota; kingdom Metazoa; phylum Arthropoda; class Insecta; order Hemiptera; family Miridae; genus Adelphocoris; species Adelphocoris suturalis. The sequence goes on from CM061048.1 coordinate 310,671, forward strand.
ATAGTCTGTAATTATATAATAACTTCTTTACTTATCGTTTTTGACTAATTCCACACAAAAACAGCTACAAAATACCAGATTTTATTAGGTACGTTATTCATTTTAGCGAATTTTCGAAGAAAATTAAGCTATTGCTCTCGCCTCAAAATTTGTAGAATGTGCATTTTATGCAGAAATCCGTTTCAGGCTATTCTGAATCATATTCTGAAGTTTAACGCATTTTTTAATGTATGTATGTATATATGTATGTATGTATGTGTCATTCCAGACGATAACTGTCCGTAGAATGGTGCTAGAAACTTCAAACAAATTTTAAAATGTTAAGGACACAAAACGAAAGTTCAAGTTCGTTGACCAGCATGATCGGATAACATCTTCGGGTTGAAATTTTCAAAAATGTAGTCAAAAATTACAAAATAGCCTGTTTTTTGCGATTTGTTGTGCGAAATAATTTTTTCAGCATACTAACATGTGGTATATTCGGAATCAGCGTAAAATTTCCTATAAGAATATTTATCAAGTTTTCAAAAATTTCAAAGTTGAAAAATCAGTCAAAAATCGAAATAATGCCGTTCGCTAGTTGTAGTGATTATTCATTTATATTTAATACCTACAAGTTTACTACAATAGTTATCATTATAATTTTGTATTCATTCCTGTAATTAAAATCTTTGAATAAGTACTGTTATTTTTGTCCTCTCAACTCGAACCAATCCAGTAGACAACTGTCGGCAAATTTAGTACTAAACAACTACTTTTTCTTTAAGTTCCTGCTTTGTAAAAACCTAAACTTCTATTATATCTACCTTTACGACTTATTCTGAATACCAATAAATCAAGCAGTTAGTTTACACACAACAAATGCTGTGAAATTCGTGAGTTTTTTAGTTAGTTTTAGTGGGTGATGTCATATGACATCTCCCGTCAGGTGCGAAAATGATGTGTATTGCTGGTTTGCCTACTCATATTCTTTCCCCTCTCACGAGTGATGTCATATGACATCGTACTCGACAAATAAACAAAATGGCGACCAAACCACTTCAAAGTGTTCGAAATATATTTCTTATAAAAAATAAAGGCGCCAATGTTAAATTTCAGGCAGAAAAATTTCCCGTAGGCGCCGTTGTCAGCTGTTTTCCTTCCCGCGTTGAACGTGTTAAGATGAATTTCACCACCTGTCGCCAAAACCTTCGAAGCAATGGAGTTTTCGTCTCCTTTATTGAAAACGGGAGTTAGTGAAAAACGTTATCTATTTCCCCGAAAAATAAAGAGTTATGTACACTGTCAAATCGATTTCGACGGTTAGGCCAATATCAGTAACAAACAATAACTGAAGATACATTAGAAAGGACACAGCTTTTATAGTAACAGGTGAAGGGAGATTGAATCCCATTGGTCAAGAGAAAGGAAAGGGGCAGGAGGTACAACCAATTAAGTGCATACAAAGTGAAGGGGGATTATAGCTAATCAGATGAAGTGAAAGGGGGAAAATAACTAAATAGGGTTTCAACAGTGTGAAGGGATAATTCCAAGGTTTACAGAAATGGACCTATCAGTGGTGAAATATATTGAGGTATATCCTCATTTAAACATTTACCAGACCTGTCACTTTTGATAATTTCGAATTTTTTAAGTACATTCAACATACCTCCCTTTGGACAAAAATGAAGAAATTCTACAAACTTTCTATCAATCTGTCAAATCAAAATTGTAACTATGATTGGATTCCTTAAGATGTTTCGCAAATGTAGAAAACCTGAAACCTGAAATCCTCCTGATGCTCGTCTATTCATTCCCTGAATTTCCTACCAGTTTGACCGCAATATTCGTAGCCACAAGAACATTTTAGTTTATAAACCCCACTTTTATCCTGAACATTGATTTTGTCCTTAACGGATCCTAGTAATGCTTTAAGACTATTTTTAGTTCTAAAACCTACTTTGTAACCTCTCGATGATAGAATTTTGCCGATTTTATCCGAAATTTTCCCATAATTTATCCCATATGGTATCAACGAGATCTCCTCCATATCCGTTACTAGACGCTATGCTTTTGATAATGGATTTTTCTTTTGATAAATTTTGTTCACTCATTGGAATAGACAGTGCTCGGTTAATCATACTATGGAAGGCTGCATGCTTATGGACTAAAGGGTGATTTGAAGTACTATGGATAGTTATATCGCTATATGTATCTTTTCTATAAATTGAAAAATCATGCTTTTCGTTTACCAAAGAGATGGATAGATCTAAAAAATTGAGTTTATTTCCGCCGAATTCGAGGGTAAATTTGATAAAGGGATCTATTTTATGGTTTTTTTCGTGAAAAGAATTTAGTTGTCTTTCTGTGCCCTTCCATAGAATGACAATATCATCGACAACCAATAGAGAAGATTATTTGTTTTACAAGTTGTAAACATTTGTTGCTCAAGATAATCCATGTAAATATCTGCAAGCAGAGGAGATAACGGAGAACCCATAGCAACCCCTGGCTGTGTATAACATTTCCCATCAAATAAAAAGTAATTTTGATCCATACAAATAGACATCAAATTAAACAGTTCGTCCTTTTCGAAAATATTAAGTTCGAATATTGCGGTCAAACTGGTAGGAAAATCAGGGAAAGAATAGACGAGCATCAGGAGGATTTCAGGGAAAATAAGGGTAAGTCTACATTTGTGAAACATCTTAAGGAATCCAATCATAGTTACAATTTTGATTGGACAGATTGATAGCAAGTTTGTAGAATTTCTTCATTTTTGTCCAAAGGGAGGTATGTTAAATGTACTTGAAAAATTCGAAATTATCAAAAGTGACAGATCTGGTAAATGTTTAAATGAGGATATACCTCAATATATTTCACCACTAATAGGTCCATTTTTATAAAGCTTGGAATTATCCCTTCACAATGTTGAAACCATATTTAGTTATTTCCCCCTTTCACTTCATCTAATTAGCTATAATCCCCCGTCACCTTGTTTGCACTTCATTGGTTGTACCTCCTGCCCCTTTCTTTTCTCTTGACCAATGGGATTCAATCTCCCTTCACCTGTTACTATAAAAGCTGTGTCCTTTCTAATGTATCTTCAGTTATTGTTTGTTACTGATGATGGCCTTACCGTCGAAATCGATTTAACAGTGTAACTCTTTATTTTTCGTGGAAATAGACAACGTTTTTCATTAACTTCCGTTTTTAAATGGGTACCACAACATCGTCGCGAGTGATTTAGTTCGTGTCCTTTATTGAGCTGTAAATTCCCTTCAGTCTCATGGCACATTTGACAGAGTTCCCGTCATAGAGGTCCCGTCGGGGTTTCAGAGAATGCACTGTCGTCGCCCTGTTGGTGAACAACGGGCGTCGCCGCTGATACCCGTGTTTTCGAGAAGCTGAGTTTGGCGTTGGATGGGCGATCCGGATCCCTGGAAAACCAATCTACTCCGAACATGGCTCCTTAAAATCTATTAGTAGGAGTGGTAACTCTCTGACTGGATACTGTCAACCTCCTCTACCTTTTTATCGAGGATTTTGGCCCCCATTGGACCTCTGGGGGGGTACCTAGATCCCTGATATGGTAGCAGAGCGTGGTTTGGATTATGCACGGCTGACGCCTAGTAGTCCAATCCACTATTTTTTTGGGGCGTTAATGTTTCAGAAGATTATGATCTCCACCCTGGAAATCTAGAAATCTATGAAAACCTGGAAAAATTCAGGGGGTCTTTTTTGATATTTAAAACCGAATTTCGGGTGGAGGTCATCGAAATTCCACCTTTTTCAAAATAGCGGGCACCCTAGTACACATGTAGTAACTGATTTGAAACAATTTCTCAGATTTTATGGATTTGACCAAAATGATGGTAGAGGTTGGCCAAGTTTACGTTTTTTGGACAAAAATATAACTAAAAATGGGAATTCAGCGCGGCTGCTTTCAGGAAGGCTACCTGAGGTGTTTAGGAAAGGTAAGAAACCACTGAAAAATGAATGTTTTAACTTTTTTACTCTTGAAGTTGTCCCCTTAACCTAATTTCATCAGTGCTTGAGCAGTGCCACATCAAATTTAGGTAGTCCAGCCTGAAACATAAGGGTATTAGATTTATAGGCAGGTACATTAGATTTGATATGTAACATTTCTTCCAACAAATAGGTACAAACCAACAGTAATATTAGCTTATTCTTTCTATAAGTAGATACCACATTATGTGGTTAATCATTATTAATACCACATTTCACTTACTGCTGTGAATTCTTTTCTCAAAGTTTGTCATCCAAAGAGCTCCATAGATTGCAAGTTTGCTACAATTCAATAGCCAGATATGTATTTGATAAAGGCCGATATAGCCATATTACTGAATTTTCAGAAAAATTAGTAGGTTGTTCTTTAGTAAACTATTTTAAATTTCGAATTTGTATATTCATATTTAAGCTTTTGTATGGTGAGGGCCCTGCTACACCAGAATACCTAGAGGGCATGTTTGCCTATGGGCGTTCTGGAAGGCTCCATGTCTTGAATGTATCACCCCATCGAACGGTCTCCTTGGGTAATTCCCTTCGTATCGCTGGTGCAAGGATTTGGAACGCCCTTCCCATTGCCATCCGTCGTTGCCCTGACTTTTCTGCCTTCCTTTTGCTAGCTGAGAAGCATTTTGCAGCCTGAATTATTTATTTTAACCCACCACAACATTTTTGTTTTCGTTATTATGTTTTAGCATACTTTATTTTTGTTTTTAATTATCTATATTTTTTTAACTACAAATACCTAACTATCTAAAAAAGAGCTGATTTGTATATTAATGTAATTTTAATTTTTACACAACTAAAGGCCCATGAGGCTTATGTGTATGCATTTCGTTTGCCAATAATTATGTGGCTGTTTAAAAGGTGCCATGCTAATATGAGCACGAAGTTGAAGACATGGTTAGGTAGGTACCTATTTAGGTGAATGAAAGGTGGGCACCTACTGACAAATAAAAATAAAAATGCATATATTTCAAGATTTTGAAGATGATGTTGATTATGATTACTTACCTCATCACCTCGTTTGACCAAGCACATGACGTAATCAACCGCGATGTCACACTTGGTACTTTTCTCAGGAGAAACTACAAAAACGACAAAAATTGTTAATTTAGCACACAAGAAAAAAAAAAAAAAAAAATAATAAAACGTTCCAAAAAAGAGGTTATGAGTTCGTTGGATAGCACTCTATTCGAGTACAATAAATTGATCAAATATGAAAAAAATTGCTGATAAATCACTGAACATTCCTATAAACGTGATTAAATTTAGCTGAATGTTACCCAAAAAGAAGTAGAAAAAAACGTATGCACAAAATTGTGCTGAATAGCATAGATAGGCACCTACTTAATATATGCTAACAAATCAATAAAAATTTTAAAATAAAAAATTTGTAATCTGAAGCGATATATTGAAGCTCAAATTTATGGATATATATATATATATATATATATATATATATATATACATTTACATATATATATTGACATGGATATTCCTTAGCTCTGAGGGTAATTCCAATATTTTGTTCAACAGCTAAAAATGTCACGCTTATTTTCACCTAAACTAAATTATTGCTAGAGAGTATATAACTTCGTGATTTTCCGTTCCACAAAAATCGTTCGTTGGTAAGCCGTGAGTTATTATACAGGACTCCACATTTCAATAGGCCAATTTCCCTCGCCTTAACCTTCCTGAGAAGCCCTAGTTTTTGTATACAATATACAGGGTGATTCCCTCGCACATGCAAAAAAAAATTGGGTGAAACTACATCAAAAATGGAGTAAAATTCCGCCAACTGCATATTTTTATCTCAATCCTTTTATCTTGAGATATGATTTTTTTAAGGTTTTTTCAGGGAAACCGTGTTTTTTTCCTTTTAAACTCACATTTCTCCACTTTACTTCATTCAATTTTAACTTTCGACCACATTTTCGGAATTGGCATTAAATTTACTATAAGAATAGTGTACTTGGGTTCTTAAAAAGTACCATCCAAGGGTCCTCACATCAGCTCAAACATTGACGATTTTGAAAAAAGAATATTTCTGAAAATCTTTAAAACTACTAACTCTTCCAAAACGAATCCTGGAAACTGGCTAATCTCATGAAAACTGCTTCGTCTAATACTCTTTCCAACGGTATTATCAATTTTACTTTTATTTTGTTATTTAGTGGAGAAAATAATGTTTTAATGTTAAAAAATATGGGGTTTTCAATGAAGGATCGAATGAAAACTCTTGAAGATCTCTCAACTACGTTATAATCGAGTTTTACACTTTAATTAACTAGTTTTACCCCATAACACACATACATTTAATCATAACAAACAAACTAAACATTAGCGATTTTAAGTGTAAAACTCGGTTATAACGGAGTTGTAGAGATATACAAATGTTACCATTCGATACAGAATGAAAAAATACATAGAAACCGACCCCATAGTCATAGGTTCATGGCGGGTCATCTTTCGAGAAAACCAACAATGTCATTGAAAAACCCACATTTTTTAACATTAAAACATTATTTCCTCACCTAAATAACAAAATAAAAGTAAAATTGATAATACCGTTGGAAAGCATATTAGATGAAGCAGTTTTCATGAGATTTGCCAGTTTCCAGGATTCTTTTTAAAAGAATAGTGAAGTTTTAAAGATTTTCAGAAATATTAGTTTTTCAAAATCGTCAATGTTTGAGCTGATGTGAGGGTCTTCGGATGGTACTTTTTAAGAACCCAAGTACACTATTGTTATAGTAAATTTAATGCTGATTCCGAAAATGTGGTTGAAAGTTAAAATTGAATGAAGTAAAGTGGAGAAATTTGAGTTTAAAATGAAAAAAACACGGTTTTCCTGGAAAAAAACCTTTAAAAAATCATATCTCGAGAACGGATTGAGATAAAAATATGCGGTTGGCGGCATTTTACTCCATTTTTGATGTAGTTTCACCCAAATTTTTTTTTTTTTTTGCATCTGCGAGGGAATCACCCTGTATATTGTATACATAAACACTAGGAAACTCATTTTCGGTATCAGCATTAAATTTCCTATAAGAATAGTGAACTTGGGTTCTTAAAAAATTCGAATGGTACTTTTTAAGAACCCAAGTACACTATTCTTATAGGAAATTTAATGGTGATACCGAAAATGAGGTTGAAAGTTAAAATTAAATGAGGCAAAGTGGAGAAATCCGAGTTTAAAATGAAAAAAACACGGTATTTCTGAAAAAACCTTGAAAAAATCATATCTCGAGTACGGATTGAGATAAAAAGATGCGGTTGGCGGCATTTTACTCCATTTTTGATGTAGTTTCACCCAAATTTTTTTTTTTGCATCTGCGAGGGAATCACCCTGTATATAGTATAGTCGTTGGGACTCTCACTGGATGAATCCACTACTCTGCTGGGTTTGCTCCTAGTTCAATACTTTGTTGATTTTTCTCATATATATGTGGTTTACTACTAGGTGATGGAGTTAACAGAGGAGCCAAAGACATATCCTCTCTTACTCTTTGAACAGTTTAACCACCACTCGATAATTATTTTTGCGATTCGCATAACTCACCTATGAAATAATATGTAGTATGATAAAGGACGCTATTGAAGTTTGATTGTTTAGGAGTTAGAATATACCTTAACAAAAAAAAAAAAAAAAAAAAAAAAAACAGTAAATTATTACACAAAGTTTTCATTTTAAAAAATTCCTGACATTTCCAGGTTTTTCCTGACATTTCCAGTTGGGGCCACCCTGGATTGACTCAATATGCCAAAATTGCAGATATGGGATATACTCTCAGTACGGCAGAATATTAATCACCCTTGCATAATGATTGGTTGGCACCTACGATCGTGGTGGCGAAATTCATTCAGAACTCACCTTCTTTTTCACAGGTGTCGATGACCTGCTTCCCCAGAGCCTGGTGACTAGGAGCTATCCATTTTTCCTGGTTATTCAATATAACTTGATCAGTTACGGTTTTACCGTCCTTCATCTGAAAAGAAACGATAGCGGTCACACATACAGGTAGTACCTACGGAATTATAATTGTAGAGCAGTTAGATATGTAGGTAGGTATGTTGCTTACCAAAAAATGTACTACCACCTACCTACCTAGTCTTATTGTCCACAAGCCTAGGCCGAAAACTAGTAGTAATTTCTGGAAAAGGGTTGAGATTAGATTTTGATAATTTAGTCCGTTCTGAGTGAAAAAATCTTTGTCTGCCATCTCAAAATTGGTGGAACACAAAATGGCGGCCACATAGAGATGGCTTAATTAGCCCATTTTCAAGTTTTTCTCCAATAATTCCTAAATTGTACATCCTACGAAAATTTGTATGCGTAACAAAGATGTAGACAGTGTGTCTACTGGATCTGTAAAATAAAAATCAGGGACTTTTTGGGGACTTTTGGGGTTCTAAATTTTAACAATTGGTGACCTTTTACAGGCTTTGATTTCTTTAGGAAGAGCTTATACCGAAATACTTACCAGTTGACCTACTGTAATCATGAGTAGCCTATATAAAATTAGATCTTCATAACTTTTTTATTGATTCTAGCCTACTTATAAAGTACAGAAATCTAAGACTACTTACAGTATATTAGTAAAATACAATGTACAAAACATTTAATATAATAGATTCGAAAATCTCAATTTATTCTTTCGTATGTTTTGTGAACCCCGATACTGGCATGATGTTATGATTGTTTGGTTACCGATGCCATAAAAATCGGTGACTTCATATTAAAATCCAAATTACCTAGTCGGAATGCGGCCCAGGAAAAATAAATGAAATTGCTTCATTTATTATTTTATTTGATGACGTTTCGTCCTGTAACTGAGGACATCTTCAGATTTTCGTGTGACCAGGAAAAAATGTATAAACATCCGAATAACGGATTTGTCAGAAACATATAGAGGTTCACCAAGTCAACAAAATATCTAGAAAGCAATAAAAGAATTATTTAAATGAGGAAAAAATAAAGAAAGGAAAGAAAGAAACGAAAAGTAAATACAAATTGAAAATCGTCCACATCCCATATATGTTTCTGACAAATCCGTTATTCGGATGTTTATACATTTTTTCCTGGTCACACCAAAATCTGAAGATGTCCTCAGTTAGAGGACGAAACGTCATCAAATAAAATAACAAATGAAGTAATTTCATTTATTTTTCCCTGGGCCGCATCCCGACTAATTCGTACAGAACAATAAGTACTTACGGCCGACCAAACTACCAATATATTAAAATCCGTGACTTTTCCGGGAACCCGTGACCGGCAGACGAGCCAAAGCCATTCGACACAAAAACTATGAATTATCTCTCGAAATAAGGGAATTAAAGACAATCGAAAATCGTGTCTCTCTTCCCCCCGTCCATACTTTTGCCTTTCAAAATCGCCTAAAAGACGTTGATATTGATCTGGTTCAGGTCTGCCAAGCTTCCTTCGGTTCAAGGTTAAATACTTTCCAAATTTCATATTGAGCAAGTTTTTGCTGAGACCGTTTCCCATCGAAGTACAAAGGAAAAGGCCGTTTTTGCGAACTTTATGTGTAAAAAGACATAACATTCATCAGTTTTCTTGTAAGTAAAAGCCGAAAGGTCTGAGCTAAACTATGCTCGATCTGAACTTTGGAAAATATTTAAGCCTGAATCGAATGACGTCCGGCAGACCTGAACTAGATCAATATCAACGTCACCAGGCGATATTGAAGTCAAAAGTATAGATTAGAGAGTTTTTGTTCTTCCCGTAATATTTTCTCCTGTTGACGCGTAGAGCAGCATCTAGAGCAAGCAGCTGGAGATGCTACCTCTTCACGTGATTTTTACGCGTATTTTTACACGTATACGTGAAAAACCAAACGTTAACGTCTCTATAAGTGTTTCAGAAGCTGTTTCGTATTCTTTTCGTACAACCTATTCTCATTTAAATAATTAATTGCTTTATAATTATTTATAAATACATGAATTATACTCGGCGCTTTGCGCCTCTCCAGGGGGCTTCGCCCCCCTGGACCCCCCGGATCATTTCTCTTTTGTACTGCGTAGAAAACGAGGATAATTTGCTATGCAATTCTTAGCCTGAAAACGCTCAAAAAATAAAGTCGTTTTTTTCTCTTTTGTACATTTTTATTCGTTCATTTTACATTAAAAAATGGATATAAAAAAATTTGGATATAAAAAAAATGTTCAAGCCTGGCTGGGATTCGAACCCACGATGCGAAAAAAATGGATATAAAAAAATGTTCAAGCCTGGCTGGGATTCGAACCCACAAACTCGCGCTTCGCGTCACGGACGTTACAAAAAAAATTGTTGGGAGTCGGCCTAAGAATTGCATAGCAATTAAAATACATTTATTGCTTAGGTACCTTAAATGGCTGAATTTTGTAGCGGAGCACTTTACTATAACCTCTCGACTTGTTGACCAACCAACGTGTTGTTGGCAACCACACTGTGGTTACTTTGCTGGTAACTGCGTAACTGCGGTTACCTTGGTCACACTGTGGTTACCGGCAACTGTTGTTACCTTTGCGTCAGGCTTTGATGATTACCCATAGGCCGAGATTCCAACGAATGCATTCTCCTGCATACATAGGCCTTTTTCCCGTACACGCGTAGTTCTACACGTTGACGTGAAGATTCGCGCATGCGCAGTTGGTATTTCAGTCTTTTCGCGTACACGGGTAGAAAATCACGGGATGAACAAAAACTCTCTATTTCAGAGTTTTGAGATCGCATTTCTATAGGATGTACGGTTTAGGAAGTATTAGAGGAAAACTTTAAAATGGGCGATGCATTTTTACGTGGCCACAATTTCGTTTTCCACCGATTTCGAGATGGTAGACAAAGATTTTCTCACTCAGAACGGACTAAATTTTCAAAATCTAACCTCCTCCTGAAATTAGTACCTATTTTTGGCCTTGGCTGCTGGACTGTTGCTTTCCTCCCAATCAAAAATGAAATTGGTCAAAAAGCTGAGACACAAACATAACTATGAAAAGATGAAGAGCGATCAAGCTGAATCAAAAAGCATAAAAGATGTAACAGAAAAGGCGTTACCATACAGTTTTCATTTATTACAATTTTTTTTTTTAACCATGGAACATGTTTTTGCCATCATCACCCGGCCAGAAACTTTTACAAATTATACTTACAGGACGATATTATCGTTACGAAATTACAGCTGCTATCACATATGATTCTACGCAGGAAGCTGAAATTTGAGAGGGAGGCTCAAGGGAGAATGTGAAGACGCCAGAGTGATCACTGATCAGTTGAGTGAGCTTCAAAGCAATTTCATCTCTTATTCTACGCAGGAAGCAGATATTTTAGAGGAAGGGTCAATGGAGTGATCACTGATCAGCTGAGTGTGCTCCAACGTCATTTTCTCCCCTATTCAACGCAGGAAGCTGAAATTTGAGAGGGAGAATACTGATGGTGCCTGAGTGATCACTGATCAGCTGAGTGAGCTCCGTCAATTTGTCTCCTATTCAACGCTGTATGCTGAAATGTGAGAAGGAAGTGTCAATGAAGAATGCTGGAGACGACGAACTGGACACAAATTAGCTGAGTGAGCTCCAAAGCCATTTTCTCTCCTATTCAATGCAGAAAGCTGAAACATGAGAGGGAAGCTCAGGGAAAAATGCTGATGGTGCCTGAGTGATCACTGATCAGCTGATTGATCTCCGTCAATTTCTCTCCTATTCAACGCAGTATGCTGAAATATGATAAGGAAAGGTCAATGGAGAATGCTGAAGTCACCTGAGTGATCATTGATCAGCTAAGAGAGCTCCAAAGCCATTGTCCCAGCCAGTATTGTCAATTACTTATGTGGAATAAAATAAAAACCAAATAAATCTCTGTAGTTAACAGCGTTAATGGTTGCAAAAACATGTTCCATGTTCTGTCAAAATTTAGTGCTTATGCTTTTTTTTCGGGTCGCCAGTTCTTGAATGGGCATTGTAAGATTAAAACTTTAAAATCCTGGTTTCCGTGAGAAACACCCATTAATTTTTGTCAGATGAAATTGATACCGAAATTAATGTTATCTCTCACATATTTAGAAAATGTGATCGAAATCAACAAATTTTGTATATGTTCATAACGCTTGTTACAAGGATTTGAGACATGCGCACAGTCACTTATAATACGATCGTGATGAAATTGATATTGAATGATTATAACGTATTTTCCAGACTGCCCTCAAAATTGGAAGGAGGTCGAAATACTAACCATTTTACGGAATAATAGTAAGTGATTTAAATTACGAAAAACCAACCATCCCCCTCTCTTCCATAAAGCATGCGACCGAACACTTTGCAGATTCAGTTGTTGGCTTCTTGTATCTCACGATGAAATCCTCAACGACACCTGTAAATTTATGATTAGAGAATCGTCATTTTATTTATAATTTAATTTGTAATTAAAAGAATTTGTTTTAGCAAATTTTCAAAGAGATTAGCGAATTTTCAAAGAAAAAATGAGCCATTTAGATGGCTTCAAGATTCAAAATGTTCCACTCATGCAGTAATATCGTATGAGCGAATTTTCTAAAATTACCTATCGTATTATAATATGCTAAAGTTTATCGATCGAAATTAGAGCCATTTGAAGTACAGAGAAATTGTTAAAAACCTTTTTTTTTTTTTGGCAAAAATAGAAAAAACTCAAACTCAATAAAATTCAGCAATTCACAAAAATTTTTGGATTTTCAGATTTTTTTTTGCAGTTTTTATAGATTTTTCAGCAAATCATAATGAAATTCAAGAGCCTACCAACGTTTTTAGCATAATTTTGTGCAAACATTTTTTGATGTCCTAGTTAATCGTTCAAAATTTTGTTTTGGCTAAAATTCTACTAAAAATTATAAATTTAACAATTTTTGGCCGTTTTTAGCCATTTTAAGTTATTTTTGAGCACTTTTTTTGAAATTTTACCAACAATGTACTCAAAAAGTGCTGGCTAACGAAAACAGCGTTTATTTGAAAATCTTGATTTTTTGGCCCAAGAGCGGGATCTTATCTTAATTCTTAGGAGTGTTATCGTCTTTTTTTTCACATTTAAAAATCTCCCCTCAAAGGCGGAGCGGGCAAACCATTAAATGTTAAAAAAAAAAAAAATAAATAAATAAAATAAAGTGGGGAGGACGCCCAGGTTTACCCGACGCTAGCACTAGGGATGAAGGAAGTTGCAGGAGGAGGAGGAAGAAGAGATGGATGAAAGGAAGTGCCCCTATAAAATAACCACCTGTTGAGGTAATAGCCCTTGAGGACGCGAGTGGTGATACCATGGAGCACTCCAGTGATACCAACTCGAGTAACTCTGTGGCACTTTTGCCACACCACACCCTGCGCCATGACACGGTCACGGTCATGACCTTCATGTTATTGGTTGCCACTCCTTTTAGCTCAGATATCGCTTGCCGCAAATCATTCCTATCATATTAACTTATCTTAACCCGCCAGGTCTGCTTCATGTCGATGCTACCGTTGACAACCTTGACATCCAGGATTATGGCAGACCCATCAGGCTTGATTGCAACGATATCTGGCTTCTTGCCCCAGTCACTCGGCATGGGAGTCTCTCCCTTTCAACATCCCAACTGCTAAACGACAAAGCATAAGCTATCTGCTTGGCAACCGCATCGAGACGTAAAGCGCGACAATGAGTACGAGGACATTGCTGCACCACATGATGAAGATTCTCATTTTTACCCAGACAGGTAGGGAAAAGGGTGTCGACTGTCCCGTGAATACTCCTTAAACACCTCACCGAGGTGGCTAACGTAGCCACCCGAACGGCATGAAAATGGCAATAGTCGCGAGCCCCATTACCCTCTGAAGCCCATTCCACCCACTGGGTAGAAATGGAGATTCAGAGCACTGTCGGAGTTCTTTACCATCTACTGACTCATGCAGTGCAGCAGCAAACTCAGCAGATGAACTGGGTTTTGGAGCAGTTGGTGTTGCTCGATCGCACCACAACAACTAGGCCCATTTAATCCTTTTTTTGGGATGAAAATTGTCCTGGCACGGGCCAACGCTTGGAATAGCAGCTTAACTGTTTTTGGTGCTTTGTTCCAACGTCGGGCAGAAACACATTCAGGTCCAGCAGAAGTGGAGTTCTTGACACGGCACTTATTTGCCTCGCCATGAAGCACCGGCGTACACATGTTGCCACGCAAGGAATCCCTGGTGGAAGCTGGGAGTACCACCGCTCACCAGGGTTGTAGCTGGGAGCATTCAAGAGTGGCTCCCAATAGTCCACAAACTCCTTCAGAGGGGGCAAAACTTGCTCATCCCCAGCTCCTTCCTGTACCTCC